>JBAMBO010004081.1:1200000-1607309 GCA_037044535.1 Lordiphosa magnipectinata
TAAATATATCAGTTAATTAGGTTTATCAACCCGCAAAATGTTAGAGATAATGTCAATCGACAATCAGGCCTTCTTCTTCAAAGGACATTCAAGAAGAGATCGAAGGAAAAAACATACAAATTCTCCTGTACCACTGATAACAGACGCAATATGGTTAAAATGGTGAAACTCTTGGGTTTAGAGCACGCATTTGTGGTTGTTTTATGGAAGGGTATAGCAGCATGCCTTATGGGCTACGTAATACAACAACAAATTCATATGCGTTCTCTCCTCTCTTTCTTTCCGAGCGAAGGTTTTTTTTGTTGGCACATGCAGATCAGTCTCTCTTCTTTCTCATGTCTCTGGCAGAGCCGGCCAGCTACTTTTCTGTCCTCTCTATTTGGCCGGCCCTGGTCTCTGGCTAACTCGAACAACAACAACAACAATGTTGCTTAGTAGTAGTAAGCGTAGTTTAGCGTCCGAACGCTTTTCGCTATTCACGACGACACACACATTCACACGCAAACAAAAATCTGTTGTTTTTTTTTCTATTTCCTTTCCTCATTGTGAAGACAGGATGAAACGATGACAGTTTTGCATTCATCAGTGAGTTCTCCTTCAATTTGAAGCGATAGGTAAAGATTTGATTGAAAAAAAGGGATTCATTTGATGAATATTGCGTCTTTTCAGGGGTTAAATGTGCCGGCCATACACTTCAGTTAGCCGTCAATCGGCAGCGCTATAAGAAATTTGAACTAAGTACTTTTACTGAATAAATGAGATTTAAAATGGAGCCGCTTTTATGTGCATGATTTGTCAAAGTACTATTTCATACCAATAACTATAACCGAAACAGAATAAGGTTAATAACCGTAACCCGTACTGTCACCCATATCCCACCACCGTAATAAAAACCGGAAAAAAGCGATTGGCCAAAAAAAAAACAGTAACCGTAACCCTAACCATTATTCGATTCAGCTTTCATCTCTGGATGTACCATTTTAAAAGTTTGGGTTTGGTTGAAAACCAGCTTGCAGCAGTGTTCCCAACCTTTTGTAGTATTGTTTCCTTAAGCCGCTTGCGTATGATCTTAATTGTGTAGACATTTTCATGCAACAAAGTTTAATTTCGTTCTTAAGATTGGTATGGAGTTACCCGCGAAATGTAAACCATATTTTTCGTAATCACGCCACACAAGTGTGTGACGGTATGTCCACAAATACATACAAGTGTGTGGCGCGGTGTTTTAAAATGAATTAAAAATGGACAACTTTTAATAAAATAGTAATAAAAGAGAAAATTGTGCTGTAGCAGCATTTTGATAGCGGCTTGATAAAAATCATCTGGAAAAGTAAAGGGGATTGCCCTTGGAAAGGATGGTAAATATAGTATTTATTGAGTTGATTAATTGAGAGGCTTGGGCTTCGTTAAAGGACAGCTTACGCTGTCGGAGTGCTATGCGCGACAAGAGTGGAAGCGATGGTGGCGTACCAATCGCAACTCAAGGAGGCAGCGATTTGAAGTGTGTCGTTATTGCCAGACTTTTTGGCGCAAAGAAGGTGTGGGAATGCCATGCATATGTATAAACAAATACGTGTTAATTCTCTTTTGCAGAACCTATAGCTCCTTTTACGAGATGGCTGATGATGAGCAACTTTGGCCCAGCACAAAGTAATTCAATTGTGGACGACGGCTATGATTTCGTATGTCCAACGGATGAGTTGCACAACTTTTCAATGGTCAGACTTGGGACTTCTTTGTCACCGCAAGTCGTAGACAACATCTTCTAATGTATGCCATTTCATTATAAGTACATAATAACAAGATGCTATGGCCCAAACAGTCGATTCAGCCTCTTCCCTAATCGTGTTCAAATTATTGAAACCTAAAAACCATTTAGACCTTAAATCACTACTGCAAGTCACCGTCGAACCCTGGGTGCCTTTACAACCGCTTCTTACAATTCACATATAGCTATTGTAGCAACTATAGCAAATTATATTTAGTTTAAATTTTCCCGCCAAGTTAAATTGCAACTAGAGATCAGCGTCTTATTTCGCACTTGCTATCGACGAAATAATGTGCAGAGATTTCGCACACTTTTTGCCAAATATGGGAAACAGAACATAATGGAGATACCAAAATATCTTTTTTATGTGTGCTATACAACAATAAAACAGAAAGTTTACGTTCTGAGATTAAGCGCATCAGTTCAAGGAATGGACTGTCAAAGGGTAAGAATCGGGCTCACAAAAGTAAAAGATGCCACTTTCTTGCATTTAGTTTAAAAAGAACATGGATCACTAACTTACAAATCCTTTTCAAACTAAAGTTAATGATTTTGGATTCAAAATCAAAGACATGAACCTGCCTTGCTGCCTCTTTTTCAATTTTAGCTGAGACACCAACCAGCAGCAACCAACAACGATTTTGAAAGCAAAGTAAATCAAGCAAAACTTGTGAAGATTTTAACTCCCCTTAACTGGTTGACTTGAGAAATGAACATACAAATTGTTGTTTTTCTCTCACTCAATTTCCTGACCTTTTCTCAGACAATTTATTCCATTCCATTCCGAGCACTTTCACTCACACAACAAATTGACCTTTTCAAGAAATATAAAGAGCTGACTGACTTACTGTCTACGCACAAGAGTTTAATTAACTTTTATTACTTTCTAAGGGTCATGGTTCATATGCTGAGACATAAATACATACATATAATAACTGCTTATTATAGCATGTTATTATAGCATATGCTAGCCTGCCTGGTCATTAGTCATCGCATTTCTGATAGAGCGTAAAGGGTAGGTGTTGTATAGTGTTTAGCGGAGGATCGATTATCTATACAATTCCCGGGTGATACCCAAAACAGGTGTTGACTCATGCAGCGTTTGCGCTTGAATTGTTTAATTGCTATGTGATTTTCACATGACATATTGAAAATGTGGGAAAAAGATGGAAGAAATAACGCTCTTGGCAGCCTGTGAAAATTTATAATTGCGGCTGAGAAGATGAAACAAAATAGAGGGATAGATGATCGCCACACATTGCCTTTTCTTGTTGACTCTTTTAAAATAAATCAAATAATAAAAGTGGGATAATGATTAAGGCAATGATTGTAAGGAGAGGCAGTTGAGGCAATTATGCATTCTTTAGCGAGAAGCCGGGGGGGAGGTTCATGAAATAGTACTGTATAGGCTATTTTTGGTGTACAATGCAATGCAAGTTGCTTACAGTTGTGAACAAACGCAACTTTTTCGGACCTTGAGCCAGCTAAACTCTCTAATTGAAAGTAGGTTAATTTTAGATAGGAAAGAAAGCCAAAAGCTGTCACAAATTCACAGCAATCCCGACTCAAAATTTTCAGCTGCAATTCAATTCTTTTTCGAACCCTGAGTTCATTTAAAATGTACTCACAGATCAACGTAGACCAGACAGACCGGTATGAAATGATACAACGTTTCCAACGATTCTAAAAAAAACCTCTAAAATTCTCTCAATCCTCATTTATGTTTTGATTCTAATGCTCAGACGCTGCCGTCTCAGCAAGCTCAAGCAGAAAACAGCTAGAGAGCTTTCAAAAGCTTCAAGTTAATGCTTTGATTTTAATGCTCGGCCGCTGACGACGCAGCAAGCTCAGGCAGAGAACAGGGAGCTCGTGAGTGAGACTACTGATAAAGGGCTTTCAAAAACTTTTTGTAAATGCGTGGATTTTTATGCTCGAACGCTGCCGACTTGGCATACTCAAGCGGAAAACATGAAGCTCGTGAATGAAAATACTGTTGGAGAGCTTACTAAAGCTTCATCACCTAGGTGACTCTTTTACGAGCCAATTTGATGATTGAAAAGAATTTAGTTTCATGTGCAATTCAAAGAAGACTCGAAAATCACTCCTGCATTTGCTTAAATTCAAAAATTGCATAAAATGTTGGCTGGGAAGCTCAGGCAGAAAACAGGGAGCTTGTGTGAAAATTCAGGTAGAAAGCTTTTAAAAAGCTTCTTGCATGTGCATTCTTGAAGGAACTGAGGATACGCTCATGGGGCAGAGCATATCTCACATTGGAAGAGCTTGTAGAAATCCTAAGCGGGCAATCTTGGAGTGTGTTGGCTAGAGGGAAAACTTGCAGCGAAAATGTAGTAAACATTTAGTTTGTATAACTTTCGGGATTCTTGGAATTCCCTTCTTTAAATTATTTGGAACGAACCGGAATCGACCTTGTTCTGCTCTAGTTCAGTTCTTTTTGTGCCCTTGCAAAGGGTATTATAATTTTGCCCAGAAGTTTGCAACGCATAGAAATATTCATTTCCGACCCCATAAACTATATATATATTCTTGATCAGGGCGACAAGCTGAGTCGATTGAGCTTTGTCCGTCCGTCTGTCTGTCCGTCTGTTTCTACGCAAACTAGTCTCTCGGTTTTAAAGCTATCGAGCGGAAATTTTGCACAGAGTCTTCTTTTTACTGCACGCTGCTAATATGTCGGAACCGACCAGATCGGATGACTATATCTTATAGCTGCCATAGGAACCATCGGTCAAAAAATGGGTCTTAGTGAGAAAAAATTTGTTGTTTTCAATGTTAGCGTCCTTAAACTCGGCCATAATTAATATTATATGCTTTCAAACAGATTTGCAAACTTTGGTCAAAATCGGAGGACTATATCTTATAGCTGCCATAGGACCGATCGGTCGGAAAATGGATCTTAGTGAAAAAATTTTATTGTTTTCAAGTAAATCGTTCTTAAGGTCGGTGATTATTAATATTAAACGCTTTCAAACTAATTTGAATAATTTGGTCGAAATCGGATGACTATATCTTAAGGCTGCCATAGGACTGATCGGTCGGAAAATGAGTTTTAGTGAGAAAAACTTCTTTGTTTTCAATTTTATCGTTCTTAAACTCGGCGATTGTTAATTTGATATGTTTTCAAAAAGATTCCCGAAATTTGTTCGAAATCAGATGTTTATCTGTCGGAAAACGGCTTTTAGTTACAAACATTTTTGATTTTTATGTAAGCGTTCTTAAACTCTGACATTTCAAAAATAGGATTTGCAAGGGTATAAAAACTTCGGCTTTGCCTTCTCGTTTACTTTCATCTCACCCCAAAATCGTCACGCCTTTGCTCTCATTGCTCCGAGAGTTATTTTTCGGCAACTGGCGTCACTCTGACGAACAAGCAATTGCCTTGCTTCAACAAAATTCATGCGTACTGCGAACTGATCGCACAAGTAGACGGCGCAATAAGTGCACAAACAGTAATAAGAGTGTTTGTTATTGTTGGACTGCTCCTAAACTCAAATTTAGTCTGTTTTAAAGCAGCGTTTGTCTAGAAGAGCAAGAACAAAAAGTGAGAGTGCGACGCAAACCAGCTCTGACCTACTTCATCGATTGCTGGTCAGCGGTTAAAAAGTTTGCTTTCTTGCCACAAGCCTTGGCAGGCCAGGCAGGACAATCGCTGTTTTAAAGCAAGTTACTTGAAAAGTTTTCAATTTATTTATAAAGAAACGCTTTTGAATACTCAGCAAAAAAGTCAAGAATAAATCCTCATCTTTCTTCATACCGTAGTTTTCTATCACGAAATTCCGTAAAGCAAATATCCCTTAAAAATTGAACTTTTGGTTAGACCAAATAAGACCTTCATGCGCAGGTGCCTTGCCTTATCGCCATATCAAAACACTAAGCAATATCAATTATAATGCCCAAATATGAATCATCAATACAAGTGTCCCACTTAGGTAAGCTTTATTGCAAACATACATTCTGATTTGTAAGCTAATCAAAACCCACAACAATAACAACATCAACAACTACTAAAGAATTGATCGAAGAAAATTGTTAGTTTTACAAATAATTTAATGAAAACATTCTACAAACAGGGTGGGCCAAAATATTCTTATCTTATCTTGACCAGTAGGCGGCAGCGGCTCATAATTATTATTATCAAACATATTTACATACATACATATGCATACATAGGCAGTTTGTCAACTGTTGAACAATGAACTGAAATGTGAATGTAAATTCTTTCTGGATAAAATTATCATTATTACTTAAGCCAAGTAAGTAGATGCATGCATACATACCAGCGAGTGTATAAAAAATATATGTATGTTATGTACTAAAGTTTATGTTCTTTTAAAGTAACGACACTTGGTTTATTCTAGGCTAAAGTTAAAACTTAAAGGTGCGTCTCAAAGTTAACAGCGTGTTTGTTTTGTTTAAGTACGCCGAATTGATATAGAGCTAAAAAGATGGGTTAAAAAACCCTGTAAATAGTGTGTAAATAAAAATCCGAAAAATCCTCGACATCAATAATATTTTTAGTTAGCCGCTAAGAAAAAATCAATCTAAAACCAAGATTATAATCTGGAAACGAAACGAAACGGTGTCAGAATTCGATAAAAACGAGATAATCTTAACCCAAGATTATATTCTCAACTTAAATCTTAATCCAACGGTATTGAATTAAGGGGTTACATGGGTTTCGTCGGGTAAAAAAAGGCCTATTTTCAATATTTTTTTTTCTATGTAAGAAATTATTTATTTAATTCAAACTTTTTTCTGTCTTATAGATACATATTTAAAGAATAATTTCTGAAATTAAAAAAAAAAAAAAATTAAAACTCCTCCATTGTGACGTCATTTCCGGTGACCCCTCGAAAAATAGGTGCGTCCGCGTTGTCAGCATAACTCCTGACAGGATCATTTAAAATAAAAAAACAAAAATAAGTGTTTTAGTTAAGACCATAAACTCGTGCTTGAACGAAGGAAAGAAAAAAAAAGTAAAAATTGGAATTTTGGCAGACATTTTTCCAAAGAAATGAAAATTTCGGTCAAATTTGCTTGACATTTTGTTTTTTTTTAAATAGTTGTAATTGAAAAAAAAAAATCCTTCGTCCAAGCACGAGTAAATTGTATCTCGAACACCTGTGTAAAATTTCATCAAGATCGGTTGAGAAGTTTTCGAGAAATCTTGACAACCGACTTTGAGAAAAACGCGTTTAAAGTTTTGAGTGCTAATCCCAGCTACCCTGGAGCGCGCAACTTCTTCAGACTATATCTCCAAAACCATTACTCGGATCGACTTGAAAATTTAAGATAATATTCTTGAGATGTTGTAGAAGTTAATAAGCCAAAAAAAAAAATCGATTTTTTGAACCCACGAAACCCATGCAACCCCTTAAGATCGTTTATACTCGACTTTAAGATGAAACAATCTCATTTTTTAATATGAAAAAAATAGACAAAAATAAATTAACCATTTTTTATTTATAGGGAAAAGGGGTGGTGTGATTGGTTGGTTGGTTTAGTTAGAGTTGTTTTAGTTATTAACATTTTCTTCTTTCTGGAAAACTAATATAAATTGTAAATTATTAATCCGCCGATACTGGGACTTGAGCTCAGTACCTTCTGCTTACTGACACCACCGTTTTACCATCGAGCGTCAACTGTTAGGCCCAACCAGTCGCAGTATAAGAACAGAGATTTTCGCAGCCTGAGTTCTTATACTGCAACTGGCTGCGGTTAACAATTGACCCCCTAAGGCAAAAATCGAATAATCGGCCGTGCCAATTGTGTAATTGAACGAAGAGTCCCAGAAGCGGTGTTGGTGTTAAAAAAAATAAATTAAAAAATTTGATAAGAGATAAGTCCAGCGAATTTCCCATTCCCATCATTAAAAACAACAACAAAAAACAGCATTATAAATATTTGTCATCGTCTTTGTTGCTTTTGCAGCATTCACGATCATTACTTAAATTGAGTTGTTTTATTTTATTGCTTGCACCCCAAGGCTGATGCTGCTGCTGCTGCTCATCTCATCATCGTTCATTTATATGGTTTGGCTTGAACAATGGTGGCCCAAAATATTAGTCATGCCAACTGTTAACAGAGTTCAACTCTGCAAGTTACATTTGTACATATGTATGTGCTTGGGTAACATTCTTCGCGTTACTGATAAGCCCGAGCATGATGTTTGCATGTGTATGTGAGGCAATCAAAAGTGCAAAATGTTTATTTAAATCATCGCCAACAGAGACAGACAGTTAGACAGAGGAGGAGGGGAGAGTTCAGTCACAAATGGGGGTCAGCAGGCAGAAACGCAATTTCATAAATGGCCCCTCTTTCGCTGGTTAATGTCAAGTTACTGTTATATGTGCACAGAGCATATGCATATAAATATGTATGTATGTGTGCATAAGAGAGCGCCTGCTCAGCAATATACCATGAACTATTGACATTTCAAACAGCTGAGCTTGATCTTAAGAGGTAAAACTTTTTATTAAGCTTTTCTTTTTATTCTTTTTCTCCCCCCAACTTGTTCGTGGGAGTGGGCAGAAATAGTGGGAAGCTGCACTGCCTCATCTCTGTCCGTTTTCTAATTAGCGGCAAGCTGACATTGATAACGTTGGCCCCAACCACTGCTGCTGCTGCTGCTGCAAAAGTGGCAGAAAAGAAAAACTGGGTCATTAACACATACACAAACACGCGCGCACACACACACACACATATACATTGGAAAATGTGTGCGCATGCGAAAACTAACGTTGGTTGTTGTTGTTGTTGTTACTACTGGTCAGTGTTTATGTAAGCAAAAAGTGCATAACTTAACATACTAAAAAAAATGGTCCATGTAGACTTGGATGTAAGAAATATCCTTGAATCCGGCTATACACGGATACTACAACTAATCCAATTGGTCGTACAACTTGTAACAAAGTTTACATGTTTGACACAAGCAATACAGTAAAATGCCGATGCAGTTGACCGAATTTAAGTAAATCAGGTCTGTAAACCGCTTCAGAGTAGGAGTTTCTCTGGTATTTTTTTTTGAAGGCTTCTGCTAATCCATTAGAAAAATGAAGTTTCTGCCAGGGATGCAAACTGGTTCTAAACCGAACCGAACCACTAATTCCAGCTACTAAACTGAAACGAAAACCGAATCAGTTCCATTTAAAGTATCTCCTTGTCTCAATGGAGTGAAGAGAGGCGTTTTAAATTGTGTTTCTATGTTAAATCTTCTTTGATTTTGCGGCTACAGTAGCGGAAAGCAGCGCTGCTGCTGCGCTTTTCTTTTGCTTATAAATTAAAATTGGTTATGTCTGACTTGAGGTGCAACTTGTCTTCATAATCAATAATATCAAGTAAGAAAGTCGGAGAAGACCAAATGTTATATATTCTGTACCGAGTAGCAGCTGAAAGTAGCGCTGCTGCTGCACTGCGGCAGCGAACTGTTTTTTGGTCATAACTTGTGTATCGTTAAAAAACCAATTTCAATTTGGAAGCACCGCTTTCATTTGGTCATAACTTGATTGTAGCTAAACTGATCTTTATCATTTCTTTGGCAAATTGATAAATCATTTTGATTACTAAATATCTCTAGATGCTACAAACCATCTAGCTATAAAACTGAGGGAGATAGAAGGTTTTTTTCAATTTGCGGGAGCGGGAGGGGTCGTGGCAAAAATTGAAAATAAACACTGGTTTGAATGCAATTCTGCACTCAGACATATTGGTCACTGTGTTAGCAATGGAGAGGAAATGTCTCTCACTCACATTGTAAGACCATTGAGGGACACACACACGTACAAAGGCCACAGACAGCGCGACTCTGGCTCGTTGTGGTTTTCTCTGTTTTTACTGTTGAGTCGCATTGGAGTTCCCAAGCGATTATGGCATTACGGGCATGAGGAGGGAGTTGTTTTCTGATTGTGGTACCAGGTGAAAACCACTGATGATTTGGTAGAGATACCATTGAAACAGCTGTACGGTCAACTAACCTCCTTTGTGGCGTGGTGTGTCCCTGTTTTAAAGTAATGTACAAACCAGGTGCTGCAAACCCACAAAATTTTTCAGAACCTCCGGTTTGCTGGTTCGAACCAAAAATTACCAACGGTTAAAGTTCGGAAATTTGAGGTTCGAGGTTTTTGGGCGTTGGTTTTGGTTCGAACCTTGGTTCGTTGCACGATTTTTCCAAAATATTTCAAATAACAATACAATAGGTATGCACCTGACGCCTAGGTACATTGTTAGTCCGCATTTACACGGTGAAGCAAACTTCATGAAGTTCCTCATAAAGTTTTTGTTTGTAGAGAAGATGTGTAGGGGTGCAGTCGATGGCAATGAAGTTTTTCGATATGTATAGGGAACACAAATAAATTTTAATGCGTATAATCTTTTTTTTTAACCGAACCAAAAACTTGGGTTCAGAACGTTACATACTTTTGCACAAACTTATTTTGTGCCTTGGGTTCAGAGTATAAAAACATTTTTCCTGAAATTGAGTAAATAGCAAGGCTGCAAACCGGTTCGGTGTTTTTAGGGTTCGCGAACCGGACTTCTTCAAAATTTTAGAGGTTTGCTTTTGGTTTTCAGATACTTTGCACAAATGTGCTGTTAAGAAGTGCTGGACTGTATCGGCTCAGTGGTTCACACAAGTTTTAAGCCACTAGAGCTACCAAATAGCGGGTTTGTTTCGATTCAATGATTCAAGATATTTAACTATTTCTCAATTTCCAAACATTCAAAAGGTATAAAAGCGACGGAAAAGTGTGTATGGGAGTTTTTTTTCATCCAATCGACTTGAAATTTGGTTTTGGAAAATCCGCCCACGAAGAAAATTCCCGGAAAATTCTGCATGCAAAAAACTATTTTTCATCCGATTGACTTGAAAATCGGTTTGTAAGGATAGAATACGAATTAATTTCAAATGTGATTTTTCATTGTCGGAAAATCCCGCAAGCATAAAGGCGATGCGAACTCCCTCCTTATTCATACAGTACATCTAATGGGAAGCAGCGAAGCGCGACGGGTACTATGCTAGTATACGTAAATTATATTCGTACATACACGTATGGTATACTTCTATTGATCGTGCTGTTTCAAACAAAAAATTGGATGTACAACCCCAAGCCGAACCTTCTCCAGAATTTAAGAGGTTTGCAGCATTGTTTCAGAGCCATATCTTAGAAATTGTTTAAGCTATGAACTGGAAACTTGATGCGTAGGTTGGTACTATGAAATAAGCCGAGCCAGCCGGCTAAACCAGTTTAAAAGTGGTTCAAGTCTACAACTCAAAATTTTTTTACATTTCGTAATGAATGCAAAGGACACACCCGGGCGACGACGGGTATATAGCTAGTACCCAGCAAGCATTTTATGAAGTTTCTGATCACACTCGAGTCTTTTTCGAGTCCGTAGTCTGATTAAAATAGTCATTTGGATCATAAATGATACTTTTGTCTGGAAAAAATGTTACCCTAGCCGCGACTCTTCATGAAGAGTAGTTTTTAACCAGTTTTTCTGATCAGTTTAGACTCATTTACGAGTCGTTTTTTAATGAATCACATTTTGAGAAAATGCATGAATCATTTTTGAGTCTACATTAAATCGCAAATTAAACTAATTTTTTTTTAATCATCAAATGGGCTCGAAAAAAGACTCACCAAGGTGAGGAATCACCTAATGATCATCCAAATGCTAGGTGGGTTAAGTCGCACATTAAATGAATCGCTTTTTAATCATCAAATAGGCTCGATAAAAGACTCACCAAGGTGAGGAATCGCCTAATGATCTTCCAAATGCTAGGTATAAAGTCTGTACAGGTGAAAAAGAATAGAAGCATCAATATAACATATTATCGGCAGCTGTCTTCCCTTAAATATTCCGCCAGAAGAACTTATAAAGTCTTCGGTAAGCGTGCAGTTTTCGGATGGGTTTGGCTGACACCGGTTTGGTTCGCTGTTCGATTTATGAGCACGGACTAGCGGTTTGGTTTATTTTGGATGGACTTGTCAACCACTTAAAAACAAGTGATCCCGTACATCTCCTGCAATTATTCGCATACCTCTTATAATACCTCTCTTTAGACTACATTTCTTCCTTGGAAATTTGCTAATTGATTTGTGTGAGCATACCGTTTCCTTTACTGGACAATATTTTCAATATCCTATACCAAATTCAACATTTGTATAAGGATTTTCAGACTATTCAAATGTTTTCTAGGAATTCAATTTTGAAAGTGCGCGAAATGTCAAATATTCACATTAGAATTCATAAAATTATGAAAATCGAAAACTGAAGCGGACCTTCGAAACCGCTGTTCAATTAGCTTTTCAACTGTAATGAACCGAACCGGAGATTCGAAAACTATGTA
The DNA here is from genome assembly GCA_037044535.1 of Lordiphosa magnipectinata. Taxonomy (NCBI): domain Eukaryota; kingdom Metazoa; phylum Arthropoda; class Insecta; order Diptera; family Drosophilidae; genus Lordiphosa; species Lordiphosa magnipectinata. The sequence goes on from JBAMBO010004081.1 coordinate 1,212,135, forward strand.
AGCCACTGAACCGAACCAGTTCTTATTTCCAAGCTGCGAGCACCCAAAAAAAATGCTGACCAGCGCTGTCCGAAGGTAAAATTTCAGATTTCAAGGGTTCTTTTGTAATTGGAAAATGTTCTAGTACTAAATTTCGCATATGCCGGTTGGTTTCCAAAGTTACAATCAAAAATTCGGCAATCTTTTGTAGCATTTGGCATAAATCTTTATACAGTGGGGCATCTACAGGTTGAATTTACAACTTTTAAAGCGTCCAAAAAAATATTTTAAATTCTGCCAGCTTGAATCCTCAACTATTCGGTCTCGTTCCTTTGAATTAAAGGCAAAAAGTAAAATTTTCACCAAAAACAAATAAACATTTAAATGATTAAAACAATGAAATTATTTAGTAAAAACATAAATGACGCAGAAAAAATGAAAATTCGAGTGAAGGAAGACTCATATGACTGAGGTGCCGAATTTTTGTATTTTGAAGATTTTATAATGGTTAAAAATGATTTTTAAAAAAATGAAGAAAATCCTTATTCGATTTTTGAATATCAATAATTAAGCTAAGAGTTGAAGGATTCAATGAAATACTCTCGCAAGTTCAGAGTCAATGTGCAAAATTTGCAAATTTTCAGCGATGGGGCACATAGTGGCCAGTTGTGCCGTGCCGGCAGTGACCAACATTCCGATATACAACAAAAAACAGTTGGACAAACTTTACAGTTCCGGAATTTGTATGTGAAGGCAGCCAACTTGGTTGTCCCTGAAGCATAAGTGTCAAAACCACCCACTTGTACATAAAGCAGACATACATACATAAACATACGTATACATGCATAGCTTAGACTTGGACAAGGACTCTCAGAGCCTGAAAAGGATTGGCAACATTATATAATTTTGCACACACACACACACCAGCACCTACACAAATCCCCATTCATTAACAGTTACAACAACAAATGTAGGCTAACATTGCATAAATGTCAAAGTGAAGTGGGAGAGATGTAAAGAGAAAGAGAGAGAGAGAGAGAAAGAGCAAAAGCATGTGCATTGATTTTTCCCTATCGCAGGCTTCTGTTTTTTTTTTTTTTTTTGGGGCGTAAGCTTTTATAGTGGTAGCGGGTGGAGAGGACGGGGGGTACGCGCGCGCAGGTCAATAGATAAAAATGAGCAAAGCGGCGCAGCAAGTGAGAGAGTGAATTGTTGTTGTCACAGTGGCGTCCTCAAATATTAAACTGATTAGAAGGGGGAGTAGGGGGTGGGATGCCAGGGTAACTGTAAGGTGGTTGTTATGCTGCGATATAAATATACATATATATGTTTGTACATATGTATTGAACGCCACTTCATTGATTATTCACCAAAAATTCACGCACACACACAGAAATATTTTGACTGAGAGCCGATGAGAGTCATCGCCCCTCACTCACACCTTGGCAGAAATTATGGATTTTCTTTTTTTGTTTCTACTCACTTGCCCACAAAGTTCTCCAGCACCGAACTTTTGCCCGCAGATTGTCCACCCACTACGGCGATCTGTGGCAAATCCAATTGCATGTGCACGCCCAGCGATGTGAACGCATCTTGCAGCTTATTGACGATCGGTATCAAATTGTCCATGATGATGATTTGACGCTGACGTTTAACAGTAAATTGCTGCTACGGCGCTACGCCTACGCCTCCTCTCCTCGTTTTTGGGTTCTGCACTCCGCCGCTGCACTTGCTGCCTAGCTGCTGCGGCTTTTGTTACGTTGAGATATGTGTGTGAATGAGAATGTGAAATTGTCTCTCTCTCTTGCTCTCTCTCTCTCGATGGCACACACACACACACACACTCGCTCTCTGTTTCTTTGATGGGCACTCTTGTTGTTTGTTGTTCCTGCTGCTATTGTTATGTTAAAATATAGAAAATTACTAACCGCGCACAAACAAACAAACAAGCAAAAAAACAACAGAAAATTAATTATTTTTCTTATGGGAATCCATTAAACACACACACACACACGCACGCACACACACTTAGTCACGACACGTAAACGCCAGCCTTGCGCGCTGCTACTGCCGCCGACGCCGCTGCTTCTGCTGATGACGAGACGAAGACCAAAACTCAAGAATTCCGACTTCTTAAAACTAGAAGTTGCGCACTTAATAAATTTTTTTCTTGTTAGCCAAATTGAGAAAACTAAAACAAAATGTATACAAAAAAACAACAAAAAAAAATAATGTTTGTTGTTTCTGTGCTTTCAAATAAACTGGCACACTACACACAAGCACACACACACGCACACACAAACACACACAATCAAAGAAACAAGGTGATTTTTGTAGCTCTTCTTAAGGTATGAAAAAAAATTACAAAAAAATTTAATTTAATTTAAAATTGTATTTAACCACGAAATACGGAAATATATTGACTCAATAACTTTCAACTCGCTCAATGGTATTTTTTTTTCAACTGAAGAAATTAAGTATGACAATGTGACCGTAGTCGGCGTAGGTGGGAATGCACCAGAACGCACGTTACGTCATTTGATTAGGCTGATACCTGACGCTAGAGGGCGTGCACTCTCAAACGCAGTGTTGCTTGGCCAAAGTCGAAATTTTTATGAAATTTATAAAGTGAGAGGATTTGATTAACTGGAAGCTAATTTTTATTTAGAGCTTGAATTGTAAGCTTGCCTGTAAACAGGGCTTAGTTACAGCCTATCGATAGGTTGGCTAAGCGCGTGTATAAGCCTTAGAACTGTCTGCGGACAGCCAGCCCTTTGAACTCATTCTGCATCAGCAGTGACTGAGTTCACGATTTGCAGTTGGATTTGAATTGAATTTTGGAAATTATGTTCAGCAATTCAGTTTTACTTAAATATGCTAAAAGTGAGTACTAAAATGCGGTTTTGGAAAATTCTTATTGAAAAATGGTACAAATTCGCGTAAAACTGTTGTATGTAACTTTTTTTGTTTAGCATCCAATCAGGTGCAAACTCATTTTCAAAGATCTGTTTGAAAATGCAACACTAGCTGCATATCAATCTTTCGGAAAATTCACCCCCTTGGGCGGGAAATGAGTGGTTAAGCGATTAACTCCAAACTCATGTTCAAATTTACACATAATAAAACATAAAAACGTGACTTTCAAACTTTGGAAAATCTCCCTGAGGACGGAAAACTGTTGTTTTTCATTCGATTCCCTAATTTTTACCTCCTTGGGTGGAAAATGCATGATTAAGGTTGTTAGGGCAAAAACTTAAATTCCAGCGACTAGCTCCAAACTCATTTTCAAGGCTACACATACAAACGAACCCCTAAAAGTCGGAAAATGACAGGAAAACTGTTGTATGAAACTTTTAAGTTTTCCATTCCATCAGCTTTAAACTTCAAACATTTCAAAATATTACCAACGTGATATTCAAATTATGGAAAATCTGCAAAATCTTTACCAAAAACTTGTTGTTTTCCATTCGATTGGACTTAAAATCATTTTCAGAGCTCTATATGGATATTCCATAATACTTACATTTTTTTTTTGAAAATCCGCCCACCTTCCCCCATATTATTTTTATGCTTCTTCAATTTTCCTTAGTTCTTATTTTTTTTTTCTATTTTCTTAGTCAAAGTTTTTGTTTGTGCTGGCTCAAAAAGTCAGGGATTGATTATAATTTAATACATATCAATACCATTTTTAAACAGAGACACTTCTCAACATTTTGGAATGGCAATGGTAAGAATTTACCACAATTCACTCATCCGCAGACGTTGTTGCTTTTCACACTTCAAGGCCCTGCAGCGGTCTGCCTGGCTGCTTTTGATTCCCTGGATGACAAGGGCTCACGTGTATTCGAAATATGTGGCAAAAATGACTGAATTTCGACCTTTTTTCTAATTTTTTTTGTTTGTTTCAGCCCTTCGCCCGAGTCTAGAATCAGCCGCGATGGACCAGCACTGCGCTCTTGGCCCGAGAATATAAGCAGATTTGCTCGATCTGTGCCCGACCTTAGAAGCTACACCGCCTTTAGCGGAACAAACTCACTCTGATTTCCAAATAATCTCCGGCATGGGACCTGAAGTGTCACCCAAAATCTCCCTTCTGCCACAGAGGTAGGCTTTCGTCATGCTCCAACTGCTAATTGGAAGTCGTTTGGTCAGCGCTCTGCCTTATTGGGCTGCTTGTTCCTATAGGACATAAAAATTGTAACTTCACTGTCAAACCCGAACTCTCTGGTATCACTCACTATTCAGGAAATCTTAAATATTTGATGTGCGTCAAAATAGCGTCGGATATTTAGCGTCGAATTGGAACGATGGAATACGGAACATTTAAAAATTTTTTATTTGTTTAATTTCTCTCTATTTATACAACAAACTAAAGATCTGTAAATGCAATATTGTTTGGGCTATATCTCCTCTCTCAGATAATGGCCCGATATGCACGGTATGCAAAAACTTCAGGCACATATTCAAGAATATACTCTGAAAATCTCAGCTCAATCGCCGAAATTAATAAAAAAATATTTTATTTTAAGAATTTAACCTCGAAATTTATCTGCCTCTGTTCGCCCTACACCGCTTCTTATAGTCTTGGTCAACCGCCGTTGTGCCGCTTCCAATTGTTTCAAGCGCGATGCCATAAAGGAAGGCCATGGCCTTATTTTGCATGTAATGGGAGTGCGAAAGAAACTGCCCCAGTTACATATAAGCCGATCCCCCACCCTCTCCCTTTGACTATGGATCCCATTTCCCCTTTCTACGATCAATGAGGGGGCTGCCAACTCGCCTCAATTGATCGCAGTTCAAGTTTTGGCGGGCTTCGCTCGGCCTATCGATACAAGCAGAATGCAACAAACAGTTTAGCTCGATTTCAAGAGCGAAATTCTTGAAAATTCAAGAACGAATAGACTCAAGAGCGTTCGTAGTCAAATTAATCATTTTTACTTTTTTCTTAGTGTGCAGGTAATATAACATAATATAAGTAAATAAAGTGCAATTTCGTGTCATAAATTTTCCTTCCTATTTTTGTTTTGTTTGTCAGGTAGGCCTCGTTTTTTCATTTTGTGTCTACTACCCAAAGCAATGCTTTGGTTATTTCATTCTAGATTCAGCAACAGACAAAACAGGAACAAATTCAAATAATAAAATACATTTTCCCAAATTTGTTGAATTTTGCCCCAAAAAAATAAAATATGCCATCCTATAGGAATATCGATCTGCTGGCAGCCCGCAAGATGCTCAATTGGGCGAATCGGGTTCTCGGAGCGGATTTGATGAATATTGAGGAATTGGCCACAGGAGCACCATATTGCCAGCTGTTGGACATTCTATTTGACGGAGCTGTGCCTTTGGAGCGTATCATCTACACAACGGACCAAATGATTCATTTCCGTCATAATTGGTCCCTACTTAAACAAGGCTTCCAGGCTGTGAACATAAAGATTGATTTGCCAGTGGAGGAATTAATGCAAGCCGAATTCTATACGAGTTTAAGTTTTGCCAAACGATTTTATAATTTTTTTAAAATTGTTAAATCAAAGAGAGGCGGTCTAATGAAAACTAATGATCCATTGGCGGCTAGAAATTATGCCAAATTTGCCGTGGCCCCCGCCACATTGACGGTCATTACACGGTGGACGCAAACCCCGGACTCTAAGGATGGTTCCTTACACAAGCAGTCGCATGTCACACTGAAAGAGGAGCGTGATTTCTATAATGGTAAAATAATGAAGATAATGGGACTGTTGCATAAGCATGCTTCAAACACAAATATAGATGGCAAGCTAATTCAGAAAGTGCTGTATCAAACATCCAATGGTTTTGGACTGACCAAGATGAAGGGCCCACTCAACACTAACTCGTTTCAACAAGTTTGAATGTCTCAAGCCGAAGGCCACTAACTTTTAAAATTTATTTTGTTGTATTGTTTCACTACTTTCGTCCTCACAAACTACAAAAGAATATGTTAACTTCAACTTTAAACTATAATTTAAAATACTTACAATAATTTCAAACATATTGGAACTGGTACCGGAACCTAGTTCTAAGTCTAGCCAATATTTGTTATCGATAGATTGACCCCTGGTGCAGGGTTGCCTTGGCCTATCGCTGTCGCAATTTTGACAAACGGAAGTAACCTGCTTGGCATCGATTGACAGCGGCGTTCTTTTCGTTTGAAGGTTCCTAAGCGAAAGTTGTGTTTTTTGTGCTTCTCGCGTTTCGTGTCATAAACTAAAGACTTAAAGTGAGTAAATTGCTTTAATTAATAGTTAAACAGTCTACAAACTAAAAACAAATTGAAAAGCATTTAAACGCAACGCAAAGGCAACTGCAGGCCGTTGAAAATTTGTGAATTGGCCAAACACGTGTTGTTGGCTTGCCCAATTTATTTTTCTTTTATTTTTTTTAATGTGTTTGTGCATTTTATTGTTATTTTAGCATGCGTTACGTGGCTGCATACCTGTTGGCTGTTCTCGGCGGCAAGGAGAATCCCGCCAATGCTGATTTGGAGAAAATCCTCAGCTCCGTTGGCATTGAGGTCGACACTGAGCGCCTGACCAAGGTGATCAAGGAACTCAGCGGCAAGAGCGTTGAGGATCTGATCAAGGAGGGTCGCGAGAAACTCTCTTCTATGCCTGTGGGTGGTGGTGCCGCCGCTGCTGCTGCTCCCGCGGCACCAGCTGCCGCTGCTGGTGGCGACAAGAAGGAAGCCAAGAAGGAGGAGAAGAAGGAAGAGTCCGAGTCTGAGGATGATGACATGGGCTTTGCTCTCTTCGAATAAGCAGACACACACACACACACATAAAAGTGTAACACATGGCAGCAGCAGCACAACATCTTGCTGAGGTACGTTTCGCACCCCCCCTCCCCCTTTTCATTATATATCTCACATATATGCTGTTTCTTGTGATGAACCAAACTTTCACCATCTTTCGACTGATCACAAACGTTGATGCCATACAAGTTTCACTGATTGAACAGCAATTTACGCTTATTTTCCTTAAAAAATTAGTACATTTACCGTTTTTCCTTATATTAATGTGTCTGTCTCTTTCTCTCTTACAGGGGACAGCCCTAGGTAATAACATCTGCCTGGCACAGTGGGCCACAAACTGCTTTGACATGTTCAAATTGTTTTTTTTTACTACCCCCAACCAACAAATATAAAACACAAAAAAACCTTAAAAAAAAGTATATTTCTGTGAAATAAAAAAGCTGCAGTGTTTACACTTTATATATATATAATTTTTTTTTTTGAAGACTTGAAATATGTATAATTTTTTTTAGTTTTTCTTAATAAACTAACTGTGATTTTAGTGTATATGTACATATAAGCACGAGGTTTATCAGAAATTGAACAAAGTTTGTTATATTTTATAGCTTATAAATCTACTTTAGGCGCCATATTTTTATTACAAATGTGTAAAATTTGGTTAGAAAGCTAGAAGAAAAGTCAAAAAGCATGGCTGCTCTATGTTTAAAAGAGTACAAACTAATGTAAAGTCTGTGTGAAGCTTAAGTTAACAAGCTTTCAAGCTACCAGCTTCTTGGTAGATGCATTTCTAAAAGGAATCTCCGTGGACTCTAAATTGTAGTCTTTTTGCATTCTTAAGTAGATTTTAGTCAACAGATATTCATTCATTTGTAAGCCCTTTCAAAGCTCAAGCTCTCTTAGATTACATAGGTTGCATTTCTTCTCATCTAAAAAGAAATGTAATTTATTGAAGCGCGTCGTTCCTCTTCCTAGGGCATAAGAACTGGGCAGTACTCACCTAAATAAATGGCGATGCCAGAATATAAGGGTGAAAACTCGTCGAGAGGATTCTTACGCATAGAAATAAAAGAAATCAAGCGTAGAAATTATAAGAGCAATGTAGAAAACTAAACTGGAACCAGATTGAGCTAGACTGTAGCCTTTAAAAAGGAAAGTAGATGTTGAGTTAGAGACTCAGGTTCAATTCGAGGAAAGCAGCAGCCTTGAATGGGTGGGTCCATAGTGTAATGGGTGTGATTGTGATGGGATTTAAGTGGCAATTAAAGAGATGAGGGCTTTGGTTACGTTTAGGACATGTGTCAGTTACCTCTGGGTTAATTCGCGCCAGGAAGCTGTTCAACTGTCTACGCTTTCCAGAGCCAACGTTGTTCTAGGCATGGATTTCTCGCTAGAGTCGATGGGAGGTGGTCTGCCCCCCAGAACTATATTGAGCTCTAATGTTGCTACTGTGCTATTTACCATGCATGCGTACTGCATCGCATTCTTCCTCATTTGGAGTGTGGTTATAGAGAAATCGCTCAATATCAATATCAAAGCGGACGGGTCGTTCTCGGCTGCTCATTGTTCCTATGGTGCTTTTGTGATTGGGATGTAGTGGGTTTTGATAATTGATCAACAATTGTTATGTGAGGAGCCTGTTGTGTTGTCTGACAGGGAGGATCTCAATTTCTTGATATGACGGTAGTCAGTGTGCGTCATCATGTGGCATCCAGTAGCCACTCGGCTACTGCACTGTTTTCAGGTTTCTCCACTGCGTGTCGCTGATTAACGATGACCAGATAGGTGCTACATAGTTCATGAATGATCGAAAAATTGCTTTGCCTCCATGTCTTTACCCCATCCGCTCCCAGCTATTGCCTTCAGTACTTTATTTCCCCAGAATTTTTGGGTTATAGAGGATCGGGAGACACTGCCCATCGATGTGTATGTCGAGTATATGCTTGACTTCCGTTGTCCAAATGATAAGAAGTGCGTCTGACCATTTGTTAGCTGATAAAGAAAGGTTTCAGCTGTTGACGAAATTGGCCAGTACTGGGAGGTAGCTGTTTAGCCTTTCTTTTAAGGCTTTGACGTCTCTGGCTGTTGTGGTGACTGTGCAGTCAACGGCAAATGAGACAATCTTTTTCTCATTTGGTGGAAGGACCAAGGTGGCCAAAATTACAAGCGAGACGAATGTGTGAATTGGTGAGTGCACAATGCAAGTAAATCGGCTGAAGTCATTCGTACACATTTGTCCTCTCCATTGTTGATCCTATGTCCATTGATGAGAATGACTTTCTTTGTGTTATAGATATAGCAAGCCCTGCTAGGGAACTAGGTGTTGGTTCTCTGCTCCAGGGAACCAACACCTCTGCCTGTAGTGATTGAAGATACCTGCTGCTGTGCTGTGGGGACCTAATGATGTGGGTATTTTTCTGGTCAGCCGCGGGCGCTTTTCATTTAGCATCTTCTGGAACTTAGCACATGTCTAAAAAACCTTAAAAACAAATTAAAATATTATTCAAAAACATCACTGTTTATCCCACTGTGCGTTGCACAAACTAGCAAACATATATTTGTCTCGCTTGCTCTTGTATAAAAAAGCATGCCTCTGCACTTCTTCTTCTTTCTTTTCTTAGCCTTAGCTTCGCTCATGTAAACAAACAAACAAACACAAATATTAGCATGTTGCGCAATCCTGGTGGCCTGTGTCCACTTATACTGCTCACTAGCCTTAGGAGCAAGAGCACCAGCAGCAGCAGCCATGTAAGCCGACAGAGCAAAATTCTGGGTAAACTGTTTGGCAATCGACTGGCGGGCAGCAAAAAGCGTTGGTATCCAGGCCATGAGGCAAGCGCCAACAGCCAGCAGCCACCCAGTGTGGCGTTCCAGGCCTCACAATTTGGCAAGTCCAACAATGCGCCCGGTGCCAAGCACAATGTACGCCGCATGTCCGTGCTGAATAAACTATTTATGACACAAATTACGGATCTGCTGGCCACGGGAGCAGCGGCCGAGTCCATACTAGGACGCGGACTGCAGGTGTCACGTGTAAAGATTTCCGCTGACTTTGCCGGCATCAATGTCTATTGGCTGGGCAGTGGCGACACTTTGGGCGATGCGGCCCTTGAAGTGGAGCTGCAACGTTACACCGGCCAGCTAAGGCATGAGCTCAGCCAGTTGCGTCTGATGGGTGAAGTGCCACGCATTAAATTTGTACGCGATCGCACGGGCAGCAATCTGCATCAGGTGGAGGGCATATTGCGTCAATTGGATTTGCCAGCCAAAGAAACGGAACAAGAGGATCAACAGCAGCAGAAGGAGGAGGAGGAGTTTGTGGCGGCTCAAGGTTATGATGTGGCTCAAACCGCTAGGCAGGAGTTTTATGGCCAAGTCTGTGATCCCGGCATTAGTTCAATGCCCGAAATGCGACATGATGTTTTGGGTTTGGATCATCGTTTGATGATGGACAAAATACTGGCCAAAATGCGCAAATCTCGTCAAGCCTGGGAACAGCATCAATATCAGCAGGAACACGAGCAGGAGCAGCCTTTAGCTTTGCCCAAACTGATGACTGAGGAAGCTTCCAACAAATTCGAGGCATTTCTGGCCAAACGTCGTCAGCTCAAGGATACGCCGGAGCGTAAAAAATATCGCCGAGAGCAGGATTATTGGCCCGACAGCGGCCAAATGGACGCTGCTGCTGCTGAACACTTGCATCAGTTAATGCCGGAACAACCAGAGGATTACTTAGACGAGGAGGACAAGACCAAAAACAGAGGCTCCCATTAATTGTTATATTATAATAATTTTAATTATTAAAAATTAATTGTTAATCAAATTGCTTAATCATGTTGTATTTCTCCAATCCAGGTGACCCATTTGCAAACTATCAAAGTGGCCATTTCATACTTCTCTGGCAGCAGCTTAATGCACTTGATAGTCTGGCCCATGACTTCTCCGGTTTCCCCTGTTTGGACATCTCCTCCTCAAGCAACAAGTTGGCAGCCGCATAATTGATACAACTGATGGCCATAATGCTTGTCCCAACCCACGGAGACGCCAGTGTACGCCTGCTTGATCCAGGCGCTCGTCGATCTCAACGGGATTTGACAGTCTTTCTACAGCAAAACATGCACGATTTGAGCATAGCGGGCTCCAACATCAGGTTCAACGGCACCACGTCTTCATTCGGAATAAACTGCTTCACGTATCCATTCGGGTTCAACGGCTATACATATTCATTTGGGTTCAACGGCTATATGTATTCTTTCGAGTTCATCGGCTCCACGTATCCATTCGGGATCCACGGCTAGATGTATCCATTATGATTCAAAGGTTCTACTTATTCATTCGGGTTCGACGGCTATACGTATTCATACGGTTTCAACGGCTATAAGGGTCCATTCAGGTTCAACGGCTTTACAGGTCCACACGGGCGCAACGTAATCTCCGGCGATACAACCAAAACGGCGGCAGCTGAAGCAACAAATTAAGACTGCAACATCATTACGGATCTGCCCAGCAGACCTAGCGGCAGGTTTGACGTAAACTATACTGGCTGCGGGCAACAGCTTCTGACGCAGCTCGTCTTATATTGAATATACGGACATCATTGCAGCAAACCTCACTCAGCTCGGCAGCCATGTTGCTTGTGTGTATTTCATCAGCATTTCGTTTGGCGTCAAATCACTATTATCAACTCAAGCACGCACGTTCTGGCTCTCAGGTATATGGTTCCGTTTCGATTTCCCGGTTATAGCAGTTGCGGTCCCTGGAAAAAAGAAAACGGTTTCAGAAAGAACATATGCTGTGCTGTTAAATGGAATGACCACCGACTGCGCCACGTGTTAAACTGTAATTGTGCGCCTACAGCGCTGCCTGTTAAGAATTTTGTTACGGTCTTCTATCAGAAAGAACATATTAGTCAATTCGCACTGGTCGCAGCTCCGAAAAAACTGTCAAAGTCGAGGCTGTGAAATTAGCGTTTTTTTTAGAAAAGCTCCAGCGCAGCTTTCAATGGGCACATTCAGCATATAAATCCGATTAATGTTTACTGATTTGCGATTGCCGATAAGTCTCTGCTGAATGGCTTTGATATCAGGCTTTAAGGATATTCTGTCCAAAGTGCTTGAATATGTGCAAGCTGACAAACCGTCCTTCCGCTTTGATGTACAGATGCTGGGCTTACGTTGAACTAGACCGGAAGAAGAAGAAGCATGCCAGGAGACAGTGCGGCTACATCGTATCCGTATCCGTATTCCTCACTTTGGCCAAAAAAAGGACCACTACTTTGGATATCGGCCGAAATTACAGTTTCACAAAGTCTATAAAACGTACGCAGAGCGTATACATGCGATTTTCTTGGCTATTGGGAACCTTTATGATAATATTATAAATGAAGATGTGGTAAATGTTTAGTATAGATCAGAGATCAGAGAGAGCGCGTCGCCACGTTCCAATGCACACAAGGCAGCATGTGCATAGGACCTCTGCCGCGGCCGACTGCACAAAATCACACGTACGCTATAAGCATTGAAAGCTATTTATAGAACACGAATGCGGCGCACGCAAATTGTGCTTGTATGCGTGTGACGATATGTATGCATGCCCATCTCTGGTATAGATCCATCATGGCCTAAAATTTTGAAAAAAATGTCCTCGATGTAATATTGCAGTTTATTTGTCGCAGGGATTTTGCTTTGATATTCGAATTTCGAACATGGTTGCCATAAACCAACCCAATAACACGTTTGGAAGCAAGTCGATCCAAGGCGTTTGTGGGTTACATATGTGTTTGCTGCCCACCAAATCTCCTAGTGCCTTAAAAAGGGCAGATTTAAATTGGGATGATAATTGGGACGTGAAATCCAATGTGACCAAAACATTGAAGTCACTGTGTCGGCAGATACATATATCTTTCAAAGGAACACCTTCCGGCCGTTAGGAAAAACGGTCATTCATTGTGAGGCAATAGCGGTATCCACTTACATGAGGCATGACTACGATGTCCCAATGTACGGCATGTCGATCTATTCAAGAATTGTTTTTGTTGTAGCGATGTATTTTGGCTCGTTGGCAACGCATACAGTTTCTTGCCCATGAGGTTATATCCTTTCGTATGAGGATATGCCACTTGGAGGTGAAATACCATTTACGGAAGCGAAGACACCATAACGCAAATATTGAGGAATATATGGTCTGTTTGATCCAGTAGAGATGTCGCAATATACCATTACATTGTTATCAAACTGGACAAGTTGTAGTTGATCGTTTGATATTCTTTCCAGTGATACAAGGTGGGGCAACATAACTCCCGTATCTGAACTGAGCGTCATTCCGCTCAACGATAACCTGGAGGGCTGGGCGTGGTCTCATTCGAAGTGTGGGGTCTTAAAGTTTTGTTACTTCCCAGTCAGGCGTGATCATGCTGTGGAGCAACGTGCAAAGTGTATTTGCCGTAGAGGCCTATTTATCCAACGTTCTCTCAGTGATCGCAACGCAGCGGGCCTTTCGAAATCATTTTCATCTCGCGAACTTGGCCCCTGTTCCAGACGGGAAATCAATTGTTGGTTGGGTCGTGTGTAGTGTGGTGCCCGGCCCATCAGATCACCAGAAAACGTCAAGGCTGTGAGACAATCAATTCTCCAATCACCGCAACGTTCTGCTCGCAAGCATGCAGCGGCCCTTGGATTGTCTGCGCATACTGTAAGCCGAATTCTTCACAATGACCTTCAACTTCATCCGTACAAGTTGGCCATGGCACGGGAACTTTCAGAACGCGACTTTAATTCTCGAAGAAATGGATTTAAAGCGTTTCTTGAAAACGTCTCAGAGGATGAAATTGTGTTTTTCAGTGATGAAGCTCACTTTCACCAGAGCGGATGTGTCAATAAACAAATCATGCGATACTGGGCTGAGACAAACCCCCGGCAACTCCATCAGAGGCCTTTGCACTCGCCAAAGGTCACAGTACAACATCGATGTTTCTGATAGTAATACTACATATAAGTTAAAAATAATATTTGGTAATTTTTTTATGCGCTGTTCCACCTACTTTCAATGAACTGCGACTGTTTAACTTAACAACTTTCTCGTGTCAATATACTTAGCAGAGTTTCCGATATGTCGTTTGCCGTATGATTTGTGAATGTTAAAAGTTTCTACCGACTGTAATTCAAAATTGTTATTTATGAACTGGCAATGAACTGTAATATACCCTTCTGTGGCCCTGGACGTCCAACAATCTGTGGTTAGCCGAGATAACCTATATTATTCAAAATTGTCATTATGTGGGCTTATTTGTCCATATTTTCGATCCTGCGACTGGGCAGGTCCAACACCACCACAAGATCTCTTATTTGTTTCTATTTTATTGAAAACATTTATATTATAAATTACAAATTTTAATAAGTTCTCTTACAATTTCCTCGCTTCCTCTGCCGACGCTTTTAGAGATAGTAGAAAAGTAAAAACATCGATGTTTGCCACTTCTTCCAAACATCGATACATTGCTAAAAACATCGATGTTTTGTTTAACAAAACTTTAAGGCTCCACTTTTCGAATGAGACCACGCCCAGCCCATCTAGGTTATCGTTGAGCGGAATGACGCTCATTTCAGATACGGGAGTTATGTTGCCGCACCCTAAAAAACAAGAGAAGTCAGTAAGAACATATGCTGTGCTGTTAAATGGAATGACCGCCTGCTGCGCCACATGTTGAACTGTAATTGTGCGTCTACAGCGCTACCTATTGAGAATTTGGTTACGGTACCTGGAAAAAAAAAAACAAAATGAATAAGAAAAAACATATGCTGAGCGGTTAAATGGAATGACCGCCAACTGTGCCACGTGTTAAACTGTAATAATGCGCCTACAGCGCTGCCTGTTGAGAATTTTGTTACGTTTTCCATTTTTCCTTACCCCTTTGAGCAGCATTTACGAACAAATCCGCACAAAAAAAAGTATCCAATTTGGTTCAGTCAAACAAAACACAATCCATTTTTATATACTATATATATATATATATTTTGTTTTTATTATTTAAAATACGTTCTCTTTAGGTTTGTATTTTTATTTTATACATAAAATTAACTCTGTTTATTTTGCATTATAACATAATTTTGCGTTTTCTGCCTTGCGCTTATCGGTTTATGAGTTTCTTATAGTTCTATATATATTTATATATATACTATATATCATTTGCAATTTGTCTGTTAATACTTGCTGATTTTTGTTTTGTTTTGGGCAATTAGGCCAACATTTCCGGTTGCTATTTGTGTTGTGTGTTATAAATATAAAACGCGAAAGAACTTAAAGAATTGAAGAGCAAGAAGCTATGATTTAGTTTGTTTTTTTTACAATTGCCGTTTTCAAAAATATATATATATATATATACCACTTCCTATACATATATATATATATATTTAAATATTATAAATATTGTGTTGTGACATTTTCAACTATTGTTAACAATTCGTATTAAAAAATTACAATTCATGTTATTTTTTGTGTGTTTTTTTTGGGAGGGTTTTGTTGTGGTTGTGTAAAATAAGCGTTGATCGCTTTTGGTTTGTTGTTGTTGTTGTTGTTATTGCTTTCTGTTCTGTGCACTTTTGAATGTGTTTTCTGTTAATATGGCTCACTATTTTATTTGCAATGTATACGAGGTATTTGATTTGTTTTAAAACTGATTATTTGCGCATTTTGCTTTTGCAATTTTATTTTGTAAATCGATTGAAATAGTCGAGAATTGATTTAACTTTTCTTCTTATTTTTTTGTTTTTTGAGGGTGGGGGAGATCATAACGAAAAACCAAAGTATAAATTATAAGGATTGTCTTAAAAAATACATCGAGGGGGAGTCTTTTATTTCAATCTTAACGAATTAGTTACAAGGGAGGGGGGGGGAAAGCGTTTCGTTCAAGTCTTTAACACAGCAATTTGCGATGACACATTGAATTGCTTTTGAAATAATATCAACTGTATGATTATATATGTATAATACCCCCAGCAGATGGGCTAGACTAATCCTAGGTTAGCTACATCGATTATCAATTTTGTGCGTGTAGTTGTACTCTCATTTATTATTAAGAGCCTGTCAAGTTAAGCAGAATTTTGAATGAAAATATGTTAATAGATTTTAAAATCAAATGGGAGCAATAATACAACGCATGTCATCCACATTTCCATAGAAATTGAGTCCAATGTGATTCCAAATCTGTTATCAGTTTGGCTTTATTACCCTCAGTTTCCAAGATAAAGCGAAAATTTTGGTCAATAAAAACGCATACATTAATGCTCCATGAAATCAAACAGAACCGATATTTTTGAAACCGAAAAGAACCCAAACCACAGACTAGGATATCTCGACTGAAAATTTGAAATAGTCAGCTGTTCGCCCTCACTTACGCTCTCTGAGTGCATTTGAGAATATGTCAGTCTCGCTCTCACCACTGTGATTTCCTATGGGCACTATTAGTATCCAAACTATTGCTTAACAGCACTCAAAATTAAGAGGTAGCTCAAATTTGATCTCTAATACTCCCTGAGCAGGTATCAGAAAAAAAATTAAGTATCTAGAATGCCCAACTAGCATTTGGAAGATAATTTGAACAATAATCACCTTGAGGAGTCTTTTTCGAGCCATTTTGATGATAAAAAAAAGAGATTCATGTGCGATCGACTCTAAAATGACTCATGCCTTAGCTCAAAATGTGATTTGTTAATATACGACGAAAAAGACTCGCAAATGATTGGAAATTTGACTCGAAAATGAGTCGAAACAGATTAAAAAAATAGAGGAAAGCTAACTTCAGCTCGACCGAAGAGAACCCTGCTTGCTAAGAGCTATATTATAAAGTAAAAAACGAATTGAAAATTTGTTGTATTATGACCTTTTTTTAAATTTTTAATGTGTACGACGGTCACGTTCGACATAATAGAAATGCCCATATGTATTATGTTATACCAAAATATCCCACTGATACGAAAATGCACAAAAAAAAGAGACAAAGAATTGAGAGCTCAGAAGTAACGGGACATTAAAGATAAGAAATATTTTTGCTTGAGAATGTAGATGACTATGTCGGAAATTAAGTGCAACTTTAATTGATTGAACTGAAAATAAAAACGTCTATTCGCCTTAATGTTTTTGTTTTAAATTATTGTACTGATATATTTAGTTAATTTTGCATCAAAAGTGGACTTAAAACTATTTGATTAAAAAAGTGAAGCTTTGTGAAGCTTTTAAAAATTAAATTTTTTGACGTTTTTAAAAAGTGTATAGTTTCGGCGTGTTTTGATTTGTGCTTGACGTCAAATTGAAGGTCGTTTCAAGGTCTGTTTTGCACCGATTTGCACACAGTTGTTTTTTTTTCGATAGACTGTAAGTTCAATTACAAGTTGGTGTTCGATGTGTGGTCAGAAAATTTCGCCTCAAATGAGTCTGACGCTATGATAAACACAATATTGGAATTCGCCGATTCTTCTACGTTAAAACTAAATAATTTTTCGTCCATAAAACTTAACTGAACGATTTTAAACTTGGTAAATACTTTCATAAATGAAATATTACAAGCATGATAAATCCATTTCTAATTTTAAAGTGCCCCTAACTAACGAACGATGCATGTCCGACCCCCCCCCCCCCCCCCCCCCCCCTCGGGAACAATTTTTGTCTTATTTCGTCCACATAAGTACAAAAACATCATAAAATCATGTCCATTTTCTAGATTGTTCTAAACGACACACTGTGCATTGGACACAAACAGATTAAAATTAACATGAAACAGAATAAGG
The DNA here is from genome assembly GCA_037044535.1 of Lordiphosa magnipectinata. NCBI lineage: Eukaryota > Metazoa > Arthropoda > Insecta > Diptera > Drosophilidae > Lordiphosa > Lordiphosa magnipectinata. Next base: position 1,229,661 of record JBAMBO010004081.1, read on the forward strand.
TTATTAACCGTAACCAAGGCTACAAACCTCTAAAATTTTGCAGAAGGTTCGGTCCGGGGGTTCGAACCCGTTGTAAAGTCTAAGGTTCGGTTCGCGGACCGGTTCCTGTACTAAGCGAGCCCAAGGTATTGGTTCGAGTCTGGGTTCATAGACACATATAATCATCAGGATAACGCGTCCAGATTACCAAGCTATGTACATATAAGATAAGTCGTAAAGTCGACTGGACCACATTCCTTATTGTTATCATTCATAGGTGTTCTAAAAAGTCTTTCAAAAGTGCCTGGTGTTTGAATTTTGGAAGCCTCACCTTCTACGTACATACCCAGTCAGCATTTTATGAAATTTCTGAACACAGTTGAGTCCTCTGTCTAATTAAAATAGTCATGAATGATACTTTTGTCGATATTTTGCGAAATTCTTTCTAGTCGTATTTCAATAAATCATGTTTTGAGCATATCCATGAGTCATTTCCGAGTCTTCTTTAAATTGGACATGAATTTAATATCTTTAATCTTCAAAAGAGCTTAAAAAGAACTCATCAGCGCGATTCTTGTTGAAATGGAACTTCCAAATGCATTTGCTTTTCCCTTTTTCGATTAACTTATGTTTTTGTTTATTCTCGAAATCGCAATATGGATTGGATTTCTAAAAAGCATTTTAAATTATCAACTCAAGCGATTCTGTACTATACTATACAATAGGTTTTTTTTTAGCTGCCGTTTCCTTTTTATTGCATTTTGAAGTTTTTAGCTTCTGATTGGGATTCGCAACTCCATATCTCGTAAACTATTTGGAATTTCGCTTTGACGTCTTAGAGGAATTCGTCGCTCTTGTCTTGGCTTATAAAACATTCTTAAGTAGCAAGTCTAAAATGTCACATCTTTATACTCAAAATTACAAAAATGTCTTAAAATCATCATGTTTTCCCCTCAATTTGTACTGTTTTTCAACTTTGTCTTGTAAACTGTATCGAATTTGACTAAGCAATGCAGGACAAAAACGTAGCCTGGACTTAAATAAACAAACGATTGGAACATATCAACTTCATTCGATTGGTCCTTCATATAGATACGGGCTATTAAGCCTGTAGAATTGGAACCAAAACTCGCAAAATGGCAATTTTCGGTACCATATGGCTGACACAGTCAAAAATTTCGATTGTTTTTTATTAAATCAAGAAAATAGTAAGAAAACATAACTGAAAAACTGTAATTAAAAAAATTTAGTTTTTTTAATTTTTTAACGAAAATGTTCGTTTTTTCAAGTTTTTATGACAGTTGTACGTGCTTGTGGGCCTATAACTATATGAAAGAGTAACTAAATGAAGTTGTTACGTTCTTACGGTTTGTTTATTTTGGTCTAAGCTACAACTTTATGCTGAATTAATTCTACAAATCTGAAACGGGTTTCAAGATGAAGTTGAAAAACTGTAGAAAAGTGTTCAAAACTTTGCTTTTTTGGCCAACTTTTGTAATTTTGAGTATGAAGTTGTAATTTTTTTGATTTGCTACAAAGAAATGTTTTGTAGGTCAAACCAAGAGCAACAATTTTGTTGAAGATTTAGAAGCGAAATTCAAAATAGTTTACGAGATATGGAATCGTTAGTCCTACTCTGAATCTGAAAAGTTCAAAGTGCAATAAAAGGAAAACGGCAGCTAGTCAGACTAAACCCTGACAGGGTTTTTATACTACCATCATACCCTTTCGGAATTTTTTGGTCTAGACGCTATAAACTTTTTTGAGTTCAAAAATGTGTCACAGTGTTATTGAGAAAAGGAGAAAAGATTTTTAAGAAAATTGACTTAAATGATTGTTTGAACCGAACCTTTTTTTTGTATACAGGGGCTTCGGTTTGGGGGCTCAAATATTAGAGGGGTTCGGTTCATGGTCCGGTTCGAGAAACCCGGTTTATTGGGGTTCGGTTCTGGACCGTTTTGCAGCCTTGACCGTAACCCATATGATATGGACCATATCCCACAATTTTAATATAACCGTAAGCGTAACCGGAAAAAAGCGGCTGGCCAAAACAATAACCGTAATCCTAACCGTTATTCGTTTCGGTTTTAATCTCTGATCTTTTCGGTTCTAAAAGTATCGGTTTTGCCTATACGGGTACACAAATAATTATAAATATCAGTTGGTTTCGAGTTTTAATCGGTTCTTTTTGGTTCCACTTTGATTCTCTAGGTTACTTTGGTTTTCGTAGCCGCAAAAAGATATCTCTGGATCTAGCTCTCGTTTCAAATAACTTGACAGGATTGGAAAGTACTTGGTTTTTTGCTTGCTCACATCATCTGCCGGGGTCTTATAATAGTTTATGTTTTTTTTTTGTTTCGTTTTGTTTTGTGTTGGTTTTAAAGCCGTATGTAAAATGATTAGTTTTTGTGTTTTTTTTTTTTTACAGAATTTATTTGAAATGTTTAGCGATTTTAAAAACTATGACTTCTCTACTAAATCGTGAAACACAATAAATGAATGATTTTTTGTTGTTGTTCTTGTTGTTTTTTTTTGTGCCATAATAATGCGAAATTGTTGTACAATTAATGGCAAAAATGCTTAATGGGTATAGAAAAATATGCAAATAACTTTTGCAGGTCTTTTTGGAGAAAAAAAAAAACTAAATGAAATTAAATAGGAGCCACTTGAATGGATCATGATGGTGGCGGGGGGTTTGTACTTAAAATATATATATAAATCAACTTATGTTTAAGTCTTAAAAGCAAGTACATACATTTTATTGTGGGAGGTAGGAGAGGGAGGAGGAGGAGGGGTTACAAGTGTAAAATATAAAATTAAACAAGTGGCAGGGGCTGGAAAAGAGGCTTTTAAAGCGCAAACACACACACACACACACACACACACACACACACACGCACACACGCGCTCACGCATACACACAGACATTTTTTTTTTTTTTGGCTCACTCTCGTTTCACATAGGCGGTGGCAACTCCTCGTCGTCGTCCCAATCCTGGCTAGATCATGTGCGCCTGCTGCTGTTGCTGCTGCTGTTCGCTCAGCTTGAATGCGGCCGCATCGCTAAGCAAATGAAAAGGTACGCCCGCTGCTGTGGTGGCCATCTCTAAAGCAGGAACTGCTCCACCCACTGTGGCCGGACTATTGCTGCCGCTGGCATTTGTCAGACGCTTCAGCTGTATGGCATCCAATGGTGGCAAATGATGTGAATGATGCGCTACGCTGCCGCTGATGGTTGACAGTGTGGCGGCAGCAGCTGTCAAACTGGAGCCACCGCCCGCATGGGAAGCACCACGGCCGCGTTTCCGCTTGGGCAGTATACCCTTGCGGGCCATATAGAAGCGTATGGTGGAGACGGGTATGTTGAACATATTACTAACCGTTTGGAAGGTCTCGCCCTTGGACACACATTTGGCGGCTTGGGCTAAAGAGGCCTCAGAGCGACGGACACGCTTGTATGAGGTATAGCCATCGATGGAGCTATGCATGAGGCCGGCACCTCCAGAGGTATTGGCCGATGTATCCAGCTCGTTGGCATCCAGGCTAAGTGAGAGACCGCCTATGCTGCCAGAGCCGCCGCCAGCAAAGCTGCTGCTGTCATTATCCTCATCGTGAGCGGCCACATAGTTGTGATCGTCCTCGATGGTGGAGTCCAGGTGGTGTTGTTGTTGCTGGAGCAGCAGTTGCTGCTGCTGTTGTTGTTGTTGTTGTGGCTGTTGTTGCTGGGGTGATCTTGAAAATGCAGAAAAATGAAAGAGTTTTTGAGTAAAAACAGGTAGGAAAGGGGATTACCCACCTTGTTTGCTGTTGCAGCAGCAATTGCTGAGCATTAATCTTGTTGTTGTTGGCCACCGCAAAATCCTCATAATGCTCGCTATAAGCATTCCAATTATTGGAAGTCTCATCCGCAGAGTCGTCTTCGGTTGGATCATTTGAGTTGTTGGAGCCAGCGGCATTTGTCATTTGATGTTGCTGCTGTTGTTGTTGCTGCTGCTGTTGTTGTTGTTGCTGCAGCAGCTGTAGCGTGTTGCTGCCGTTGGTCTGTTGCTGACGTTGACGTTGCTCTTTGAGCTGCAGCTGCTGCTGCTGCTGTTGCTGCATTATCAACTGTTGCTGCTGCTGCTGCTGTTTAACATTCAGCCCCGCCGTGTGCTGCGTGCTGGTGGTTGTGGTTGTCGATGTGGTAGAATTGGTGGCCGTATCCTCCATTTCGGCACTATTCAGACTCACTGGTAATGGTGTGGCCAATGCTGACTCCTGCACCACCGCCACTGCTGCCACCGCCGCCGCCGCCGCCTCCTGTTGCCTCATCTGCTGCAACTGTTTGTAATTAATCGCCGCCTCTGACCCATACAGTCCACGTATGCGCAATTGCTCCGCACAACGCAACAACTGCCCCAGACCCGCTTGCGTCACATTCACCTCGCCCTTGTACATAAAATCCACCAGCGCTTGTATCTCCCACAATTTGATTTCGCTTGGCAGTATAATGACCGGATGTTTGCATGGATTCTCCGCCAATATGGCTTCGAAATAGGTGGAACAGGCGGCCAATACCAAACGATGGCAATGCACCTGATGACCCTCACAGGCCAGCGTTACATCCACAAAACGCTGGCCGGCCAATAGTTGGGGAAAGGCCGCCCCAATGCTGCCCAAATGGCTGTTCCAACGCACACAAAACTCTTGTGTGGCGGCGGCGGCGGCGCTCATTTCGTGGCCGTTAAGAAGTCCACCGTTAATCTGTTGTATGGCTCAGGTGGCGACACGTTGATTGTTAATAATGGAAGCCCTCTATTGCCAATAAGGCTGGGGGGCTGGCTGCTGAAGCCTGCTTTCTCAGCCTGCAATTAGAAATTGAAAATATATATTAAGTTGGAATTGTATTTCGGATTTTGATTCTTAAGTTACCCAGGAATGACACACGGAACTTAATATATATATACAGACTTTATAAACTCAATTTTCTAGTATTTTCCGCAGAATTCTATTTAAGAATTCACTTTCCCAATTACGCCTGTTTGGGACTGTGGAACTGTGGACTGCTTATTAATGATCTTTCACGTGTATTGATGTATGCAGATGACGTTAAATTCTACCTATGATATAATGATTTAGTGGCCTATAACAAAGTGCCACAAAATTCCACTTTTTTTAATGCCTAGGAACGGGACTAATAAATTATGAAACTAGAGGCATCAGGGAACAACACCTCATACCCAGTTTTTCTTGATCACGTCAAGTTCGCGCTAAATGGGCACATTTATACTAGCAACACACAGCTACAACATCTGTTGCTGGTTAAAAAAAGGTGAAAGCTAAAATTTTGGAAAATTCACCAAAGATAAAGGGAGTCACCACAATTGTTATACTAAATTCCCGCCTCCAATGGACAAGCGGTTAGTACCTCGACCATAGAGGTCTAACTTAGAAATCTCTCTATATCTCCCCTCTCCTAATCTATAATCTCCCATTATAACATCATAAAAAACGATTTTAATAAAAATCTACCGTGCGCTTTTAAAAATATTCAAGAATTAAGTTTTAAGTCCTTTTGCAGGTACCCTAACCAATTGCCAGATTGAAGTGAGTGTTTTGTATTGCGTTCCCAATGACCCTGTCCACATTTGCTGAATTTTCCAGATTTTTATCTTAAGCCCTTAAAATCTAAGATAAATTTGTTGTCGTTGTGTGTTGCAAGTACAAAACTACCCATAAATCGCGAACCGAGTATTGCAGTATTGCAAAAACTGAGTATGAGGTGATGCTTTTATCATAATTTAAGGGTCCCATGACGGGGTTTTTTTTAGTGTTGTACTGTGTTACAAATGTGAAAGTTTGTATGTTTGTCCATTTGTTACTCAATCGCGCATAAATGGCTTAAGGGGGGAGCCTGCTTTAGAGGCTTCAAAAATTCGTTTTTTGTTTTTTTTGCATAAATGTCTACCCAAACTATCCAAGAATGTGTCCCTAAAATTTCAGAAGCAAATTCAAAATATTTTTAAAGTTACAGGAGAAATAGTGAGCAAGCGCCGAGATTTTTTATATACGAAAACTTTGACGTGCGATTTCTCGGTTTTTAATTTTTACGATTTTTCCTAATTGGCGGGAAAGATAGGGAAAAAATTAAACGTCCTATCGAAACGAGACAAAATTTATTGTATTCGGGATTAAATTCTCTTCTAGTTGAACCTAAAAAACCTTAAGAAAGTTATGATTAACCCACTTTTTAAACAATCTGAAGTGAATTTAAAAAAAAAAAATGATTTTTTTTTTAATTTGCGAAAAAATTTTGAATTTCTCACTTTTTGTTCAATTTTCTTGGTTTAACTAGAAGCTATACTATTGAAAATATAACATTTTTTGGGTTTTTTTGGGTTTCAGATGGAAATTGCGACCTGCATCTTTCCCGCCGCACGACACATGCACACTCGAGGCGCCTCGGCGAAATGCTTGTACCAGGCATAATATGACATATATTTTAATGAAAAAATTTGAGAAGACTGTTGAAATATATAACAATAAAACCTGAAAGTTTCGTTTCAATCGAATATTTCTTTCCTTCCCAAAAAAGTCCTCGGAAAAATCGATTTTTTGAAACTTCGAAAGCAGGCTCCCCTCTTAACGGATTCGGATGAAATTTGGCACTAAGATAGTTGGTAACCTGGAGTTGAACATAGGCTATATAACTTTTATTTAAATGGTCAAAAAAAAAAACGCGAAATTTGAGTTGGTAAATAGAAGGTGTAGATCCAATGGTCAAAAAAATCGCCTAAGATTATTATGAAGATTGGATAAATGAAGTGTAGACCAAAATCCGCGAAATTTTATAAATTTTCATTTGAATATTTACGAAAGCGCAGGCGTTTTTAAGTAAAAGGCGTAGATTGAACAGTCCAAAATTTGCCAATTAGGGGACAAAAAATCGCGAAATTTCCTAGCTTCTCATTTGAGTTCAGATTAATAAAGATGCTAAGATTATTATCAAGGCTGCAAACCTCTCAAATTCTGCAAAAGGTTCGGTCCGTACCGGTAAAATATTAAACCAGTAATGAAGTCAGTCAAGCTGGACTGTAATATACTCTGATCCTGCAGTAGCAGCGTTGCCGCTGCGTTGCGGCAGTGAACTTTCATTTCGTCGTATTTTGAGTAAAGGGCCACAAGCCTAGCTTCTCTCAATCTCTTGGAGTGTGTGCTTATAGTTTTTCGCACAAGAGAAAGGGACGTACAGTTTAACGCCGAATTTGAACGGCAAAGTTTGAGAAGCTTTTTCATGACTAGTTACTTCACAGTTGGCGCAAACAGCTGGTGAAGGTGACCGGATGTGTAAAAGCTATTTTTCTAAAAAAAGAAAAACACTTTTTTTTTTGCTGCTTACCCGCTGCACCACACCCGGCCACTCTTCTGTATGTCTCATTACTTTATGACAAATGCTTGTCATGCATCTCTTCTTGGGAAACCCAGCTATATGACAGTGTTGGGCAATTCACACTGAATGCTTGCCGAAGTCATGCATCACAGAGGGTCAGAGAGAGAGAGAGAGAGAGGAAGTCACATTTTTATACCCATTACACGTAGAGTAAATACTAAAGTCGTGCAAATGTATTTAACATACAGAAGGAATCATATCCGACCATATAAAGTATATAAATTCTTGATCAGCATCAATGCCATGTCCGTCTGTCTGTATGAACACCTAGATCTCAGAGACTAAAAGAGCTAGAGCAACCAAATTTGATATATCTATAAGCCCTGAATTTTCCATCAAGATTGAATAATAAATAGACGAGTTTAAAAAATGTTGCCTACTTTTCGACTGTCCCATGAGTTACGGGTATATCGAAGTCGGTTAGAGCCGACTTTAACTTACGCTCTCGTTCGAACTCCCTTCTTGGGGAACCCTGCTTTGTGCCTCCGCGATCTATATTTAAAAATGTATACCAACGTACTCTTTTTTTTGTTTATATTGGAGCTATTTGATAAATTCATCCTATTGTGATCAAACTTGGCGAAGTTTCGACCTTGGGTCTGACCTTTGTTGGGTGATATGATACTCTCAGTTCGCTCTCTGCTTTAGATTACAGCTCAGCTTGCAAGTCTCCAATGTGTTGCGAAATGTTATATGCACGAGCTCTCAGAAAAAGCTCTCAGCTTACAGTGCTAGGTAGCTGGCCATACCGTATTGGATGGCTCATGCTTTGTCTGTTGGTCTGGTATATGTATACAAATGTTTGTTTGTGCCTTATACTCTCTTCTTTCTTCGTATGTAGTTCCAGATCGAGTTTATGTTTAAAAGATCTTGAGTTTATGGTCCATCTCCTGGTTCTCACGAGTTAGCAAAATGAGGAAGAGGGTGAACCCTCCCCAAAAGGAACAAAGCAAAGCTACAAGAACAAGCCGATCAATCTCTTTGCAAATGTGCCCTCTGCTAGAGCCACTATTGTTTCTGTTTGGACTCACGAGTCACTGATCTAGTTTAATTGTTAAAGATCTTAATCGTCTCTGAATTCCGTGAGTCCTATTTGCTGATTCTTTAATATTTTACCGGAAAATCGCACATTACGTTTGATTTACCTGCTGTAAACAACAAAATGAGCACTTAATCAGACAGTTCCAAATGACCAGCATCAAGGACACACACACACACACACACACACACGGCGATGATGATGATGTGTTAATAGACAGCCAATTAAATGATTAAAACAATATGTGAGCGCTCTAATGCCATAATTACCCTGTTGTTGTTTTACTGTTAAGTTGTGATTGCTTTTGGTGCGCCTCTCTTTCTCTCTCTATTTTTCTTCTTTTGCACAATTAAAACTATAACAAATTTATTTAGAATCCAATTGATTTTTTTTAATATGGTTTTTTTCGCTTCTCGTCTAGAAATGTTTATGAAGCGACGCAGAGTAGCAAAATGTGACTAAAGAAAAAAAAAATTTATTTTTTGTACAGACTCCTGCGGTCTGTGCTTCTTCAAAATGTTGTATGTAGTGGTGCTTCTTCCTTTTCGACTGTGTCTGTGTGTGTGTGCGCTGAGTCGTTTTTCTTTTTTTTGCATTAAACAAACGCCAAAAGACAAAGAATAATACTGCAAAAAGTAACGTAATAAAAAGCAAGCATAACAACAACAAGAAGAAGCAGCCACAGCAAAGACAAGGCACCAGGCGCAGGCACAGGCTATGGAGACCATCAAGAGGGGAGAGCGGATAGACGGAGTGGTGGAGTTCGAGAGGAGCAGAGCAATTTTGAGCACTTTACTTTAGCATTTTCGAATTATACAAAAAGACGGGCCAAGCAGCAGCAGCAGCAGCAGCAACAACAACAACAGCAAGGAAGCACCAGGCAAAGCAGGAACAACAAAAAACAAGGGAGCAGGGCTGCTCTCTGTCCAGTCTTTCTGTCTCTGTCACGCCTACACACAAGCATTCAAACTTCAAGAGAGAGCCGCCTTGTGCGCGCGCAGTGGCGCAAGGAAGCGCAAAGGAAGTGGCAAAATGCCTTACAGTGGTACAAAACTATTTCTTAAGAGCACCTGTAACATTTTCTTAATAAGCCCCACTGTGCAAACTAGCAGGAAAAGGGATGCAAAAACAGCAAACAGCAAAAGACAACATAGCAAATTGTTTGGTCTGCAAAGACAGAGAAAGGAAGAAAGAGTGACCACAAATAACCCGGTTGGAAATTTAGTAACACTCACTTGTCCTCTGAACTAGAGATGGGCGCGGAAAGACAATTCGTTCCCGTCCCAATTCCGATCAACAATATTCAATTCAATCCCATCCCGCCCGATGCCGCACTTTTTTCTCTGGTCCCGCAAATAGTTTTTTTGTACACGAATCCCGACCAACAATTTTTAATTCAATCCCTTTTTTCGGGTCCCGCGGGATTTCCGTCCCGCGCCCATCTCTACTCTTAACCGTTACCATTCAAATACTGGGAAAAAGCTACATATTTTGGATTCAAAAGTTCAAGAGATTTTACAATCAAACAAATCTTTAACAGCCATGCTCACATTTTCACTTTCGCAAAATTTTTACGATTTGAAACCGGTTTTTGGACCAAATTTGGACTCAAAAACTGCAAAATTTTAGCGAAAGCAGAGATAAAACTAAAGAAAAAGCATCAGGCGATTCCTGCATGACAAACGCTATATTCGTACGCGTTTTCGAATTAAAACACAAACATTTTTGTCTTTCAAAAGAAATACCTTAACCTTATACATACAGGCCTGTTCCCGTTTCCGAATCCGATTGATCGGAATTGGTAAAAGTTGTGATTTCTAAGAAAGGATAAAAGAATTCGGTCAAATCTTTTTGCCATCAAAAGGCCCGAATAAAGGTAAATTAGGTTTTTCGAAACGAGAACATTTAACAATATTAAAAAGATTGCTGGAAGACACACTAATGATTAACTCAAACAGAAGGGCAGAAATGGAAGCACATACATACACAAAGCCTTCTGTCAATTTGGCGTTGTCTGTTGTCAGTTTTTTCACATGTGCTGCCTTTGGAATTTCCAAACAGTCAAGCGAGAGGTTCATGACACAGCTGTACAGTCGACCATTCTTCTTTGTGGTGTGTCATGTTTTAAAAGTTATGAACAAACATCAATTATTCACAGACTAGAATATATAAGACTCTATAAGAGAGCTCTCTTGCTCACCAACACAAGCACACTTTTTTGTCCTCTCCATTTGGCCGGCACTGATCTAGACTACAAAATGGCTCAGTGGATATCGCTTCTGTCAGAAATAAGTCAGCTGTTCGCTCTCATTTACGCTCTCTGGATACATTTGATCAGCTGTTCGCTCTCATTTACGCTCTCTGGATACATTTGGGAATATGTCCGTCTCGCTTCAACCTCTGTGATTTTCTACTGGCAGTATATAGTATCTTTTTGGGAACTATCGTTTAGCACCACTAAAATTGAGAGGCAGCGCAAAATTTGTTCTCTAATACTCATTCTCCATGTTTGAACCAAAAAGTAAGAGTTAACCAAAGACAGCTGCTCTTTATTCGATCGATAGCTTAGAGATGAGATTGGCATTGATTGCTGAATATCAGGACCTACGTACATCGGGTATCGCAAGCGCTCTGGCATTGTAAACTGAGAGCTTTTTCTGAAAGCTCGTGCATATAACATTTCGCAACACATTGAAGACTTGCAAGCTGAAACGGAGAGCGAGCTGAGAGCTTGCCATACCTGTATTAGTTCTATCATGTCCAGGACTATTTCGGTTACCATCTGTAATCGATAGTTACACATCCCTAGGGCTCAAACTATTTAAACGATATTACATTTACACCTGCATTTTCTTTTCCCAAACTAATGTAATTTTGATTAAAAGACGTTACAAAAAAGAAAAAAAAATTGTTTTTGAATATGCGCGCGGCTTGACCCCCCCCCCCTCTGTAAGCACGTTGTTTTTTGTTTTTTTTTTTTGAATGAAGCCCAGAACTCGCTCAGCTGTAAAAACAAAAACACGAAACGAATGAAAACGAAAGGGCAAAACGCATCCCAATCAGAAAATTCAATGCAAAAAACGCTGCAGGAGAGCAAGAGAGAAATATAGAAAGAGAGAGAGAGAGAGTAATAGTGAGGGTGAACGGCAGCTCATGCTCTCTCCCTGGCCTGCCAAAACGAAGGAAGCAGCAGCGACAACAACAAAACTGAAGCACAAAAAGGAGACACAGACGCATCAACGCTTGTTGGTATGCGCTTGTGTGTGTGTGTGTTGTGTGTGTGCAAAATAAATCACAAAAAACTAAATAAATAAGACGTCGTCTGCGACCAGAGACAAAAATATGCATACTTTGCTTATTTAAAAATGAAGTTGGCGTAGGCAGAGGAAGGGGAAGACAAAGGCATTATTTGTGTGTTTATATTTAGTCGAAAGGATGTATGTACATGCTTTACCTTTTCGCCTACAAAAATTTTGTTTAAGCGTCTCTGCCGCTGTCGTACGAGGCAAAGCGACGCCGTCGCCCTCCCCCCCCCTCCACAACTTCCTGGCGTTGGTCTTGGTCCTGTTCTGTGTTACTCTGCCCTCTGTGCGCGTGACGTCTTTTTGTTTAACAAAAGTCCTCACACAAACACACACACACACACACACTGACGTACACTTTAACCACACTCACACTTATTGATTTTTCGCACAAACCTTAAATTTTTAATAAAATTTCATCAACTTTTGAATCTGCTCGCTAGAGGCGCGTGTTTTTTTTTGTTCTCCTCTTTCAATTTCAAACCCAACGAACGCAGCCAGCAAAAGGAATGCGAACAAAAACAAACAAATTTGATACACAGTTCACAGTGGCCCGCAAATGCAACGAATGCTTATGCGAGCAATTAACAATTTATTGATATTTGTTTAATGCTCGGCTGGGCTTTGTGTTATTCTACTCTTTTTTTTTTCGCAACAATTTCAAATCGAAGATTGAATGTATGAATTTTGCTAACGCGTACTGCCAACTTTGGCCAATTGAGGCGGACTGGCAACTTGATGCAGTTTCGTAGAAAGCGTTAAGATATTGCTCACGAAGGCGTGAGCAATTAGTGTGACCAAATGAAGAAAAAAAGGAACGAGAATAAATAAGTATTCAAATTTCTTCAAATAATAAATAGCAAAGCTGCAAACCGGTCCTGAACCGAACCCCAAAGACCCGGTATTGTTCGGTATCCCAAACCATGAGCCGAATCTTTTTAAAATTTTTAAGCTCCCGAACCTTAACCCGAACAGTTTAAACAATCATTTAAGACACTTTCTAAAGATTGTTAATAACTTTTTCAATATTCCGACCGAAAAAAAGTATTTTATAGTACAGAATCGCATGAATTGATAATTAAAGATGATTTTTTAGAAATCCGTTTTCGTTTTTGTTTTGTTTTGCATTGACTTTCGCACTAGTGTAGACTTCTTGCAAAACAGTGTTGTAAAACTCACCACTGTCCAATCTCACTTTGCAGCCGGCTGTCAACATATTTCTTCCAAAGCGCAATCAGAGACCCCAAAATCCAGGAACTTCAGAGTAAATGCGAAGAGCTGAAACACCAGCTGAAGATGAAGACCACTACGTGTGAGGAACTAAGGCCCAATTTCTCAAAAGTTGCGGTTAGGTACCGGCCGGTCAAATTTGCCGGCCGGAATTACCAGAGGTTAAGTCTTTTGGTTTTCTCAACGAGACTTACCGGCAGGTTCACCCGATAGCGATTATTTGCTATCGCTGCAAAAGTGTGACCTGACACTGTCGACGAAACAGCTGTTTGTTTTGACTTTTTTTTAATGTTATTGTTGTCGCTGGTAATTATTTGGCAAAATAATTAAATAAAATTGCTTGCGATGACGAATCAATGTGAAACACTGAAAAGACCAAGAGCGAAGAACATTTGCTTGTAGACTTTTTGAGTCAAACAAATGCATTTTGGAGAACAAAAAGAGGGATGCGGATACCTGGAAGCAGAAGGCCTGGGCTTGGAGATCAGTTTGCCGCCATGCCGGAGTTCATCGCCCTTGGAAAGAATTACGGGATAAGTACGAGAATTTAAAAAAACGATCGCGAAAATAATTCGCAATTAAGAAGCGGGCGACTTCTGGAACTGTGGCAGCTTTCCCAGCCCCGCTGGAGTCTTGTCTATTTCCAAAAAATTCGTGGCATGATCCCAAGCTCAGCCACAGGATTGGAAAATGTGGTTGAAAATGATGGTCCGTTTTTATTTATGATATGTAAGCTTTAAAAATATTTAATTGGCTTCTTAAATTTTAGCACAAATCAATCAGTCAGTGTCTGTTTGTGACGGCCAGTAATGCAATAGCGTGGGAATCTTGATTAACTGCACGGTTTGCCGAAGGAAGTCTGACTCAACAGAAGTCGCCCGCAATGATAAGGAAGAAGCCACTTGCATAAGAGCGCAGCGCCACCAAAAGTTTGCTCTCTGACAACAATCCACGATTCCTGTTAACAATCCAAATCATAATAAATTGAATCACAACTGAAGTTAAGGTTTTACCTGTTACTTAGCGAAGATATTTGCTCTAATCCTAGCAAGAATTATTTGACTTTGACATGCTGAGTTTGTTAACCTGAATCGTTGTTCCAATTTGGCATCATCCAGATCAGTAAAATTATAAATACTCTCCCTGTACTCTCTCGCATTATTTATTCATTGCTCCATCTTGGGTTATGTGGGTATAACCACCACCATGTTGGCCATTGTGGTAATACCATTCCTGGTGCACACATATCAGCGGTTGGATCACTATCGGTATAACATATCGCATAAGGCAATTGGTGGTGCCTTTGGCCAGGTGGGCCCTTCGATTTTGTAGACGGCGGGCAGTGAGTTTGCTTGCTCTTACCGCCTGAATCTACCATTTCCATTGCGTGGATGTAAGAAATTTGTTTATTTATAAAGATTTTGTTTTCGCAATTGACAAAGTAAACAAAACAAATTTTGAACACAGCTGTTTCTCGATCGATAAAAATATCGATAATTCTATCGCAACTTCCCGGCAGTTTAAAATTTGAACCCTTTGCCGCTCGGTTCTCGCCAAAGACAGCATAAGACACACAAATTCGGCTAACCTGCCGGTAAGTTTGACTAACCGGACATTGAGAAATTGGGCCTTAGTAGTTTAAATACATTAATAAACATCGAAAATCGAAAACGCAGTAAATTTTGTTTCCAAACGCCTAGGAAAAATATTTAAAAATTCAAAGAAACTATTATTATTTTTTCTATTTAAGAAACACACTTCTGCAAAAGAAAATAAGATATCGATGAACAAAAGCTATAAATAAATACAGAAGCTGTGAGCACTTGAGTGCTGAAAAAAGTCGTATTTTTGAGAGTTAAAAAAAATAAATTTTACTTTTGCTTCGACATTTGTTCTGGCCCATTTCTAATATGGACCAACGGACGAAGAAAATAGAAAAAACATATTTTTCTATACACTTAAAATACTCAAATTTTACTGACAATATTTATAGATTTTCTTCATCAATACCTTATTATCTTTATAGAAGTGCGATTCTTAAATCGAAAGAATAAAAATAATTTATTTGGATTTTTATTTCATATTTTTCCTAGGCGATTAAAAATGAAATTTCTGGAATTTTTGAGCAAAAAAAAATGATTATTTTGAAATATTTTTGGTCATTGTATTTAAACTTCTAAGCCGATTTGAAAACAATGTTCTACGCTAATATTGACAATTCAATTACCTTTCGATTCATATCTTGCTTGACACCATCTGAAGAGTATAAATTGAGATAGATTCAAATGTAAGTGCACCTACCGAAAAATTGAAAAAAATTCATATTAAAAAAATGTTTGAAATCGATTTTTAAGATCACCAATCCAAACTACTAACATAATTTTTTTGGTCTACAGGAGGAACATCGAAACCACTCGGCCCTAAAGGTCCCGCTGCCCCCACGTACCAGCAGACAGGACCTGAGGACCCACCTGCCGGATGTATTCACTTTCACCTCAAACTCCACCACTCCACCTCCGAGTCTGTAGCCATAAATGCGAGAAATGTCATCCACCAGAGTACTCGCTTCGATCAGCAAGTTGAAACCAAATATTGTCCTGGGAGGAAGACCTCCCCCCATCAGCGATGCTGAAAAAACCCTGCCCAGAAGCACCCGGACAACTTTGGCACAACTTCGCTCGGGGTACTCTGCGACGCTAAACACCTACTTATCTAGGATAAGCGAGGCAGTGATTGACGAGTGTCCCAAATGCAGGCAATCTCCGCATGACACTCATCACCTCTTCCACTGCCCAGCTGCCTACACACAACTCACAACAACACACCTCTGGACAAACCCGGTCCAAGCAGCAATATTCCTCGGGCTGGACCTGGACGACTCGAACTCGCTCACAACACCTTAACCCCCTACTCTACACACTCCCCCCTTCTACTTTCAAAATTTTTCCACTCTCATCCACAGGAGCCGCTACAACAACAACAACTAACATAATTTGGGTGCCATAGCATTGAAAACAAAAAAGGTTTTTCCTACTAAGACTTCTTTTAGAACAATATTTTGTATGACAGCTATACTCATCAAATGAGATGGAATTATGCAAAAGTATACAAAACTTAAGACGATTGCTTTAAAGAAAATGCAAGTTTTTCTCACAAGAACTACTTATCGACCGATCTTTCCTATGGCAGCTACATATATGACAAATGTGCAGTGTCTTTGTACCAAAAGACTTCGTGCAACGTTTGGTTTAGATAGCTATAAAACTGACTGAAGAGATGGCATAGAAATAGACGGACGGACATGTCTATATGTACTCAGCTCGTCATGCTGATCAAGAATATATATATGCATTATGTGTTCGGAGATGCTTCCTTCTATGCTATAAAAATAGCGCTGCTTTCTATTTTCAGTTAATCAGTAAAATTTTTTATTAATTTGTATAAAACCGTATTCTAAACTACGCCGCGTTTTGTATCCTCTTTCTCTCTCTCTGTTTGTAAAACATACAATCCGCATAAAATTGAAATATTAATTATTGTAAATTGACTAAAAATACTGCCATATATGGCCAACGTCCGATTCCTTCCTTTTGGGCCAGTTACAATCTCATCGATAGTTGTGGATTGAAGAACGGCGAGCGTGGCGGGTATTTTGTTGGTTCCGGAAAGTGAAAATTGATGGAGGATTTCTGCACGGGCAAGGGCTTGAGTACAATGGGCTGCTGCTGCTGCTGCTGCTGTGGCATCGTCGTCGTCGTCGACGTCGTCGTCGTCGTTGTCGTCGTCGTCGTCTGTGTTATGCCGTGCTTGTATTTCATGTGCTTCACTAGATTGCATTTCCTTTCATATATTTTTCTGCACACACTGCACGTCAAAGCTGTCTTATCCTTGGTCTGATGTAGACGTGTCTTATGGTAAGTCAGTGACTGTTTAGTACGTAAGAATTTTCCGCACAATTCGCAAAGGTAGACTTGGGTAGGTTTGGGTTTTGGCGCTGCTTCTTTTTCCGCGACATGCAGAGCACAGTGCTCCTTGAGTTTGTCCACATCATCGAAAAGCTCTTTGCACAGATAGCAGGGTATGATGAGCTTGAAATTAGCACTACTTGAGGGTAATGTGAATGGTGATTCTGTTGGAATGGCCAACGGTAAAGTGCTTGAAGCACTTTTGGTTAATTCCAAGGATTTAGCAGGCTGCAAAAGTAAATTGGTTAAAGAAAATGCTACAATTATCACACACACACATAACACTTACAGTATTATCCGTGCGTTTATTTACATTAGCAAAAGGCTCTTTGATGCACTTGACATTAGCATTAGCACTAGTTGACGGGAATGAACATGAAAGAAAATCCCTGGAAGTTGCTGGAAGAGTGGCCAATGGCAAAGTGGCGGAAGCACTTTTGGGTAATTCAAAGGATTTAACAGGCTGCAAAAGTAAATTGGTTTATGAAAACGATGCAATTTCCGCACATACATATAACACTTACACCAAGCGACATCTTAATACTTCTTGCAAATTTCAAACCGTGTGTCTTTTCTTTTTCTTTTTTATGCTGACAGTTCAGCAGGGATGGCAAAACTCGCACGAGCTTATATGCAGCCTAGGGCTGTCAATATTCTTATATCGATATATCGATATATTTGTTTGACTATTAGTGTGTTTCTACTACAGCTGCTTCCACGTTCGCATCCACTTATTGGCATGATACAATCATAGTAGATATGGCGCTCCCTCAGTGCTGTCTCAGCTCGGGTCACTTTAGTTCAGTGTGCAGTGACATAACACTTGAAACGGAAGGTTGTCTGTCCGCGCATGTCATTTTTGGTTGTTTTGTTGTCGCTGCATTGCAAATAATATAATATTTATGCATATATATATGTATGTAAATCTGTAACTGCTTTGTTTTTTTTTTCTACACACACAGTAAATTTCTGTGTGTTTGACGTTTGCGCTTGCTCTCCCGCTCTCTGGCGCTCTGAGAAAAAACGTTCAGGTCATTTTCTGCTTGTATCATGCGTTGAACTTCATATAAAAAAAAGTCAGTTGTGGGCCGAGGGGCCCACGCAATAAGTTGCGTCCACTTTGAACGTTGGTTTTGCCAACTTGTTTTTTTCATATTTATACGATGAATATCGATAAGAACCGATATCGATAAGATATTTTGATAACAAAACCAGCTGGCACAATAATTGGCGGAATGTTAATTTGTTTAAATATTGTTGATTTATTTAAATAAAGTTTTCAAATGATGTCCAAAAAGTACAGTCAGAGATGCAATTATTTGCAAATGGTTTATTACTGTGCAAATATATGTCAGAAATTTTTAAAAACTTGACGACAGAATCCACATTCAACGTAAAAAACGCAACGGAATTCAAGAAAAAGATAAATGACTCCCACATTTTTGACGAAGAGGAACTGGTTTCTTTCGACATTATATCACTATTCCCTTGCATCCCTACTGACCTGGCAATTGACGTAATTCGTGACAAATGGGACATAATCAAGAACCACACAAATATGCCCAAAAAACTGTTTTTGGAAGCGTTAAACTTTTGTATCAATGAGAACAGATACTTCAAGTTTGAGGAGGAATTGTATATTCAGTTGAAAGGTGTCTCCCCATGGGATCTCCAGCCTCACCAATAATAGCGGACATCATCATGGAAGAAGTCCTTAAAAAGGTTAAGACCACCAGACTTTTAACCAAATATGTTGACGATCTCTTTGCGATAGTCAGAGAAGAGGACATCCAAACCACTCTGCAAGTGCTAAATTCTTACCACAAGGACATACAATTTACCTTAGAATTAGAAGCAGACAACAAACTACCATTTTTAGACGCAGCAGTGCACAGAATTAATAATAAGTTAAAGGTCAACTGGTACCAAAAACCCACAGCCTCAGGACGAATTATAAATTATTACTCAAAACATCCGAAAAACATGAATTTAAATACAGCTAAAAACCTTGCCAAGCGAATAATAGATACCAGTGATAGATACCAGTAATAGATCTACTGACAAAGAATGATTTTCCTCACAATATCATAAAGACGATTATCAAAGGGATTGGAAAAGAAACCAAGAAATCACGTGCTGAACAGAACAAAACTTATAGATCCGTCACATATATTCCACATTACTCCGAAAGACTCGCCAAAGCTGACTTATATGACAGGGAACAAATCACAATAGCACACAAACCAACATTCACCATGGCTGCACTGTTCAATAATATGAAGAGTAAGGTTACAAAGTTGGACAAAAATAATCTAATATACCAAATACCATGCGCTGGAGACGGGACTAATATATGTAATAAAATATATGTTGGGACGACAAAACCAAAACTTAAGACAAGACTTTCTGGACACAAGTCAGATATAAAGAAACGAAACGAGATCAACACACAAAAAACAGCACTTGCGGCCCACTGTGCTGAGAGTGGTCACTCTCCCGATATTGATGCCACGAGCATTCTACAGCAAGAGCGCAACTACAACAAGCGATTCACTCTGGAGATGCTACACATAATCAACATACCAACAAACATTAGGCTAAACTTTAAAACGGATACAGAGAATTGACTAAAACAAACATTAAGTTTAATTAGTTTTACATCAAACTCCGTGGCGAGCACTTGTTTCTTGTCCCGTATCGATGTGTGTATAGGTTTCACTATTGTTAAAAATTCGAGGAAAAAAGCTTGTTAATTGTATCAATGCTGTTTGTTAGCCCCCTGAAGACCGGACCCCGATGAGGGCCCGAAATATATTGGGAAACATATTTAAGCCCCACCGTTTTTCATTCATTTGGATGGGACGGATGACCTTGAGCCGGCGTAACCAAACATTTGGATTTATAAATATCAGGTCGCTAAAACCAACACATGTCATTCATACTTGTTTCAGAAAGCAGCATGCAAAGTGTGGGCCATCCGACCGAGCGCCCGCCACCTGGGAATGAAATTAGACCATCTGAATTTGGATAATCCGATTAGCCTTCCAATCGATCACTATTCTGCTGATGATCTAAGCGTAAAAAGAGCGACGGACAAGCGGTCCAGTGGGGTTGGAAACCGAAAAGTCCCAGGCAACAGCGCCACTAAAATCTGAAACATTTGTCATCCATCCAGGAACGAATTCCTTGAAAATCGTGTGTCTTTCAAAAGGAACCGGCTAGAAATAATTAAGAAATCAAAACTGGAATACCAATGTAATTGTTTCAGCTTATTACGTGGGTGTGACTCCTCGTACGCAACGCTCGTCACAGCACACTCGTTCATCACTTGCAAAACCTTTTTTTTTTACATGGGAAATTATTGCAAATCAAAGTCACTTTTATTCATTTTGCTGATTGCTGCACAAAGGTAAACATACAGACCAGGTCCCAGCAAGAAATCGATACCGAAAGTCACCAATACAACTATACTTTTCTGATTTCACAAATACTATCATTGATTTTTTTTCGACATCAAAATTTTGATAAAGGTAAATATGCGTCATTTTTAGTGCTTTCGTTTTTTTTTTTAAATTGTAATTAATTGAAATGTGTTAGCTGCAAGAAATGAATGCGCGAAAGGCAACAGAGCTAGTGGTATGTGCAGTTATTGTGTCTGGATGCTGGACGAAGATGAACTCAAGGCAAATCGTTCATGATGGATCGACTAAATTAATTTGACTTGAGGGGAGAAGGCATGTTTGCCAAGATGAATACAGAGTTGCCAAGTATTCCGCAGAAATTTAAAAAAAAAAAAGCGCATGGACGCAGCCACTTTCGATCAGCTCGTATGTTGTTACTATTATATGCCGATTATTAATAATTTATTTATTTTTTATAATCCTCCAGAGCCTCATACTCTGTGAATGCATTCTCCTCTCCTTCAAATTGGTCAAGTTCATCCAATTGACTTGACTGTGCGGATTGAGTTGATCGATTTTGCGCAAACTGGTCGCGAAATAGTCACAGAATTCAGACCATATGTCAGATTTTTTGGTGTTTATTGCAGACATGGCTTCTGACACTGACTTTAATAAAACATGTTTCTGCATATTTTCCGGTATTGCTTTCCGACGCCTTCATTATCGGACTCTGAGTTTCAGAGCACATTGATACATCCGAAAACTCATCTGCTTCCAAATCCGCAGAGCAAAAAAACGCTGCGTTCCCCAAACTTTGTTCCGATTCGGAGCTTGATAATGATGGATTCTGAAACGAATTAAGTTATATTAATTTTAATTAATTACAGATTCCAGGTGCAGCTGCTAATTTTCTTTGGAGTGCAAAGCAACCTCGTTGATCATGTGGTGGATGGAGAGCTTATAACGGGAATATGGCGTGAGTCGGCAACAGATTGTTCGCTAGCGAGGCTGCAACCAACATTCAATTATATGCGGCCTGCATTTGTATTGAATTGCAAACTCACACGACATGTGTTTCGCAAATTGTTCCACTTGTCGACAGCGTCTTTCTTGGTGACGCCAAGCTGATCGGCAACGCTGCTCCAGCTAGACTCCTTGGCATCACGATTTTGCCAGCTGTCCCAGCGCTGTGACCAGCAATTTCTGGGCCGCCAATGTGAACACGTTTGACTTCTGAGTACTTTGGGCACAGAGGGTCACAGACGACATTGGCACAGTGTGACGCTATGTAAACCTAGCATTTTGCTTTGTCCTTACAATCATTTATAATTAAGTGCAAGAACTAGTTCATATTCAAATTAAATATACACAAAATTATTTGCATTAAATAGATTATTTTTAGTGATTTTGGATCTAAATGGGTCATACTTAATAATTTTGGTTCAGGAAATTTGTTTTCCTTCTAATTACCACCAGTGTAAGAACTAGTTCATTATTAAACGAAGCGATATTTTCAGTATTTCTCAGTTTATTTTCTTAAAATCTCGTTCTATAACTATTAAGAACTAGTTGATAACAAGTTTATTTGCATATTTACAAAAAAAATTTGAACAGCGGAAATTCTTTTTCAGCATTGCTCACTTGTATAACCCGTACTAAGGGCCCCAAAGCGTTAGTGTCATCTCCAGGATGTAGTTAACATGTAAATAACCTACATAATACACACACACACACATATGTAAATAGGTATTTTAAACATTATCATCTGCCGGTCACACTATAAACGAGATACGATTTGTGTGTTAAGTTTAAGAACTTAAACGAATTAAGTAAACGTGCTAAAGCCAAACTAAATGTGAATGTGAAATAATCGTATTTGTTGTATCGGTATCGTCGTTGTCGTCGCCAGCGTTTGTGTGTTCGTGCAATTGTAGTAAAAAAATAAAAAAATAAAGAGTAATCAAAACTGGTACGAGCAGGCAGAGCGTTTTCTTACAAATAAAAATTTCAATTCCCCCCATTAATTTGATCTAGTGCAAAAAAGAAAGAAAAAAAACCTTGTAGCAAAGTCATATAACACACACACGCACGCACATGCATTTTCTGCACAGTTACAAATTTTTTTTTCTCTTTTTGTTTATGTGGCATATTGCGGCCTAAATTGAAGTGGAGTCCGGGGATAGGGGCCAGGGGTGGGTAGTGTATTTGATTAATTGCATATTATTGTGCTAATAAATGGTGCTGCGTGGCAAAAATCAATGGAAAAGTGTGTTTTTTTCCGAAAATGACTTTTTTTCATTTCACACTTTACACGTATGTGCGAATGGGAGAGAGAGAGTGTGTGTGTCGGAGCGCAACTCAACATGGCTGACTGACGTTTCCTTTATTCAACATACCAGAGCACCAACCGTGGTGGATTTTTATATTTTGTTGTTTCTTTTCTTTTTTTTTACCATAGGCAGAGTAAGGCCGACAAGCAAGAGAGCAAGTTTGAAAAATAGAAATTTGTTTAAAACTGTGCAGTTACAATTTCAGTTGCTGTTTTGCCGGCTGGAGGGCGTGGGTAAACGCCTGTTTTTTTTTTATTTAAAGGCGGTGACGCTACGAAACTTTCTAACAACAATAACAACACATTCACACTGTCTTTCTCTCTCTCTCACTCTCTTGCATTTTCTGTCACAGTTGTGGTGTGTTTCACCAAGAATCACAAACGAAAATTTGTTAAAAAACTAAACGAAACAACGAACACACAAACAAACAAACCAAACAAATTCTTTTCTTTCTCTCTGGAATAAACAACAACAACAACAAAAGAAAGTGTGTGTGTGTGTGTAATTACAACAACATCAGCAAGCAGTGTCCTTTGCCACCTCTCTCCAACTTCGAACTCCAGCCCTAGAGAGAGCCGTCAGTCAAGATGACGCAACCGCTTCCCATACGCTTTCAAGAGCATTTACAGGTGAGTGTGAAGTGAGAAGTTTCCCCTTCCCCCCTCCTCATCTGACATTTACAGTTCGTTATGATTAGAGTTATATTTTGTCCATTTCCAACCACTTGTCGCTCTCGTAGCTCTCGATTTTGGAAACCAACCAAATTAATTGCCGACCCCCCCTTCCCAGCACAGTGGGGAGGTACAAAGCCTTCAATTGTAGGCGTCACTCGCGCTGAGTCACAAATACAAAAAAAACAATAAAGATAAAAACATTTTCAGGGCTACCAAAACTCAGTTCCGAGAGAAAAACTAGAAACTTTGCTTTCTGACAGGTCTGGAAAAGGCAGTCAGTGTTGCCATTTTAGCTATTTTGTTGCTAGATCTAGCCAATTCACACCGAATGCTTGCCGAAGTCATGCATCACTGTGTGCTAGAGAGAGACACCGTCACATTTTCGCGCTCTCTTCTTGGGGGGAATCCTGGTCTAGACCGATAAAGAAAGGGGTGCGGCCTAAAGTCGGGAAATTTGAAATTTTTTTTATAATTGAATAGATTACTTAAAAGCCAACTGATCTGGCCCAATGTGGGGTTATTTGGATGTTTCCGTTGAGCAACTGATGAATCCGTAGTACTGAGCATGTGCACCGAGTGTAGATTTGCGTAGTTGCATCGTTGGTAACCTCGCGTTGAGGCCTTTGCTTCGAGTGGTGGTCGATAAGCAAGTTCGCCCAAGCAGGGTTGTGGTTGCATAATCAATAGTACTGGGTATTGTACCTCGAGTAGAGACTTTCGTGTGCCACGCGTTGTGGACTTTCGTTTGCCACTTGTTGTGGACTTTCGTTTGCCTCTCGTTGTGGACTTTGCTTGCCACTCGTTGTGAACTTTGTTTGCCACTCGTTGTGGACTTTGTTTTAATTTCGAGAACATGTAGGTAGGCTCAGGCTGGCATCAATTGCCAAACAAAGAGCTTCTAGAGTTGTAACATGTTGCTTGTGGTCGATCAGGTATGGGGATCCGTTTGCATGAACATTAAACATAGGCTGCGCGACGTACTTTTATAAGTATAAACGATCGTCTGGCAGCCTGCGTACAATGTAAGATCTGAACAATTGGTTGCAATGTACATGTATGTAGGTATAAGGCCGGCTGGGCGCACGTAAATAGCAGGCGTGAGCATCAGGTGTAGCGCAGGCTGGGCGTGGGAACTCTTTTCACAAGTGGACAGCCTGACGTGGAAGGCATTGGCTGCAGCAGGATGCGTACGGTGGAACGTTTAAGGGAGCGACAGTCGTGTCAGGTCAGCGATTGAGAGCGGGCACACGGTCGCCGTTATTTGCCACCCTTTGCCGTTTGTATTTATGTGTCTGTATCGCATGTGTGTGCGAATGCGCCAAAATGCGTTTGCTGGTTCACAATTTGTAGAAGAAATTCCATTGTTTAAAACCACTTCTAGGATGCGAATGCTCAGAAGCTTTCTCGATAATCGCAAGCTGTGTGCTGTTCCATGTTTTTGTCTCTCCATGAGCGGCGAATCGCATTTGATTTGATTTTTTTTTGATCAGTAACAAGTTTGAGAGCGATAGCGTTGAAAGCAAAAAAGTTTATTAGTTTTATTAGTTATTAGTTTCATGCAAGGGGTACAAAGGGGAAAATTCGACTTGCGCGACCTTTAAACGTTTTCCGAAAAATCTAAAAAAAATAAAACAAAAATACTTACCCCTAAAAGATTTCAGAAAATGCCTGAGCACCCGTGTAAATTAAAAAAAATTTATTTGGGACTCCCTAGTGAGCATGTGTGTTCGAGATTCCAGTCGGATATGTATGCATGACAGAAGTACATATTATATGCCTACTTCTCACGTCAAAAGACATGAACAAACCTGAGGGTTCCGCTTCGTTTTTCTTAAGCAACGCCGTAAAACTCGGGGGTTGTTGTTGTAACCGTTAACAGTTTGGTTAACGTCACGCCGCAGCCTTTGGCTTCCGCTTTTCTCCTTACGAACTCATTACTTCAAATGTACCGATTTTGTATATCATAGGTAGAAACACATGAGACGTTGGCTGACGAACCTTTGACTATTGCAGGCTGTTTTTATGAAATGTCACGATTTTTATCTCTTTTGGTCAACGTTCATCAAGCAATTTGGGCCGACTTCGTCTTTCTACTTTGTGTTTGATCTCCACAACTAAGATATGCCGACTTTTAGCCTTACCAATAGCTGAGAAAACAACGTGTGAGTTTTTCATGGTGACAAATGGACTTGTTTCATGCAAAAAAATTAGGTAGCGACTGTTTTCGTGAAATTTCATGCCACCAAATGTACTTATTTTGGTAAACACATGCTTCAAAGTCCGACTGGAATGTTTCTGTTAAGGATTTGGCTGGCTGCTGTCGAAATAAGTGCTCCTTGCTTCAGTAAGCTTGTTTGCCGTTTGAATTTGTTGAGCGAATGCTGTATTTCGACATGAACTTTACAATGGCGCCTCTGTATGGGTGAGCGTGTGAGTGTTTGCTGGGCGGCATCAGAAAAGTGTTTAATTTATTGTTCATTTCCTTAGACGGGGTCACCACTTTGGCTAATTGGTGTAACTATCTTTATTGAATATTACTTATTTGCTAACAATTACTGTATGATTGAAGAATGCGATGCGGTGCAAGCTGCACAACGTCGCTGCTGCGTGAAAACGATGATTAGTGTGGCCAGAGCTGACACAATTGGCAAAGTAGTGGCTCCATCTATATGTGAGTTTGGGTTTAAGCTTAATAAAAACAAAAAAAAAATGAAAACAAGCGAAAATGACATCCCTCTAGTACGGTCGGGGTCAGTCACACTATTTTCGTCAACCCAGCGTTGCTCTTTGTACGTTGATGCGTCGTGCCGCATGTCAAGTGTAACATGGGCCGAACGCTAGGCAGAGAGAGAGAGAGAGAGAGAAGGTCGGCCCATACATGGCATTGGGTCGAACGAGCGTCGCTTATGTCGACGGAACGTTGTTACAGCGTGGGTCGGCCGTACTTGAGGGATTATAAAGATGTAATTTATGGATTTGGCGGTGACCAAACTTCGATTTTGTGCTCTTGAAGACCGAAAATGAGTTCAAAATTATTTCTAGAAATAAGGAAAAACATTTTCCTACTTTTATTTTGAGCTGGAATCAAATATTATTGAGTTTGAAAATGATTGGCTGCTTTTTCCCGGCAAATGTTTGTTTTTGTTGTTGCCCTTAGTGTAATGTAATTTACTTTTTTGCTTATTTACTTTGTTGCAAATTTTTAAGCCATTGGCAACCCTGGCTTAAGGTCCAACTGTAAAATGGAATTCCGCTATTGATGTATTACAATTGTACTTATGTGTACTGTACATATGTACATATGTACATATGATGTTTAGTTGCCAATGATTTTTGTTGATTTATTTATTTTTTTTCAGGCTAAAACGAAAAGTGAGTCAGCCGGTCGAGCTGCTATCTCGCGCTCTCAATTGTTCTCCGCCTGCCTGCAAGTGTATTTGAGTGTGTGTTTGTGTGTGTGTGTGTTTGTGTGTGAGAGTTAGTGAGTGTGTTGGTTTGCCTTTCTTTGTTGGGGATAAATTTTCCATGGCAAGAGCAGTTCTCTTTAATTCACCAATTCTAATTGGAACATGCAAGTGTGCAACTGGGTAAAAAATATGTTCCAAATGAAAACTCAGCCGGTGACAAATGCCGGCTCACACATACACACAAACACACACTCGTGCATGCATATATACATAGTTATGGCCACAACCGGTTTTCTTTTTAATGGAAGGGGGGTTTCTTTTTGGCGTTGATTTTGATGTTTCCAGTTCGTTTTTTGCTATTGTGTACACGGTTTTAATGCATTTTTTTTTTAATTTTGTAGGCGAAGCAGAAGAAGAGTCGCTGGCGGTGGCGGTGGCAGTAGAATTGCCGCTGAGTTCATTGGCTGCAGCAACATGTTAAGTCTCTCTCTCTCTCTCCCTCTCTTTCTCTCTATTCACCACACTTTATGGCAATGTTGTAACTTTAGCTTAAACAGTTGTTGTTGTTTTTGTTGTTCCCGTTTTGATTGAATAAATCAAAGATTTGGAAACCGTTGTCTTGAGTGTGGGTGAAAGGGATGTGCATACATATACATACATATGTATGTACGTATGTATGTATGTCTCATTGATAATTCCACTTGTCTTGTATCCATGTCAAACCATTGGCATTAGGGCGTTTCACTCTGCTGCTGCTCGTTTGTTGGTGCGGTTATCTTATCTGAACCAACCCACCAACCCACGAACCAAACAACCAACCATCCATGTATACAATTATTTCTATTTGTATTGCTTTTTAAGCTTGCAACAATGAGTGTTTTTTTCTTCTTAATGTTGGGTTAAAATCACAGCCTTAACATGCAAACATAAAAATACCATCAAAAAAATATGAACTGATTTTAATTTTGGGTTCAAAGAAACATTTAAAACCGGTTTTGAATTGTAACTGGGAGCAGCATTAAATATTTCCAAGTTTTATATGACAGCTTTATAATTACTTTTCATATTCTAGAAATAGAATTCCACAATCCTCTTTTACTGCCTTTCTAATATATCAATCCTCCAGTCCCACTCCACTTTGGAACTCTGAATCTGGTATTTTGATCCATTCCTCGGTAACAGTCTTTATTTGAATCGAGTTGAGCTTCCCCCACTTGTTCTCACTTGGATTCATATCCGGAGAACGCGCTGGCCCAAGGTGAGTTTACTATAAGTTGACGTACTCCGTTGTGGTGAGGGGTCATAAGTTTCATCTCGCTCTTTTGGCTCTCTTAGACCAGACCCGGCCAGCCATAGCTACCACGAGCCGAAGTCAGTCGTGTTTTTACTCATGATTCTGTGAATCGGTGAACATTGAATTGCAAGAAAAACGGCTGTAGTCTGGAGAGAGCTCTCTTGCTCACCAACACAAGCACACTTTTTTGTCCCCTCCATTTGGCCGGCACTGCTCTACGCACATCTTTGTTGCGATTGATCAATGTATGGAACGCGGATTCGCCGGTGGGGTGCTGTGAATTGCATTGATGGACATACTGGGGCAGCAGATTGATTCCTTCTCAACGGTGCTTTGGAATTCACGAATTATGGTTCTGATTAAATGGCGTTTGCTATTGATTCCATTCCCTTTAAATGGCGATTAAGGAAATTTCCCTATAGATTTCATTTTCACTAGTCAAGTTTTCAATTATATCCTACCATCTGCATCTCCGAAATCCCGTAAGATTTTTTGGCTGAAATCGAAAACTTATTCTACATACCTCTACGAATGTTTTCCATTTTCGTGATTTATTTTTGATTCATAATTGCAATTACAAAGTTAACAAACATGTTTGCAACTTTCAATGTCATTTTCTATCACTCAATCCGATAACTTTTATCGCGTGCTAAGCTCGTAGGGTTGATCCAAAAAAATGTTATTTTTTATTTGAAATCTATTTGGAGTATGTAGATTCCATAAATAAAAACCATTTTGCACAACAAAAATTTGAAAAATTTTACTATATGCAAAAAAAAAATCTAAAAATTCCCCAATATTCTATGATAGCAACCAATGTGCACTGTGCGGCGATGGGCAGCACTTCACACACTGCCTAGCTTCTTTGCCACTGTGTGTGATTTCTAACTTAAATTGAGCAGGTATATACAAACTTTAGAGGTTACGTTGATGTGTTGTTGGGCCGTTTTCGTTGTGTAGTTCGTTTGGGGGTTACAGACAGTTTTTCGAAGTACCTAGGTACATACCTACACTCAAAAAAAAAAATTAATCCATACGGGATCAAATCATTCCCAATCGGTAATGAAAACAACGTAATCCCGGATATTCTTGACCTGTTCCGAAAAAGGATTGAGTTGATCCGACTTTTTTATATCCGCTACTCGTAGAGTAAAAGGGTATACTAAAGTCGTGCAAATGTATGTAACAGGTAGAAGGAATCATTCAGGAGCAAATGCGAGTTGCGACATTAAGGGTACAGAGTATGTTATAGTCGGGCTTGACCGACTTTCTTTCTTGTTTATTATGAAGTTTTTCACTTCACGCCCTCATACAATTAAATGCAAATCAAAATTTCTTAGGGCCGTTTTCCAGAGCTCGCAAAAAACTGTTAACGCTATCCGCGAGTCTGTGTAAAACAGTTCTGTTACAGACACAACGAAAAGAGGTTGCAAAAAGACACTTTTAATACTGTTTTGCTCAATAGCTGTTTTCACTCAACCAAAGATCGCTTTTTTCGTTTCTGTTTTGCTCATGTCTTTCACTGACCGTTTTGCCGAGAGCCGACTTCCAAAGTGTCTTCAAAGAATGTAAGCGAGTTTGTGACTAGGATGTCTCAGTCAACGATCTTTGTACATATGTTTATTAACCTATCAAATGAAATGCAGAAAATATTAGTTTTTGGTAATTGCTTAACGCCTAAAAACTACATTTATTTAATTATGTACATTGTACATATATAGTACATAAGCCCACCGCCTACCACACGAACAAAACAAATAACACTTTTTGCTGACACTTTTTGTGTTTTGCTCATTTGAAGACAGTTTTTGCGCGAGCGCTCGCTCACAAGTGTCCCTCTCAGTTGTTATTGACGGTCTGTCTCGTTTGTTTTGATCAACCGAAAATGCTCAACAGAAAACACATGAGGAAGGAAAAGCAGTGTTTTGCTCAGAGAGAGACCGAGTCGTCTTTGTTTTTTTCTGTTTTGTCAGTGGGCTGATCGCACTGAAAAAAGTGTTGAGGGTTATTTGCGAGCTCTGCCGTTTTCTCATGTTCATGTTTTTGCTCAAATCGGAATCAATCTAAATTTTGCAACTAGATGGATTTTGTGCAATTGGTTGTCTCATGTACCTGTGCACTCGGCTAAATTTTGTCTTAAAAATGAAAGCAAGAATTTCACAGAGGAAAAGAAGGTTTTTCTTTTGGAACAACTGTTTACTATGATGGGAGATTAAGCAGTAGGTCGAAAGCTATGTTCACACGGGCATATAATTTGGACAAATTTTCATGAAAATTGGGCTATATATGCCAAATTATGGAACTTTCCGGCCATATTAGATCAAATTATTTGCGTATGGAACCATAGTTTAAGTTTTGAATCCTGTAAAATCTTAAATCATGGCTATTTTTACCAAAATATATCCGAATTTTTTGGATGTGTAAACTTAGCTTAAAGAATGAACTATTGGAATCAGAATGTGCATCTGTAATTTCAGAATGTCTGCAGGTGTTATTGTATATTGAAGGCGCATCCAATATTTTCCATTTTTCGTTTACTTAATAACAATTCAGACTTTACTGTTTTTAGCAGCAGTTGTTTTTGGTTTTCAAATATTTTTCAGTGTGACCATATGCGCGGATACATCAAAATACTTAATTTGCATTGGCATGTAGATGGATTTGAAATCAATGGGGGTGAAGTAGATTGCTACGAAATTCATCTAGATCAGAGATGGGCGCGTCACGAAGTTCCAATGCACACGAGGCAGCGCGCTGCCTCGTGTGCATAGGAGCTCTGCCGCGGCCGACTGCACAAAATCACACGTACGCTATAAGCATTGAAAGCTATTTATAGAACACGAATGGGGCGCACGCAAATTGTGCTTGTATGCGTGTGAAAAGTGTGTCGATATGTGTGCATGCCCATCTATGATCTAGATGGTTAGCATTGCACATGAGCAAAGCAAAAGCAGCAAATCCACCTAGATTTGCAAAAACACCAACATGAGAAAACGGCTCTTAAAGTGCTTCGTTTTCCTTCTTTTTTTTTTTATCGATGAACCATAGTCAAGTTATGAGCAAAAGAAAGTTTTCAGCAGCAGCAGCAGCATCGCTTGAGTGTCCCTAGCTTAGTATTATTAACTTGACATGCTGCTGCTTTTTGATGCTTTTATCTACTGTATGAAATATGAAACAACAGACCTGCTGCTGCTGCTGCTCTCAAGTGGCCCACACACAGGCCTAGTTACAGTTTCACATATCGTTGCCTGTGCCAACCGCCCCCCTTCTACACATCCGTCCCCCTCTCCCCTTTTAAGTGTGTCTTTTGTGTCTCAGAGCGCAAAAATTTTACTTTTTTTTTTTGTATCTTGTTGGGTTTTGTGCGTTGTCCGGCGGCGGGCGGCCATATGTTAATTTGTAATTGACATAAATAACATAAGGCGCATGAAATGGGAAATCTAACCTATATTAATACACGCATACATGTATGCACATGGATACTTTAGCAGCTCCAATTGTCATTGAATTTGTGGGTTACAATTTGTTTATGCACTGATTGTGAACGAGGCTTTACTTCTCGTTTAACTTGATGAGTTTCTAAAAGAAAATGCTTAAACTGTCATTTCAACAGATTTGCTCGAATCCAGACGCCAGTTGAACCTAAGCAATGAACTTCCGATTAGTTGATAAGTGTGTACTGTCTAATGATGATTATAATACTATATACTATCGATTGATTTCTAAAATGATAGAACGTAGTATGCAACATTTAAGCAATTTTCAACTCAAGTGCATTTACAGTACATTAGAAGAAAACAAGGAAGAAGAAGAAGAAGCTTTCATTAACATTAATTTGGGGAGGGGGGAGGGGGCTAATGGGCGTTCTTCTGCGCAGCTGGCAAAAGAAATCGTAAACATTGTGGGGAAAAGTTCAAGGTTTTATTCTCTCATTTCTCTGTTTACCAAAAGAGTGTAAATTCTCTTTATGCATATGTGAGTATGTGTGTGTTAAATGTTTATTGGCATCGCCGGCCTGCATATAATTGTAAATAAATTTCTGTTCAATGCACTTGAACAAAAGGCAAAAACAAAGAAAATTCAAACATATCTGCAAAACTTTGAATTGTACGTATGTATTGTATGTACATATGTGTGTGTGTGTATGTGTGTGTGCGA
Organism: Lordiphosa magnipectinata; assembly: GCA_037044535.1. NCBI lineage: Eukaryota > Metazoa > Arthropoda > Insecta > Diptera > Drosophilidae > Lordiphosa > Lordiphosa magnipectinata. Next base: position 1,261,868 of record JBAMBO010004081.1, read on the forward strand.
TAGCAAAACATTAAGAACATTTTCTTATCAGCCCAGGCAATCGCTCGCCGTCTGTGTGTGTGTGTGTGTGTGCGCGCGCTCTGGATCTGAATGATGGTTGGGTTGTGGTGGTGGGGCGTGCGTGCGTGTGCCTGGTACTCCCCCCATTTGGAAACTGAAAAAGACACACAAAACATTTATCAATTAGCGGACCCGCGGTTCAACTTAATTTGTTTGTAATTACAATTCATGATCCGCGCCCGCCCGTCATTATGAGGAGGCGCGCATCACTTGTATAGATTTCGATTTTTAGATTACATTTTTAAAGAGTTTTCAAATATTTGGAAAGTTTTGAATTTTGACGTATCTTATTATACCCTTGCGAAGGGTCACTTAGCAGTGACTAATCAGTGACCTAACAGTGGGTTAACAGTGGGGGAACAGTGAAGGAACAGTGGGAGAAGAGAGGGTTTTAAATTATTTCTATTTTTTGCTATTTCAAGTTTGAATTTATTATTTCTGCCTGTTATTCCTTCGCGACTGTTGTCAAGTGATCTTGTTGTTGGTATTTCTACTCCCTGCTAGTTCCCTTAATCATACTTCACATCAAAGCCTCGTGAGTTTTTATACTCTGTACCGAAGGTACATAGAGTATATTAAGTTTGTGAAAAAGTATGTAACAGGGAGAAGGAATCGTTTCCGACCCTATAAAGTATATATATTCTTGATCAGCATCAACAGCCGATTCGATATAGCCATGTCCGTCTGTCTGTCTGTCCGTCAGTCCGTATGAACGAAGAGATCTCAGAGATGGTAAGAGATTGAGGTTTGACATGTATGGGGCATATATTTCTTATACTTGCAGGCAGATCAAGTTTATTTTCAATTTTTGCCACGCCCCCTACCGCCCCCGCAATTTGGAAAAAACGTCATATCTCCTACAGTTTTGAAGATAGATCGTTGAACCTTCTAGAGATACCTTGAAAAGAAAATTATTTATCGATTTCCTAAAGGAATGATAAAGATCGGATGAACGATACTCAAGTTATGAGCAAAAAACGGCCAGTAAACACCCCCCACCCCCCCATCCATCACCACAGCATTCTATTGAACGGCAATCTTAGTGAGAGAGAGAGAGAGAGTGTGAAACTTAGAGATGAGCGCGTATAACTCGTGAGCAAATGCGAGCTGCGACGTTAAGGGTACAGAGTATGTTACAGTCGGGCTTGACCGACTTTCTTTCTTGTTTTGTTTATTTTTTGTTTAAAGATTAAAGAAAACGAGAGCGTAAGTTAAAGTCGGCTCTAACCGACTTCGATATACCCGTTACTCATGGAAACAAATTTTTAATAGCCTTCCTGTATGCCTGAGGTGGGTCAGCCGAAAAGTATGCAACATTTTTTAACTCGGCTATTTATTATCCGCCAGATATTAATAGACATTTGGCAATTACTAAATCCAACATAAATGACTCCAAATTCATCACGATAAACAGATCAGACAACAAAACTTTTGAAAACGTATCACCTTTCCTAATAAAAACAAGAAACACAGTCGGTCAAGCCCGACTATTACATACTCTGCACCCTTAATGTCGCAGCTCGAATTTGGTCACGAGTCAGGCGGCCAGTTAACAAACAACGCACAACGCAGTGCGCTCTCTAAGCTCTCTCTCTCTCTCTCTCTCTCTCTCTCTCTCTCTCTCTCTCTCTCTATCTCACTAAGATTGCTGCTGAACGCAATGCTTAGGTTATGGGTGGGGTGGGTGGTGGGTGTTAGCTGACCGTTTTTTGCTCATAACTTGAGTATCGTTCATCCGATCTTTATCATTCCTTCAGCAAATCGATAAATAATTTTGAGTACTAGATATCTCTAGAAAGTACGAACCATCTATCATCAAAACTGTAGGAGATATGACGTTTTTTCCAAATTGCGGGGGCGTGAGGGGGCGTGGCAAAAATCGAAAATAAACTTGATCTGCGTGCAGACAAAAGGAGTCTACATTTCAAATTTGGTTGCTCTAGCTCTTCTAGTCTCTGAGATCTAGGTGTTCATACAGACAGACGGACGGACGGACGGACGGACGGACGGACGGACGGACGGACAGACGGACAGACGGACATGGCTATATCGACTCGGCTGTTGATACTGATCAAGAATATATATACTTTATATGGTCGGAAATGATTCCTTCTGCCTGTTACATACATTTGCACGACTTTAGTATACCCTTTTACTTTTAAAACAAGAAACACAGTCGGTCAAGCCCGACTATTACATACTCTGCACCCTTAATGTCGCAGCTCGAATTTGGTCACGAGTCAGGCGGCCAGTTAACAAACAACGCACAACGCAGTGCGCTCTCTAAGCTCTCTCTCTCTCTCTCTCTCTCTCTCTCTCTCTCTCTCTCTCTCACTAAGATTGCTGCTGAACGCAATGCTTAGGTTATGGGTGGGGTGGGTGGTGGGTGTTAGCTGACCGTTTTTTGCTCATAACTTGAGTATCGTTCATCCGATCTTTATCATTCCTTCAGCAAATCGATAAATAATTTTGAGTACTAGATATCTCTAGAAAGTACGAACCATCTATCATCAAAACTGTAGGAGATATGACGTTTTTTCCAAATTGCGGGTGCGTGAGGGGGCGTGGCAAAAATTGAAAATAAACTTGATCTGCGTGCAGACAAAAGGAGTCTACATTTCAAATTTGGTTGCTCTAGCTCTTCTAGTCTCTGAGATCTAGGTGTTCATACAGACAGGACGGACGGACGGACGGACGGACGGACGGACAGACGGACAGACGGACAGACGGACAGACGGACATGGCTATATCGACTCGGCTGTTGATACTGATCAAGAATATATATCCTTTATATGGTCGGAAATGATTCCTTCTGCCTGTTACATACATTTGCACGACTTTAGTATACCCTTTTACTCTACGAGTAACGGGTATAAACACTTTTTTTTCTGTTTGTGATAAAAATCATTTAATTGGGATTCAAGTTTACACCTTTTTATGAATATGATATCTCGTAAATGGTCGCCTTGAGCGGCTAAGGCGTATTGAGCCCGTTTTGTAGCATTTTCCATGGATTTTAAGACAACATTTCGTGCGGAATGGCGGCTATTTTTTGGCGCATATATGGTTTTTCGGATCTTCCAGGGTCCTTGGATTGTTGATGTAAGCCTTTGATTTCAAATAGCCCCACAAAAAGTAGTCTGGAGGCGCCAAATCTGGTGAACATCAAACGCCCAGGAAACAATGAAATCAAAAAGGGATTCTAGCGCGGATTCTTGAAACCAGTAGTGCACCATATGCTCCCAGGATAACACGTTTGATTTCAGGCGGCTTATGGCTTCGGTCACAGTTCGCTGGTTGATGGAGTCTCTGGAACGCTGAAGGTTTACCCATTGTACTCTGCCAATGGCTTTGTATGGTGACCAGCAGCGTCTTCTTCTCTTTTGCCCTACCCAAACATTACTCACAATATTTTTGGGTATTTACTTGTGCCTCCGTCCACAGTGACGTTGAGTTGGGTGTCCATTATCTTGATCCAAGTAGTAAAAAGTATGGGGCTGGATTTTCCGGGGGAGAGAGTTAGGTTTCTTTCAGTCAGATATGCCGGGACTGTTAAAAGGTAAGGAGTTTAGACTCTCAACTACCTTGCTCTAACCCCTGTCCGTCTGCATAGCTGACTAGCTTGACTTCCAAACATAGAAGTTAAAGAGGAATGGGAAGACTCGTGGCCTCAGTCTGGCATCAGGGAATTCATCCAAGGCCTACACCTACCCAGTCCTTAAGTGTTTTCGGGAGTGGTTTGCCTTCGATATCCTTGTGTAGGATGGCGTGTCGAAGGCTTTTGACAGATCATTACGATCAGTAAAGTGGGATTATGGGATCTTGGGGCGTTGCCAACAGCGTAATGGATAGATTTATTGTTTTCCCGGTTTCGGGAGCTGGCAGTATGCTGAATTTAAAAAGTATGGTCAAGATCTGTTGAGTATACTGCTGTTCCTATGCCCCCATCCATCTGGAATTCATCTGTGTTGATGTTACGAGTCTGGTCACTTGTCTGTATCTAGTTGACTAGACCGTCTTGCACGCACTCCTCTATTTTTTTAAGTTTGATGCTTTATTGTGAAAAATATGTGTTACAAATTCCTTTTTCGAAGAATTGTCCAACGCTAGCCACTATTTTTTCCCATCTTTCTGGCAATATTCGGATACCATCTCGAAAAAACGATGCGTCTTTTAATGCGACCCACGAATCGATACAATTTTGGAGTTCTTTAAAAGTGCGAAAGTGCTGATCCTCAAGGGCATTGTTGGAAGGGGCAATGTCCGGGCTATACGGCACATTTTAGTGTTTCAAGGTTACGTTTTGACCGTCTGCGCAATATGTGGCCGAGCTTTGTCATGTTGTTAAATTACCTTGTCGTACCTTGGCACGTATTCTGTTCCTTTTTTACTTCAATACTCGGCTCAAACGCATCAATTGAGTACGGTAGAGCTGCCCTGAGATGGTTTCACCCGATTGTAGCAGCTCATAGTACACTACGCCCAATTGATACCACCAAATACAGAGCATGACCTTGCTAATGTGAATATTCGGCTTTAGCCATATAGTTTTTTTGCTCTTGGAGCATGTTCCCCGTAAGCTTTTTGCAAATTAAAAGTAAACTTTCCCGCAAATTGTGTTTTGTTGGCACAAAAGTTGACATATATCAAAAAACGATGTTGTTTACACTTCAATGAAACGGCACATAATGACAGAAAAAGCCTCGTCAACTTCTCCCAGGATCCCGAAGTTGCTTTTTTCTTCAATTTATAAGTAAACTTTCCCGCAAATTGTGTTTTGTTGGCACAAAAGTTGACATATTCGGAGCACATCAAAAACTATGTTATTTACACTTCAGTGAAATGGCACATAATGACAGAAAAAGCCTTGTCAACTTCTCCCAGTATACCGAGGCTGCAGTTTTCTTCAAATTAAAGTCAGATTTAAACAGTAAACTTTCCCGCAAGTTGTGTTTTGTTGTCAGAGCACACAAAAATTATGTTGTTTGCACTTTACCTAATCCTAAACCTAATGATGGGGCTTCCAAATGAAGTTGGTTGCAATATTGTCCGATTCGAGTGACGCTTTCTCTTAAAAATCCTTTGAATAGAAAGTGTGGGAGGCTCTATCTAGCCCCTCTTCGCCTCTTTTTCATACTTTTCTCTACTTGTCCTACTGATCCATTTTTGAACCATTCTCAATTGAAACACATTTTTCTGATACATTTCTTTTCCCTTCTTCTTGCAGCTCACAAATGTCGGCATCAATGCAAACTCCTTCTCGTTCAGCACGCTCACCATGGAGTCGGATAAGTTCATTTGTGTGCGCGAAAAGGTCAACGATACCGCCCAAGTGGTCATCATTGATATGAACGATTCGGCTAATCCCACGCGACGTCCCATATCCGCGGATTCAGCAATTATGAATCCGGCCAGCAAGGTTATTGCGCTGAAAGGTACGTTTCCAGTTCAATTCTGCGTCCCATAATCAATATAAATAAAAAAACTTTCTTTTTTGCAGCGCAAAAGACACTGCAAATCTTCAACATTGAGATGAAATCCAAAATGAAGGCTCACACGATGAACGAGGATGTGGTCTTCTGGAAATGGATATCGCTCAACACTTTGGCATTAGTAACGGAGACGAGCGTATTCCATTGGTCCATGGAGGGTGATTCGATGCCACAGAAGATGTTCGATAGACATTCCTCCCTCAATGGTTGTCAGATAATCAATTACCGTTGCAATGCCTCACAGCAGTGGCTGCTGCTGGTGGGCATATCAGCACTGCCCAGCCGTGTGGCCGGAGCCATGCAATTGTACTCGGTGGAGCGTAAAGTATCGCAGGCAATTGAGGGTCATGCGGCCAGTTTTGCCACCTTTAAGATTGAGGGCAACAAGGAGCCGACAACGTTATTCTGTTTTGCAGTACGCACCGCAACCGGTGGCAAATTGCATATCATTGAGGTGGGCACACCGCCGACAGGCAATCAACCCTTTCCCAAGAAGGCAGTGGATGTATTCTTTCCACCCGAGGCGCAAAATGATTTCCCTGTGGCCATGCAGGTCTCCGCCAAGTATGATACCATCTATTTGATAACCAAATATGGTTACATTCATCTCTATGACATGGAGACGGCCACGTGCATTTACATGAATCGCATATCGGCCGATACGATTTTTGTGACAGCACCGCACGAGGCGAGCGGCGGCATTATAGGAGTAAATCGCAAGGGTCAGGTGTTGTCGGTGACGGTGGATGAGGAGCAGATTATACCCTATATAAATACAGTGCTGCAGAATCCGGATTTGGCATTGCGCATGGCGGTTAGAAATAATCTGGCTGGAGCGGAGGATTTGTTTGTGCGTAAATTTAATAAACTTTTTACGGCTGGCCAATATGCAGAGGCAGCCAAGGTGGCTGCACTGGCACCGAAGGCTATTCTACGTACACCACAGACCATACAGCGCTTCCAACAGGTGCAAACACCCGCAGGATCAAGCACTCCTCCCCTTCTGCAGTATTTTGGCATACTTTTGGATCAGGGAAAGTTGAACAAATTTGAATCATTGGAGCTGTGTCGTCCCGTCTTGCTCCAGGGCAAGAAACAGCTGTGCGAAAAGTGGCTTAAGGAGGAGAAACTGGAGTGCAGTGAGGAGTTGGGTGATTTGGTGAAAACTTCCGACTTGACTTTAGCCTTGTCCATTTACTTGCGCGCCAATGTGCCCAACAAGGTGATACAATGCTTTGCCGAAACGGGACAATTCCAAAAGATTGTCTTGTATGCCAAAAAGGTCAACTATACACCAGATTATGTATTCCTTTTGCGCTCTGTGATGCGCAGCAATCCCGAACAGGGCGCTGGCTTTGCTTCCATGCTGGTGGCCGAAGAGGAACCTTTGGCGGATATCAATCAAATTGTGGACATTTTCATGGAACATTCTATGGTGCAACAGTGTACGGCCTTTTTGTTGGATGCCCTCAAGCATAATCGCCCGGCGGAGGGAGCTCTGCAAACCCGCTTACTGGAAATGAATCTAATGTCTGCACCACAGGTGGCTGATGCCATCCTAGGCAATGCCATGTTTACGCACTACGATCGGGCACACATTGCCCAGCTGTGCGAGAAGGCTGGCCTTTTGCAACGTGCCCTGGAGCATTATACCGACCTCTATGACATTAAACGTGCCGTTGTTCATACCCATATGCTGAATGCCGAATGGTTGGTCAGCTTCTTTGGCACTCTATCGGTGGAGGACTCTCTGGAATGCCTCAAGGCGATGCTGACCGCCAATTTACGTCAGAATTTGCAAATTTGTGTACAAATCGCCACCAAATATCATGAGCAATTGACCACCAAAGCCTTGATTGATCTCTTTGAGAGCTTCAAGAGTTACGATGGTCTCTTCTATTTCCTCAGCAGCATTGTCAACTTCTCCCAGGATCCCGAGGTACACTTTAAGTACATACAAGCCGCCTGCAAGACCAACCAGATTAAGGAAGTTGAACGCATTTGCCGGGAATCCAATTGCTACAATCCCGAGCGGGTCAAGAATTTCCTTAAGGAGGCCAAACTTACGGATCAGCTGCCTTTGATTATTGTTTGCGATCGTTTTGATTTTGTGCACGATCTGGTTCTATATCTCTATCGGAATAATCTACAAAAATACATTGAGATCTATGTGCAAAAGGTGAATCCCTCCCGCCTGCCTGTGGTGGTGGGCGGTCTCTTGGATGTCGATTGCAGTGAGGATATTATCAAGAATCTGATTTTGGTCGTCAAGGGACAATTCTCCACGGACGAGCTGGTCGAGGAGGTGGAGAAACGTAATCGCCTTAAACTGCTGCTACCCTGGCTAGAGTCTCGCGTCCATGAGGGTTGCATTGAGCCGGCCACGCACAATGCCTTGGCCAAAATCTACATCGACTCGAACAACAATCCGGAGCGTTTCCTCAAGGAGAATCAGTACTATGACAGCCGTGTGGTGGGTCGCTACTGTGAGAAGCGTGATCCGCATCTGGCCTGTGTGGCCTATGAGCGTGGCCAGTGCGATCGTGAGTTGATAGCCGTCTGCAATGAGAATTCACTGTTCAAGAGCGAGGCACGCTATCTGGTGGGACGTCGTGATGCCGAACTATGGGCCGAAGTGTTGTCCGAGGCAAATCCCTACAAGCGTCAGCTCATCGATCAAGTGGTTCAGACTGCCCTGTCCGAAACACAAGATCCCGATGATATATCGGTTACGGTCAAGGCATTCATGACAGCCGATTTGCCCAATGAGTTGATCGAGCTGCTTGAAAAGATCATTTTGGATTCGTCGGTGTTCAGTGATCATCGCAATTTACAAAATTTGCTAATATTAACGGCCATCAAGGCGGATCGTACTCGTGTCATGGACTATATCAATCGTTTGGATAACTATGATGCACCCGATATTGCCAATATTGCAATCAGTAATCAATTGTATGAGGAGGCATTTGCCATTTTCAAGAAATTCGATGTCAACACCTCGGCCATACAGGTAAGGAATATAAGCGAATGTGTAGGATCTAGTTTGGAAACCATTTTGAGAGCAAACAACTAGAAAAACCTAGAAAACTAGAAAAAACATTCAAATGAATTATAGGAGAGTTGTAAGCAAAACGCGATTGCGAATAGTCGACGGACAGCACTTTACACAGTTTGTGTGGCACCATTTATGGTCTCTCTAACACAAATCGGATCCCTTCTTTCGACCAAACGTTTAATAAAACCTAACATACCCATGGTCTTATTCACAGAGAGTTCAATGTGAGTGCCAGAAGTTAGTCAAGGGTCTAGGGTAATGCCCAGATCATGGAAAGATTTAACCTGTTTGAGCTGAAAAAGAATTCAATCAATAGTTAATCTAAAGAGAAGTTCTTCAATAAAACGTCATAGACTTAAATGAAACAAATTGTTAGAACAACACATTTATATGGAACTCAAATCAACCTGAAGTAAAGCAGTAGAGTAATGGAAGAGTAATGCGGATGACATTGTCCTACTTAGGAACGACAATAAAGAGTGAGATGAGAAAGTATGATAATGCAAGTTATCGTTTAAACAAAGGTTTCGGAAGGGTTCGTGATGAGCGTAGTTTGTTAGGCAAGGCTGTAGATAATTAGGATAAAAGTTTCTAAGTGGGACAGCAAGACTTATATTAGATAACAAAGCGATAGAGTCGATTACTCCTGACAGGAGCTTATGAATAAAAAGAACACCATGGCAAGTTCTGCGGTTCTTAAGAGAAGGCAGGTTGATTAGGCGTAATCTGTCCTCGTAAGGAGGAAGATGGGTAGAAGTATCCCAGTTTAAGCCTCGGAGAGCGAAAATTAAGAACTGCTTCTGAACTGATTCCAGTTGATCTTAATATTTTTGGTATTATATATTCATATTCCATATTCAAGGATTGGTCTCACTAGAGAAACATACACTTGCTTAGTGACGTAGGGGTCATTGAATTCCTTAAACCATCGTTTAACGAACCCGATAACTCCCATTGCCTTGTTGGCGATGACCGCTATATGACTATTAAAACATAACTTGGGTACAAATTGTACACCCAAATCATTCACTTTATAGAATCATTCCAATGGGATGGTATCAATCATATAATCAAACTCATATGGTTGATTACGACTTAAGGTCAAACATTTACACTTGCTAAGATTAAGAGGAAGACTATTAACCGAGCATCAGGTGTGAAGAGAGCTTAAATCGGATTGAAGGAGGAGAGGAGACGCCGGGTCATTATACGACAGACAAAGTTTTAGGTCATCGGTCATACTTCAATGCATGCGAATGGCATAAAATCTGTGGAATATCATTTATGGGGAACCCCAGATAGTACATTAATGATCTATATATTTCTGCGTCACAATAGAGTGTAGGAATGCGCTAAAGTAGCCGTGTCCCGTCATCATCTCCGTCCTTCCTGCTAAGCCAACTTTTGATCTCTGGAATGAGCCTTTTTGTCCATCTGCCCTTTATTTCGTTTGCTCATCTTTCTTGCCATGCTGTAAGGGTTTCTTCCTTACATGTTTCTACAGTTTTGCATAGAGGGGGAGGGGTAAAAGTGACTAAACAGTGACTTGACAGTGAGTTAACAGTGACTTAGCTGTGACTTAGCTGTGACTTAACTGTGACTTAACTGTGACTTGACAGTGATTTAACAGTGACTTAACAGAGACTTAACAGCGACATAACAGAGACTTAACAGTGATTTAACAGTCCCTTAAATTTAGCATCATGTTTCACATCAAAGCCTATTGAGTGTTAACGATACTCAGACCTTTTTTTTTCTGTTGCTAGCTGCAGTCTACGTTTTGACCCGGATCATCACCTGCGTGAGTGTACGTTGTAGGTTCTAGTAAGTAGGTTTCTAGTAATGTATCAGTTTTTAACAAATTCATGGTGTTGATAATAAAGAGTACTGCAGCTGAGATATTATAATTTGTTCAAAGAGTTTAGGTATAGCAGAGAGTTTGGAAACCAAGATGTAGATACATAGAGGATAGGCAAGCCAGTTTGGAGTTTAAGATGCACGAATGCACATTATTGGGTGTTTTCATTTGAAAGCATGGAATAATGTGCTTTTGATGTGATCCCCCATTATTTCCGAGCATTTTTACTTACCTAGTTCTAGAATCTAGACCAGGGGTGTCCGGAATAAGCTTACGGCGCAATAAGCGAGGCCAATTGCTGACGACGCATATGCAACATTGTTGTTGTGTTCGAATTTGCCATATACATAAGAGAGAGAAGAGATACACATATGAAGTTGTTGTTGGTGCAGGTCCGCGCGTCAGCAAAATCTTCGCTTGATAGGAAAGAGAGGAGATAACGCATATGAATTTGTTGTTGCTTTATGTAGCCCATAAAGCAGGGTTCCCCAGCAAGAGTGGACTGTAAATGTGTAAATGCTTTTTAGCAGTGTTGCTCGGCAATATACAGCAACGGAACGGATTGTCTTGTAACGCTGACTACGACTGACAATCAAACATTCAGTGAGCAATGAGTTCGGTAAGCAATCGGCCCTAATATGTGCGAATTACCGAATGCGAGCGTCCTCCAGGGGCTATGACCTGCTATTCCTTTGCGTAAAACAAGGACGAATGCGCGGCTTGCGGAATGAGCTTGGGCACCCCTGATCTAGACCTTATATATAATATGTATTTATGTATAGATGATAGTTGGGCAAGTCTTTGATCTCATTTGCTCGCATTGGTTCAAGAGTTATATTTCGACAACTGGCGTCGCTCTGACGCACGAGCAATTGCCTTGCTTCGAAATGAGCTCCAAGAACAAAAAGCGGCGCCAACAGACGGCGCAACAAGTGTAGAGTAGATGGCTAGAATAACAAAATATACGCATTGTGTGTGGATTGCAGCTCCCAAACTTAGATTTTGTGCCCACCGCTGGTATAGATAAACAGGTTCCATAACAGACTAGTTTCCAGTAGCTGCTCAAAATGGTTTTTAATATTTCTCAAAGATCAAGTCTCATCTAATCTTATCATCCCCCCCCCCCCCCCTTCTAGGTACTCATCGATCAGGTGAATAACTTGGAGCGAGCAAATGAGTTTGCTGAACGTTGCAATGAACCGGCCGTTTGGTCACAATTGGCCAAGGCACAACTCCAGCAGGGTCTTGTCAAGGAGGCCATTGATTCGTACATTAAGGCCGATGATCCCAGTGCCTATATGGATGTGGTGGATGTGGCCAGTAAGGTGGAGTCATGGGATGATCTGGTGCGCTATTTGCAAATGGCACGTAAAAAGGCGCGTGAATCGTACATTGAGAGTGAATTGATTTATGCCTATGCACGCACCGGACGCCTGGCCGATCTCGAGGAGTTCATCTCGGGACCAAATCATGCGGACATCCAAAAGATTGGGGATCGTTGCTTCAGCGATGGCATGTACGATGCGGCGAAGCTGTTGTACAACAATGTCAGCAATTTCGCCCGCCTGGCCATCACTTTGGTTTATCTCAAGGAGTTCCAGGGCGCTGTCGATTCAGCGCGTAAGGCCAACTCGACGCGCACCTGGAAGGAAGTGTGCTTTGCCTGTGTGGATGCGGAAGAGTTTCGCTTGGCACAAATGTGTGGTCTGCATATTGTGGTGCATGCGGATGAGCTGGAGGATCTGATTAATTACTATCAGAATCGTGGCTACTTTGAGGAGTTGATTGCACTGCTGGAGTCCGCCTTGGGCCTGGAGCGCGCCCATATGGGCATGTTCACTGAGCTGGCCATACTCTATTCGAAATTCAAGCCCTCCAAGATGCGTGAACATTTGGAATTGTTCTGGTCGCGTGTGAATATACCCAAAGTGCTGCGTGCCGCTGAATCGGCACATTTGTGGTCGGAGCTGGTCTTCCTGTATGACAAGTATGAGGAGTATGACAATGCGGTGCTGGCCATGATGGCACATCCCACAGAGGCGTGGCGCGAGGGACACTTTAAGGACATTATTACGAAGGTGGCCAACATTGAGCTGTACTACAAGGCGATTGAGTTTTATTTGGACTTTAAGCCATTGCTGCTGAACGATATGCTGCTGGTGCTGGCTCCCCGCATGGATCATACACGTGCGGTTAGTTATTTCTCCAAGACCGGTTACCTGCCATTGGTTAAGCCCTATCTGCGCTCGGTCCAATCGTTGAACAACAAGGCCATCAATGAGGCGCTTAATGGTTTGCTCATTGATGAGGAGGATTATCAGGGATTGCGCAATTCGATTGATGGCTTTGATAACTTTGATACGATTGCGCTGGCGCAAAAACTGGAGAAGCATGAGCTGACCGAATTCCGTCGCATTGCGGCCTATCTATATAAGGGTAAGTCCAAGTGAAAGTTAAAGTTAATAAAGAGGTGAACTAATAATGTGGTTGGTTTCGTTAATGGCAGGCAACAATCGCTGGAAACAGAGTGTGGAGCTGTGTAAGAAGGATAAACTCTACAAGGATGCCATGGAGTATGCCGCCGAATCGGGCAAACAGGAGATTGCAGAGGAATTGTTGGGTTGGTTCCTGGAACGTAATGCGCACGACTGTTTTGCGGCTTGTCTATATCAGGTAATAATTTCAATTTAATACTTTTAGAGTATCAAATTCATGTTCTAAGGATCAACCTAATACCCAAAATGATCAATTTGTTACTTTTTATTTTGTACCCTGAAATTAATACCCAAAACATACATTTGTTACCCATAATGCCAATTTGATACCATTTTAAAGTTTCAAATTTATACTTTTGCGTATCAAATGTACATCTTAAGTATCAAATTAACATTTTAAGTATCAAATTAATACCCAAAATATAAATTGGATAGTCAAAATTTGAATTTGGTACTCTTTATTTTGTAGTTTCAAATGAATACTTTTGCGTATCAAATTTATACCCAAAATATCAATTTGATACTCTACTTTAAAGTTTCAAATGAATACTTTTGCGTATCAAATTAATATTTAAAGCATCAAATGAATACACAAAATTTCCTTTTCATTTTGTAGTTTCAAATTAATAGTTTTGCGTATCAAAACCACATTTTAATGATCAAATTAATACCCAAAATTTCAATATAAGCCTCTTTATTTTGTAGTTTTAAATTAATACCTTGATTAGCAAACTAATACCAGAAATATCAATTTGGTACTCTTTATTTTGTATCATATCATTTCAAATGAATACTCTACTTTGTAGTATCAAATGAATGCTTCAGCGTATCAAATTAATACCCAAAATATAAATTTGATACTTCTCTCCTCTTTACTTTGTAATTTCAAATTTATACTATTGCGTATAAAATTAATACCCAAAGTATAATTTGGATGCGCAAAATTTAAATTTGATACACTTTATTTTGTAGTTTCAAATGAATACTTTTGCGTATCAAATTAATACCCAAAATATCCATTTGGTGCTCTTTATTTTGTCGTTTCAAATTGTTTGGTGTAAATTTGAAACTCTTTATTTTGTAGTTTTAAACTAATACTTTTGCGTATCAATACCCAAAGAATCAATTTGATACCCAAAATATCAATTTGATACTCTTTTTGTATATTCATATTTATTCTTTTGCGTATCTAATTAATACACAAAATATTAATTTGATACTCAAAAATACACAAAATATTAATTTGATACTCTTTAGTATCAAATTAACATTTTAAGGATTAATACCCAAAATTTTAACTCAATTCTTTTTATTTTGTATCAAATTAATATTTTAACGATCAATTTAATACCCAAAATATCAATTTGATGCTCGTTATTTTGTACTTTCAAATTATTTTTATTCCCTTTTTTGATTACACTCAGTATTCACCTCAAAATCTTACTTCCCTCCTTTAGTGCTACGACTTGCTGCGTCCAGATGTTATTTTGGAACTGGCCTGGAAACACAAAATCATGGACTTTGCCATGCCCTACTTGATTCAGGTGGGTTTTTGCCTTACACTTACATCCGGTAGAAGGTAATAACTTTTTTTTTACTCACCTGCTGACAGGTTCTGCGCGAGTACACCACCAAAGTGGACAAACTGGAGCTGAATGAGGCGCAACGCGAAAAGGAGGATGATACCACGGAGCATAAGAATATTATACAAATGGAGCCACAGCTGATGATAACCGCTGGTCCAGCCATGGGCATACCACCTCAATATGCACAGAATTATCCGCCTGGCGCTGCAGCTGCTGCTGCTGCGACAGCAGCGGCGGGACGTAACATGGGTTATCCCTATTTGTAGGCATCTCGTATACCAACAACAACAACAACTACAACAACAACAACATCAACGATCCAAAACGAAACAACAGCCACACAACATTTATAACTACAACAACAGCCACAAACTAGAATGATTCACTAATTGCATGCGCGCCAAAAACGACCAACAACCCACAACAACAACAACAACAACAACAACAACAACATCAACATTATTCAACACACGTAAAAAAGCTACAACAACAACAAACAACACACGCGTAGTACCATTTTTATATGTTGAGTATCAAAAGAACAATTTGGTTAGTGGCCTGTTTCTTTTATTAACTTTTGATGTTTCTGTTTTTTTTTTGTATTCATTATTATTTCAACTTTTCGACTGTGTTTGGAGAATATGTTAAGCTGACATGTTTAATAATAATTGCAAGCATTAATTAGTTCATCTAGGGACTTTTGTGGTTAAGACTGTTTCTATCCCGCGTTTTAAAATCCTAAACTAAAAAAGCCCTTAGAGGTGTCCATTATAGCTGCCTTTCATTTTTGCATGAGTTCACTTTGATAGGCAAAAGTCCTTTGCATTTAGACACAACTTTAAAGCAGACAACGTTTTAGATCAGCGGTGGGCAGGCTGTCATTCAGGCTGCACTTCTGCTGCACCTCCGTCTGATGTTCAGCTGTGGTCGGCTGTGCGTAGCTTAGTTCCTCCAAGAAGATTGAGTAGGCCTCCTGATCTAACTTTTCCTGTTTGTATCCACCTCTTTTGGTGACCCTGATGGCTTGGCTTGCTAGTTTCACTTCAGTAATTATAGCTTCATGGATCGCTCAACGTAATGACCTCGCTAACTTTCCAGCTAGAAGTCGCAGCTAGGCTTCTGCTTATGTATGTCAGGTTAATCTTGGACCGCGTGTCCTTGTCCTAGAAATGCAATTTATGTGATTAATATTCAAAATATTCCGAATTTCTGTACGTTTGATCAGACAAAACTAATTTTAAGGGCCTATCAAATGAGACTTTCTTCGATGGTACTAATAGGCAAACTTTATGATGTGTGGTGTTTTACTTAGTATTTGACAGTCGAACACTAATCCTTTGCGGCTTCGAACCGACCAGTTCCAGCTACGCAGGTTAGCGTGGATCCTTTTCTCTGGCGTAACATTTATAATGAATCCGCTATGAAGATGTATGGAGTTAACCATATTGAATGCAATTACAAGAATGAATGGACATTGAAAACTCGAAGTTAAATTCGAAAACTGATAATATATCATCCGTTCTTACATGTTAAATACGTTAAAAAAAATACGAAATATGATATAATTTTACTTTCAATGTGAAACCATTCACTTTGTGTTGAATTTTGAGTCGATTTATTACAAAGAAATAAAATGATTTAGATTTATCTCAGAATTTAATTTTTCCAATATTAAAAATAAGTAATACTTATACCGGTACGTACCGGTATACCGAAATAAAAATCCGGGTACCGTATCGAAACCGAAAACCTAAATAAAACCTTTAACCGAAACATTTATTTCGGTACGTACTGGAACCGAAATACGTTTCGGGATTAAGCCCTGAATAAAAGTCAATGCTGACTTTTGACAATAAATCTTTGTTCAGCCACTTCAGTCATTGTATCTCTGGTGCACAGGAAGAGTGTTTGATTACCAATCACGTCAAGCTAACTACCTATATTATTTGCAAAATCTTTTGTTTTATATTCTTTTACTTCATGGTCGAAAAGTTAAGTATTTGTGTATGTAGATGAGTTTGTGTTTATGCTCTTGCTTTTTGTAATAAAATGCTTTATCCAATGTTGTAACCCAACTCATGCTCTCTCTCCATCTCTTTCATTCTAATGGAATTTCTCTCTCTTTCTTTATCATGTTACAGTAATAGCTACAAAGGCAATTAAGTGAAATGAAGAAGACGAAACTCCTCCTCCTCCTGCTTCCCCACAACAACAACAACAACTCAACAATAACAACCGCAACAACAACACCAACAACAGCAGCCACAACCAAGAGGAAAAGAAAAGAGAAATGTTTGCGCTAAAAAAAAAACAAAAAACAAAAAAACTAGTGTTCAGCAAAATGGTCGTAGTTTATTATTACATATATATATATATATATTATGACTATTATATAATTATTACTTTTTAAGCGAAAAATCATTAAAAAAACACACACACACACACAACAAGCAAAGTATATATATATAAAGATAAACAAATTAAATAAATGAAATTTATTAATTTAAAACAAAATGGAAATGGAAATTGCAGTTCTCTTAGCACACACACACACCCCCCCGCACACCCACTTACTCACTCACACACACTCCCACAAATTATTTAACGAAATTGTATTGTTTGTATAAAAAACACACACACACACACTCACGAAACATTCTACTACTTAAAAAAGTAACGATTTTTAATATAATAATAATAATAATTTTACAACAAAAAAACAACAAAAAAAAAAAACGAAAAAAATCCATTAACGTAGTGCGTTAAAAAATAAATTAAAAGTACATATTTATATATAAATGCAACGTTAACAAATTAATTTTAAACAATAAAAAATATGTCATTTTTCGTTTGTAATTTTTCTGCGTGTCTTTTTACTCAAACGAAAATTGTTTCCCCCCCCCCCCAAGCATACAACAACAACAACTATTCAAATCAATCAAAATACTGAATTCTTTTTTTTTTTTTTGCATCGAGTAGATCGAAGTATATATAAATATATACATTATATATATGGTAACAACACAAAACAAACATGAAATATATACCAATTATTATTGTACTATTATTATGATTATCATTATTATTATTATTGTCTATTAATATGATTTTGTGTAATTGCTATTATTATATACATATTGAAAATATACAAAAATATAAATTACGATTAAAATAACGATAAATCAATGCGAAAGTAGGGGGAACGATATATGATTCGGATGCACCTTTTAATCATACCAGAAACGAGTGCTATATCTGTCTGCAGCTGCCTTAAAAAAAAAGATACCGGTGGCGAGCACGACTTTTGTTACCTCAAATTGAAGCCCTTGATGTCGGCGACATTTGGTTTCAGCAAGACAGTGCTACGGCAGACCAGTGTTGCCAGAATATGAGGTGCAAAAAATAATTGCTAGAAATAGCTAAAAATATAAAAAAGTTGCCAAAAGTCAAAACTTCAAAAATGATTGATTTTAGAAATAATATCCAATAAAAACGTAAAAAAAGTACTTTTCAAGGAGTTAAGACTGCTAAAATACTTAAATAGACGAACGGAAGTCAGAATTTCCAAGGTTATTTCGGAGTCCGAGCCGAACCAGAATCGCCGCACAAAAAATTATAAAATATATTAGTTAAAAAAAATGTTGCCTAGTCTCAGTCCTGAGCTGATGTGAAAGGAAAGTTGTGATTCTGTCAATATTGTGCGACGAAGACTCGAAATCGGCACGAATGTATAATGGATTCTTGTTACAAATTTTAGAAAATCTTTTAAAATAAACAATAAAATCGGCACCCACAATAAGATCCGTTTTTTAGATCCTTGATTATACGTTCAGAAGATGACGAAAGTTATGTCTGCGACTTTGACAATAACCAAAGTGTTTTATACAACTGGCTTCCAATGAATTCTTAGTTGATAGGGCCTTAAAACTTACTTTGTCTGATCAAAAGTACAGAAATTCTGATTATCATTTTGAATATTAGTCGCATAAATTGCATTTCTATTTAATTAAAACTTCAACCGAACCAAAAATCGAACTAAAACCCTCTCCCACAAAACTCGAACCTAAAATTTCCAAACATTAACCATTGGTCAATGTCGGTTCAAACCCTCGAATCGAAGTTGAAACAGAAGTTGGGCTTACAGGCCTGCTTAAAATAGCATTTAACGTCTTCAGATGAATTCTGTATTCATTGTACCACAGTAGTAAATGAACCCTTCAGATTGGCGTTAGTACTAAATTAGGCCCTGATTTGAAACTATTTCTAATGATTATGCCTTAATACATCTCTGCTTTCTTATGTTGTACCAAAGATTATACAATGAATGTATGTAGTTTTTTTATTCTATGGTTGTACTGAGGGGAAGTTCTGTTGCATAGAATGTTTAGGTTTTAAACGAAACTATTAGGCACAATTTCGCACTACGACTCAAAAGTAATAAAACAGTTTAACATAATTTAAAAGTTGCTAGATTTGTAGCTAATAGCATTTTCAAAAAATTAATAGCGTTTCCACTTTCAAAATTGCTAAATCTAGCAACTACATAGCTAAAATGGCAACACTGCGGCAGACACAGCGCGCAAAACAATGGCTTCATTGAGAAATCATTTCGGTGAGCAGTTTATTTCGCGTTTCAGACCTGTCACCTGGCCGCCTAGATCATGTGATATCACACCACAGGACTTTTTCCTGTGGGGTTGCGTGAAGTTAAAATTCTTCGTCCATAAACCAGCTACGATTTAAGACTTTCAAGCCAACATTACTCGCATAATTCTTGAGATACCCGTAGCAATGCTGGAAAGAGTGCACAGTGCTTTTTTTTTGGCCCAAAAATTTTTTTTTTCAGATTTCAAATATTAACTGGCTTTTAATATTTACTTACTCCTATTAGATAAAAAAAAAACAAAACATATTCAAACTTGGTTGCAACACTGTTTTGTTGACGGGGGCTGTTGAAGTCAGCTGTTTGTGTGCTACGGGTTTTTTGTGAAATTGGCAGCAAATATTTTTCAACTTTTAGTGCGTCTGCTTAAAAAGTTAGAAGCAAAATAAAAATTGTAAAAATGCAAATTTTTAGTCCAGATATTTAAGACAATAAGTTGATAACGCGTTTGTCATTTTTGTTTTCGGTCGCCCAATTGTGCCGCGTGTTGTTAATGTGTAATTTCAGTTTGAGGAATAATAGTTAAGCATGACACAACGCTGCACATGGTTTTAAATGCAAAGTTGTTAACGAAAGTGTGCAGATTTATGATTAATTAACACTTCTTGCTACAACGTGCGATTTTTCGAGAAAATCGGCTTTATTGCAGCGGAATTCGTGCTTAAGTTGAATAGATTACATGAGAAAGAGATAAAAAACTTTTTGCTTGGTAGCGTCAAACACAAAAAAGTTTTGTAAGTCGTATTTAGAGCTAAAAGTAAAAGTGTAAACCGAATTTCAGCTCAATAGCATAAATACCATAAAGTTGGAGCAAATCTGACAGATCAGTTATATGGCAGCTATATGAAATAGTATGCCGAATCGAACAAATTTCGATAAGTCGCTTAAGGAGCTTAAAATACATGTTCAAACTAAAAGTCAGTTCAATAGCGTAAAAACCAACAAAGTTAGCTCAAATCCGGCTATATGGGAGCTATATGAAGTAATGGTCCAAGTCGAACCCGATTTTGTAAGTCGTATTAGAAGCTAAAAGTACAAACCAAATTTCAGTTCGGTAGCATAAGAAACAACAAGGTTGGAGCAAATCTGCCAAATCGATTATATGGCAGCTATATAAAATATTGTTCTAAATTGAGTGAATCATTGCAAGTCGTGTTTGGGGTCCAAAATATGCGTACAAACCAAACTAGAACTTATGCCAAAAAAAGGCAAAAAAACCAGTGTGGAGTGTTCCAAAATTTTGACCATCCGAATGGACCATTTACGGCGTAGTCGCGGACAACATTTGAATGATAATTATCTGTATATGGGGTTTAGTGACCTGTTTTTGATTTTAGTCAAAGTTACATCTGGCTAGCTCAAGGTCTATGGTTGAGTATAATTCTTTTTAACCAACACAAATCAACAACAGGTCACTAAACCCCATATACATATAAATAAGGGCCAGTACACCATAATGTTTGTAATAAAAACCAAAAAAAAAACGGTTTCCCTATTATAAAACAAGCAAAAAAATACCCTGTGTAGAAAAAACTCTTGGCCCTGACCTTGACCTTGAGCTAGCCAGATGTAACTTTGACTAAAATGATAATTATCTTTAACAAGTAAATGTCAGAGATAGTTCTTTCAGCCCATAATAAAGATTCCTTCTTATTCGATCACCCCTTATATTAACTCATATAGTAATGTGTGTGTCAAAACCTTTTATATGGGCATTTCCACAGCTACGAACGTGACAATCGTCACGAACAAAGAAAAATTTTACCATAAATTTCCGCATATTGATTTTTGGATAGCACTTGAGTAGCACTTTATTTAATGTAAAAGCTGAGAGTTGTAGACAGTATGGTCCCAAGATACAAGCAGACAGAAAGGCATACTTAACGTGACAGAATACGGAAGTGCGTTTTGTCTGCTTTCACAAATAAGCAAAACTCTGCGGAATGCGTTCGAGTTTTTTTATGCAACTAACTGTTGTAACTGTATATTTATAGCTGATTCGGTCAAAAATAAATTTTGATTTTTTTTTATATTTGACTCATTATGATACGCAACGTGACATACATACGTTACATGACAAGCCTTCCTCTAACGCTGTTCTTGTGATGCTTTTCAAAAAATTTATATATGTATCCTTTTTCGTTATCCTACAAAACATAAAAATTTTGATTCAGGAACTTATATTGATATATGTACATAAGGTAAGCTAGCTGCATAAAATGAATCGATGTTTTCGGTTTTTGGTTTAACTTTCTGTAAAAATGCCCATATGTATTTGAATTTTCCCCAGAAATCATACCTTCCGGCTGTGGAAAGTGGCCGCAAATCCTTTGTCGAGCTATATTTTTGATGACTTTAGGTGGAACTTTCCTTTTCATGTAATGGTTCAAAATGTGGCATCTGACATATTTATGCAGCTGTGTGGGTGTAATCCACTTGTGCCAGTGCGGCCTGTATATGGCAACAAATCTTTGTCATATCAGAAACGAGGCTGCTGTTGAGTGCTATCTGTCTGCAATGCAGACTACTGCAGTGTGTGGATAAGTACCTCAAGGCTTTGATGTGGCACCTGGATTTATTATAGAATACTGCTGCTAGAAAATTTACTGAGGAATTGTTTGTCACAGCAAAAGGCAGTTTCACCCAATGGCTTAACAGAAACAGCAGGAGAGAGTTAGACAGTATTGTTATAGCCAACTTTACAATAAACTTGTGACAATCTGAGGTAGCTGGAGTTAGCGATAGACTACAGGCTGCACCTTTTAAATTTTAAACAATCGTGGTAAGAGTAGACGCAACACCCACTTTACCAACTCGATACGACGGCGCATGAACTGCGCATTCCGAACAGTCTCCCATGGTGCAGCATTGGTCATAGAGGCGATCAAAAGACAATCGACAGCCACCGCAAAGAACATTGGCAAAACCGATGGACTGAATCATTAAACACACGCCAGACCTTTAGTAGTACATATGGACTACTATCTGACGAAACTTCTGAAGACAGCCCCATCTGTACTCTCGGTGTGGGCACAGGGGTCAAAGAAGACGGGGGCAACTATGAGCGCATTTTTTCCAAGCAGATCCGACGAGCCAAGGCTGCGCAAGTCATTGGATTTGGAGATGTTGTGTGTGTGTGTGGAAAAATTATATTCAAGGGATTGAAAGGACGAGATGCAAATATGGCTGGTCTTATATCCTTGTTACACTGGCACATTCTACATTCAATAAGAATAATTTGGGATGAATAGTTTTTTCATATCCATTGGACCATTTTTGAATACATTGATTGAAAATCTGACATTAAAGGGATATTATTCAAGTTTGACGCTTTATTGTGAATAATTCATTCTTTTAAAGTATTGTCCATCAATGTCATCTCGAAAAAACGATGCGTCTGTTACATAGAGAAAACAAAATTGGCTACACGGTGCGTGTAGAAACGTCAATCCTAAATGAAACGTATTTCGCCCTGCTAAATTGCACACGCTAAATGTAGAAAACAGAAAGTTACACGTGGCATGTAGAAATACTGCATGCTACATGTCGAATTGGAAGAAGTAAACGCGGCATGTAGATAATTTAAATGCTGCGTGGGCAAAGGCAAAGTCTACATGACATGAGAAAATCAGCTTTTTTTCAAATAGCTTCTTCACACACGAATGCTTTAGATTTTCCACATAATTGTTCACATTTATTATTGCATCATGGCAAACACTAAAATAGGAGAGCGTAATTTTTAATAGTGAGAGCACAAGAGAGAAACTGCTGAGCGAAAGCAACTGATGCTCCCTCACCACTACTTAAATATGCCCTAAGTTTTCTGATGGACTACGGAAATTAGTGACCCGAGAACCAGTAATTGATCGAGTTACGGTTTTCTGACACAGTCTGAACTTACTGAATATTGAATTGCACAAACTTCTTGGCCAAATATGATTCGAACAGATTTATTTAAAGTTGAAGTAAAAGTTTAAGTGTACTTTTGTAGATTGTTATAACGAAAATAGTTCAAAGTTAGTGTAAGTGGAAATAGTGTGGGTGTTTTACTATGAACATTCACAATTGTTAAAATGAGTTATTGTCGAGTGGACCCTTCATTTTGGTCAATCCAAAACGTTTGGAAGTTTTATACAGAACTTTCTTAATACGTTTAGAGTCAATACTAATAGTATGCTCATCCAACAGTCCCATTATCTTCATTATTTTGCCCTCATAGAAATCGTACTCCAGCAGCTTGTGTAAGGAACAGTCCGGTGTTTGCGTCCACCGTGTGATGACGGGCATTGTGGCGGGGGCCACGGCAAATATGGCATTTCGTCTCTCCGTCAACGCATCATAAGTTTTAAGTGGACCACCTCCTCGTTTCGCTTCAACTAGTTTGAAAAATTTGTAAAATCTTTTAGCGAAGTTCAGGTTTGTGTCGAAATCGGCACGGATTAATTTCTCCACAGGTATATCGATGTCAATTTCCAATGCCCGGAAGCCTTGATTTAGAAGTCTCCAATTGCGACGAAAGTGCAGCATTTGGTCTGTGGTGTAGATCACCAGTTCTAGTGGCACAACTCCTTTAAATAGAATGTCCATCAGCTGGATATAGGGCGCACCTGTGGCCAATTCCTCGATATTCCTTATGTTTGATTGGAGAAGCTCATTCATAAATTTGAGTATCTTGTGGGATGCCAGCAGATCGATGTGGGTTGCCATGGTTTAGTCTATGTAAAATTGAACAAAAATTTGGAAAATTGTATTTGTTACTGTTTTGTATTGTTGTTGAAGAATCGAAGAAAAATTTGGGAAATTGTATTTTATTATTTCTATTTGTTACTGTTTTGTATTGTTGTTGTTGTTGATCTTTCTGTTGCTGAATCTACAATGAACTAACAAAAGCATTGCCTTAGGTAGTAGACTAAAAATGAAAAATCTAGGCCTACTTGACAAAAAAATTTATAATATTTTATGTTTCCTATTGAATAAGGTGATTTGGTACACGGTTTTTTGGTCATAAAATGAAAGCGAATGAAGATTTTTCAAAATATTTTTGTTCTTTTTATTCGGTCACTCAATGGCTACAAATCGTAGAACAAATTATTCGAAATGGCCGCCTTGTGCCTTCCAGCAACGCCGAAGTCTCTCTGGCCACTCATCGACCGCAGTGATTACCTCATGCATCGAAAATTTGTTCACTGCTCGGACAAGGGCACTCTTTAAAGACTCAATATTTGGGTGCCGAGTAGAGCAAGCCATAGCCTCAATAGCGGACCACAGTTTGTAGTCCAATGGATTCAGGTCTGGACTACCAAAAGGCCAATCAGCTGTAGAAATGAAGTTTGGTACATGGTTTTTTTTAGCCATGTTTGAGACGTTTATGCCTTGTGCTGGAGGATCGATAAATTAAGGATTTAAATTATTTAAACATTCTTAGCTGAGTTATTTCCCAAACTCAGCAAAAGATGGCGCCACTACTTTGACCATTTGGTTACAGCTATATGATATGTTCATCAGATTTTGACCAAACTCCCCAAAATTGCGTGGAAACCGATAATATTCATAACTGGAAAGTATAAAGACGTTGCCATCGGAAACAAAAAGTTTTTCTCACTTGAAGTACTTTTCCGACCGATCGTTCCTATGGCAGCTATATGCCATAGTCATCCGATTTGGATCAAAATTGTGTGCTAGCACATAAAATTGATCAATAACAAGTTTGGGAGCGATAGCATTGAAAACCAAACAGGTTTTCCTACTAAGACTTTTTTTCAGACCTAACTTTTGTATGGCAGCTATACTATATAGATGTCCGATTTTCATCAAACTTGGTGAAACTATGTAAAACCATAAAAAACTGATAAAAACGAGGTGTAATGGTTTTTGCGTTGAAAACAGAGTTTTTCTCACTAGAACTACTTTTTCGACTGATAGTTCCTATGGCAGCTATGTATGTATATGCTATAGTCATCCGATTTGGATCAAACTTGGCAGAATTGTGTGGTAGCATATAATATTGATCAGTTACAAGTTTGAGAGCGATAGCATTGAAAACAAACTGACCGATTTTCATCAAACATGGTGGAATTATGTGAAAGCATAGACACACTACACCAGGAGAAGATTAGTTGACCGAACAGCTGTTTGATTGATATCTCTACCAAATCATCTGCAGTCTTCACCTAAACCACAATCAAAAAACAACTCCCTCCTCATGACTGTAATGCCATAATCGCTTGGGAACTCCAATGCGAATCAACAGCAAAAACAGCCACAACGAGCTAGAGCTGCGTCGACTGTGGCCTCTGTGCGTGTGTGTGTCCCCCAAATGGACTTATAGTAAGAGAGATTTCCTCACCATTTCCAAGACATAGCTAAAAAACAAGCACGTTTTTCCAAAACGTCGGATTGATACACTCCCGCTGAAGTTTTGACTCCTTTTTTTACTAAAATGGAGCTTGGTGACCCCATCAAACCATCACATAAGCCGGATGGTGACCTGTCTGAGCTCTCGGAATGAGTTCGGACGCTTGTTTTGATGACACAGCATACACTCTATCGTTCTGTTTGTTGAACGATTGCCCTTTGCTGAAAATTTTCTCGTTAGTAAGCATAATTCGTCTGTGGGCATTGTTCGCGCACTGGCAAAGCAATGCTTTTGATTTTGTCTTGCCTTTTTGTTTCAATGCTGTTGTGAGCAAGTGTCTCTGTATGCACTGAGTCCCAAGTCACGTTTAATGATGCGCACCATGCTGTCCTTGCTGATATTCATCTCACGAGATATGATTTTCTGCTTGCGCAGTGGATTTCAACAAATTTGATCTTTCAGGGCTTCGATGGCTTCGGACGCGTTCGCACAACGCGCGGTTTTTTATTCCATCAGTATCCCCAAATAACTTCACGGTACGATACACAAAGTTTCGGGTGATTTCCAGTACGAAACATTTCACCTTTTTTGAGCGAGCCCCATTCCATGATTGCAAACAACTGAAGCCAAAAACTTTTGATGCAGTGATATAACATAAATGTCACTTGTCACATAGCCGTCAAGTTGGAGTGGATGCGTTCAATGGTTCTCGAGAACGAGTGTGTTCAGTACGTGTACCAAAACCATTGCGACTACTATAGGTAGATAAATTTCCACATATGTAATACATATAATGCATTTAAAGTCGAACTTCTCTATTACGATCGTCCGTACAACGAAGTTCTCTATATAACGAATTCGTTTCCTGAACAATGTAATTACGTATTTCTCTCTCTATGTTACGAATTTTCTTTATAAAGAAGAATTTGTTGGTCCCCTTTGAGACTCGCTTAATGGAGATCGTTGACTGAGAGAGACACACAGGCGTCCCACTCATAACGACACATTATGTGTCACACATCACAATCGATTTTATAAAAATGCACTCGTATTTGAATATATTAATGTTTTCTAATGCTTTGAATTCACCTCAGCTCCGTTTGATCTAGTCTGCTACGAACCCTCCCTCAGATACACGGAAATGCAGTCATTCTAGCTTCTTGTTGAACATTTTTATTAGTCTATTATTATTAATTGTCTAAATAAATCAATAAATTATTTAGTTATTATGTTTAAACAAATAAATACATAAATATATTGCTAACACTGGAAACGTTTCCTTAAATTAAGACACCAAATTTTTGCAAGTAAAATAGAACAAAAAAAAAATTACAACAATATTTGGAAATTTGAATTATTGCTTAAGTCACGTTTCTTAACTAAACTTAAGGCCCCAACTCTTGAAATTGGACTAGTCTATGGATTCAAGGAGCTTAGAGGACAATGGCCTCATCATCCTGCTGATATTGTTTATTCTTGCGGCGGCGATTCGATTTGATTTTGCTTAGTACACTGTACGCCTGCTGGATCTCAATGAAGCGCTGATGCGCCTGTCCCCTGAGGGCCTCATCTTTAACCTTGTCGGGATGATTCTCTTTGGACAGACGGCGATAAGCGGCTGTAATCTCTGCCTGCGAGGCTGTGGCCGAGACACCCAATACCTTGTACGAATTCCTTTCACCATCCACATCCATGCTTTCGAATATCTCCTTCCAGGTCTCATACCAACCATGATGCTGGGCATAATTGTAGGTATCTAGCAGTGCCTGCTTAAGATCCGTCCACCAGGCTGAGGCTAGGAAATTGTGTAGTGCCTCATGAATGGGCACTTCGCCGCCATCCTCATCCGAAATGGTGCCATTGAAGTATATGAATGAGCCCCAAATGGAGCAATAGATGAATAAGGCTCCGGTCAGTTTCATGCTGCGTTCACCCAAGCCCCTGCGCCTTGGTGGCGTACGTAGCCACTGCTTGGAGAAGGCATCAAAGGTGAGACCCGAGACCAGGGCGGTGATTAGCAGCGAATAGGTCTCATCATAAATTAAATAGCGACAGGGATAGGCAAGAAAGGCTGTAACTAGGCAATGCCACCAAACACCTTGCTCCCGTCCAATATTGCCCACAATCCAGACGCCCAGCGATACACCCAACGGTATGGTCCAGTGCAGAAATGACAAATCCACACCCATTACCAAGCTCTGAGGCACAGCCATGCTACAGACCTGGCCAAACAGGTAGCCAATCATCACTTGACCCACAAAACGTTTGGACGAATATGGTGGCCTTTCGTAGGCCTTCAAGCGGGCCACAAACGCTTTCACGAAACGTGGATCCTCATTGGCATCGCGTACGTATTCGGGTATAAGGAAAATCTCACCCAACCAACCGATGCCCATATAACCGCCCAAAGTGCACCACCAGATGAAGGCATGACGATCCCGATGCAGATACAAATGATGCAATCCAAATATGCCACCAAATAGCCAAAGAAAATAGGCTACGAAAACCGATTTCTGTGCTGGCAAAGCGTTGGCCTCCATTTGCCCCTTGTGCTGAGGATGCTGCTGGTGGCCATTGGCTGTGGTGGTTTGTTTGATTCCCATTCTGCAAATAAACAATAATATTTTTAAAATCAAAATTTAGCTTCAAAATTGTATCAACAAACTTGAACCGACCCAAATTTCTTAGCAGGTCGCTGCGCACGCTCAAACTGGTTTCTCCTCTTCCCAACTTTCTCTTTTCACAAATTCTCTGCACGCGCCCACCAACAACAACAAGAACAGTTACGACTGAGATTGCTGATGCGTTGAATTTCTATTCTTAATGCTTTTTAGTTACGCTTACGTTTGCTTCGATTGCAACAAATGCACTCGGTTGTTGCCTGGTGATGCAAATTGTTTATGTGTATAATATTTTTAAACTTTTAAGAACCTGCTGCTTCGGCGAACGAAACTTACCGATATGTGAAGTGTGACCAAAATTCTGTTCTTTCAAAACTTACGGCGCGTTAGAGATGGGCGGAAGACGGTCACGAGTCACAGCTGTGACACAAACACAATGTACGGGTTACAAAGAACAATACAATTTTTTTTTTAGCTTTTTCAAGTTACAAACAGTTTCAAAGTAAAACAACTATATTTGTTGTAGCACTGATTTTACATTTTTTGACTTAAAACACTTGGGTAAGTTAGATAACAAAAATGAAACTCCTTTGTTTTGTGCTGAAAATAGATATGGCAATTATTCAATTATATTTCGAGTTTGTTTATCGCCATATCATAGCTAGTCCGTTTCCAGGGAAAGACAAAACAAAAGAAAATCAAATTTATACATAATTGTGAAGTAATTGCCTGTATTTCGGCTCGGTAAGGATACAAGTTTTGAATGCTGTGCTTGATAATATAGCAAATCGATCCCAGCGCCATTTTGGGGCTTTGTCCTTCCGTCTGCCCGTCTGTCCGTCTGTTTCGACGCAAACTAGTCTCTCAGTCTTAAAGCTATCGAGCTGAAACTTTACACAGATCAAATCAACCAGGAGATCGGAGTAAGAGGCATTGGCACCCGCAGAGCGACCACCAGAGGACCCAAAATTTCGGTGCAGGAAAATTGGCTTTGGTTTTTATACCAATTAAATTACTTTTAACAAACACTTAGAGAAGACGGGAGACGAGCTTTTAATTTAATTTTAAGTATTTATTTAAATGTTCTTTTTTTCTGTTCGTAATTATTTTTCTTCTGAAAAAAATATACAAATGAAGTTACACTAAAAATATGTTAGTGTAAATTTGTTCAAGTGGGTGAGATGACAGGCTAAAGATTAGTGTCTGAGAAGATTAGGGGCTTGTCCTAAGTCTTCTAAGTCAACGTATAGCAGGGCGGGCTATGTTCTGGCTATTTTGCCTATCTTTCTTCAATATTTAGCCGACCAGTCTAGCTATCAACGTCGTACTCTTTCCTAAGTCGGATCATAGCACGGACCAAAACCAGACAGAGATTTTATACTACCATCACACCCTTTCAGAGTTTTTTGGTCTCGACGCGATCAACTTTTTAATATCAAAAATGTGTCACAGTGAGACCTATAAGTCACAGTCACTGGTACTTTTGTCACTGTGAGACCAAATTAAAAATATTGCTCACCTCTAGAGTTAACATTGGTCAATGCTCATCTCTAATAGGCAACGTTAACAATGACGTATCGTAAGCTTCAATATAATAACGTATCACACGGCAAGTGCAAGTGCTACGCAGGTGCAGCTGAAGATGAAGGAATTTCAGTATTTATTATGTTTTTACTGTTTAGATACATGTTTGTTTTGTGTGGCATAAATGAGAATTCAAATTAACAAATATTCAATATAATTAATTAAGTTTCATAAAAAAGTTGGCACCAAATGCCTTAAATTTCTGCCGTTACATTAAAGCCACACGCAAGCCTATTTTTTATATTTTTTTTATTTGCAAGTAGGCCTAGATTTTTCATTTTTAGTCTACTACCTAAGGCAATGCTTTTGTTAGTTCATTGTAGATTCAGCAACAGAAAGATCAACAACAACAACAACAATACAAAACAGTAACAAATAGAAATAATAAAATACAATTTCCCAAATTTTTCTTCGATTCTTCAACAACAATACAAAACAGTAACAAATACAATTTCCCAAATTTTTGTTCAATTTTACATAGACTAAACCATGGCAACCCACATCGATCTGCTGGCATCCCACAAGATACTCAAATTTATGAATGAGCTTCTCCAATCAAACATAAGGAATATCGAGGAATTGGCCACAGGTGCGCCCTATATCCAGCTGATGGACATTCTATTTGAGGGAGTTGTGCCACTAGAATTGGTGATCTACACCACAGACCAAATGCTGCACTTTCTTCGCAATTGGAGACTTCTAAATCAAGGCTTCCGGGCATTGGAAATTGACATCGATATACCCGTGGAGAAATTAATCCGTGCCGATTTTGACACAAACCTGAACTTTGCTAAAAGATTTTACAAATTTTTTAAACTAGTTCAAGCGAAACGAGGAGGTGGTCCACTTAAAACTTATGATGCGTTGACGAAGAGACGCAATGCCATATTTGCCGTGGCCCCCGCCACAATGCCCGTCATCACACGCCGTACACAAACACCGCACTGTTCCTTACACAAGCTGCTGGAGTACGATTTCTATAATGGCAAAATAATGAAGATAATGGGACTGTTGGATGAGCATACTATTAGTATTGACTCTAAACGTATTAAGAAAGTTCTGTATAAAACTTCCAAACGTTTTGGATTGACCAAAATGAAGGGTCCACTCGACAATAACTCATTTTAACAAATGTGAATGTGATTGTCCCTAGTCAAACACTCACACTATTTCCACTTACACTAACTTTGAACTATTTTCGTTATAACAATCTACAAAAGTATACTTAAACTTTTACTTCAACTTTAAATAAATCTGTTCGAATCATATTTGGCCAAGAAGTTTGTGCAATTCAATATTCAGTAAGTTCAGACTGCGTCAGAAAACCGTAACTCGATCAATTACTGGTTCTCGGGTCACTAATTTCCGTAGTCCATCAGAAAACTTAGGTCATATTTAAGTAGTGGTGAGGGAGCATCCGTTGCTTTCGCTCAGCAGTTTCTCTCTTGTGCTCTCACTATTAAAAATTACGCTCTCCTATTCTAGTGTTTGCCATGATGCAATAATAAATGTGAACGATTATGTGGAAAATCTAAAGCATTCGTGTGTGAAGAAGCTATTTGAAAAAAAGCTGATTTTCTCATGTCATGTAGACTTTGCCTTTGCCCACGCAGCATTTAAATTTTCTACATGCCGCGTTTACTTCTTCCAATTCGACATGTAGCATGCAGTATTTCTACATGCCACGTGTAACTTTCTGTTTTCTACATTTAGCGTGTGCAATTTAGCAGGGCGAAATACGTTTCATTTAGGATTGACGTTTCTACACGCACCGTGTAGCCAATTTTTTTTTCGCTATGTAACAGACGCATCGTTTTTATACCCTTGTAGAGGGTATCTTAAAATTGTCCAGATGTTTATATATTCTTGATCAGCATGACGAGCTGAGTTGATATGGCCATGTCCATCTGTCCGTCTCCTCCGTCAGTTTTAAAGCTATCTTAACCAAACTTTGCACGAAGCCTTTTGGTACAAATACGCTGCACATTTGTCGGAATCGGCCGGATCGGATGTCTATAGCATACAGCTGCCATAGGAACGATCGGTCGAAAAACTAGTTCTAGTGAGAAAAACTTTTTTCTTTTTAATGCAAACGCCCCCAAACCTCGTATTTATCAGTTTTCTATGCTTTCACATAACTGCACCAAGTATGATGAAAATCGGTCATCTATATAGTATAGCTGCCATACAAAAGATAGTTAGAAAAAAAGTCTTAGTAGGAAAAACTTTTTTGTTTTCAACGCTATCGCTCCCAAACTCGTTACTGATCAATATTATATGCAGCAACACAATTCTGCCAAGTTTGATCCAAATCGGATGACTATAGCATATAGCTGCCATCGTTACGATCGGTCGAAAAAGCAGTTCAAGTGAAAAAAACTTTTTTGTTTTCAATGATAGCGTCT
This sequence comes from Lordiphosa magnipectinata, assembly GCA_037044535.1. Taxonomy (NCBI): domain Eukaryota; kingdom Metazoa; phylum Arthropoda; class Insecta; order Diptera; family Drosophilidae; genus Lordiphosa; species Lordiphosa magnipectinata. Next base: position 1,294,042 of record JBAMBO010004081.1, read on the forward strand.
TTATACTTTCCAGCTATGAATATTATCGGTTTCCACACAATTTTGGGAAGTTTGGTCAAAATTTGATGAATATTATATTATTGATGAAAAAATATATCGTATAGCTGCCATATAACAAACTGGCAAGCAAATGGTCAAAGTAATGGCGCCATCTATAGCTGAGTTTGGGAAATAGCTCAGCTAAAGATGTTTGTTCATAGATAGTTCAAATCCGAAACAAAGTCAAGGGGTACTTTGATTAAATTTAAGTTAATAAGAGTTAACATTGGTCAATGCTCATCTCTAATAGGCAACGTTAACAATGACGTATCGTAAGCTTCAATATAATAACGTATCACACGGCAAGTGCAAGTGCTACGTATTTTTGTTTGGATTTTGTGTGGTTAATTAGTAAATTCCATTGCATACTTCTTAGGGCCGCAAAATTTCAAATATTTTTGTTGCCAGCTTTCAGGAGACTCAATAAAATAACATTCCGTTGCCTACTTTTTGAGGAAGAGAAATCCTCTCATGGGATCCGCCCAAAATTGAAATTTTTCTTTTGTTTTTCATAATATTTATAATCATTTATTTAATTTCATATTTTTACATAATATAATGAACTACTTAACAATCTAAGGAAAAAAAAAGAAAACATATTTATGATAATTTTTTTGTGTTTTGTTTTTGTGGTTTGTTTTTTTTTCTCACTAACATTTAAGTAGAACGCTTTAAATAGTATATAGATTTGATTTGTTTTCAACTCAAAAAAAAATATAGAAAAGAATTTTCGACAAAAATGACAAAAAAACAGGAAACAGGAAACAATAACTCACTTAAATTTAGTTTACAAGATAATACTGAGCAAAAAATTGGTACATCGATTGTTTTTTTGTTTTTTTTTTTTGCTTTTGTAAGTTTAGATTTAAAGGCCAGTTTGTTAGATATAGAAATTTGACTATTTTTGTTGTTGTGACTGTGTGTGTGTGTGCATGTGTGTGTGTGTGTGTGGTGCGTGTTGTGTGTTTTGGATTATCACGTTTTCTGGGCTTGTTTTGTGTTTTTTTTTTTGCATCATCATAGTTTTTACAAGCTAATGTTTAAAAATACAATTTAAAATAAAATAACAATTTATTGGGCATGTGTGTGTGAGTGTGCTTACACCTAGACTAACACACAGCAGCTGCTTGCATTTTCGCTATATAAATTTAAAACTTGGAATGAAATTTCACTTTCCGCTCTTTCTTTTTGTTTTGTTTTTGTTTTTGTTGTATATACAAACTGAAGCAGTCATTTGCTGTACCGTTACTTTTTTTGGGCTGCGCGCTCGCTCTCTTTCTCCTTACACTGAGACAGCAACGGCGCATGACTGAACTAAAGTTAAGCCAAACACGCACACACACACACACACACACATACACACACATGTGTGAGCGTGTGTCTGGGTGTTGGTTGTTGTTTGTGCTAAATGGCTGAACAAGTGTGGGCGTGAGCGGGGAAAGGGGGAGGGGGGGAGTGTGTGGTACTAAGTACTAATGTTGGAGACGCCTGTGGCTATGCAACACTTTTTTCATTTCTCTCCAGCAACAGTTAACAAAAAAAAAAAAAAAATTAATAATGTTTATGTTTATATTATTAGTGTGTAAAGTTATTACAGTTATTACAGGCGCGTGACTACAATATCTTCTTCGAGATCATCGAGCTCATCATCGGTCTCCTCAACACCATCACCGCCATTTGCCTCGGCAGCAGCTGCAGCAGCGGCTGCGGCAGCGGCCTCCTTCTCCTTTTCAGCAGCCTCCAGTTTCTCCTGCTTCTTCACCTTGCGTTGCTGTAATTAAAATAACACAAAATCGAAGAATAAGTTTGATGTTGAGAATTTCAACAAAAAATCGATACAAATTTTTCTTTGTACAAATTTTGTTCAACAAATTATTTGTCCAGGGAATTTTGTTGAACAAATTGTTTGTCCCATTCAAATTTTTCTTAGATTTAAAAAGTTTTGTTTTGGACAAATTATTTGTCCAAGGAATTTTGTTGAACAAATTGTTTGTCCCAGTCAAATTTTCCTAAAGCTAAGGTCCCACAGGTAAATAGTTTGCCCTAATTCGTCTGAAAATTTGTGTAAATAGACCCAAGAAGCGAACTTTTCGTCCATATTTGATCAAAAATATTTGCGTATGAAACCACAGTTTTAGTTTTTAGACCCGTTGAATTTACCATCGTGGCTACTTAGCCGAATTTTTGTCAAAATTTGGGCAAATTATTTGCCTGTGGGACCTTAGCTTTAGATTTAAAAAGTTTTTTTTGTGTACGAATTTTGTTGAACAAATTATTTGTACAAGGAATTTTGTTGTTTGTCCCAGGAAAATTTTCATTACATTTAAAAAGTCTTTATTTGGACAAATTTTGTTAAACAAATTGTTTGTCCAAGGCAAATTTTTCACACAGGCAAATAATTTGATTAAAAATTAGCTACATAAATTGGCGAACTTCTGGATCATATTTAATCAAATTATTTGTGAATGGAACACAAGTTTATGTTAACACAAGTTTGTATCAAGAAAAAAGTTTGTCGCCAAAGTTTGTCATTTAGAAAATCAGACTTGAGGTTTTTACATTAGCTTAATATTTAAAATTTTATTGTACAAAAACTAGGGTAAATTGCTTCCGGCCAAAAAGTTTGCCAGATAGAAAATCAGATTCGAATTGTTTGCACAAACAAAAAGCTCTAGCTTAAGTATTGAAAATTTACTGTACAAAATCTTCGTCAAATTTGTATCAATTATTTATTTATAATTTATATAAAAAGTCATTAAAAAGTTTGTTTAAAAAGTTTGACATAAAGAAAATCAGACTTAAAATGTTTGCACAAACTCAAAAAGCATTAAAATATAAACAAACATCAATTTCTCATTTGAAAACTTATTGTACAAAATTTTTGTCAAGTTTGAATCAAGAAAAAAGTTTGTTACAAAAGTTTGCCAAACAAAAATAGTTTGTGTAAAAGTTTGTTTTTGCACAATCAAGAAAGTTTGTGTCAAAGTTTGTTATTAAGCGAAAACTGATTTGAATTTTTTATTTGGAAATGTTTTGTTCATAAATTTAAACAAGAAAAAAAAGTTTTCCGTATAGAAAATCAGACTTAAACTGTTTGCACAAACTCAAAAAGTTTTAAAAAATATTCTAACTTTGGTTTCTTATTTGAAAACTTATGTTACAAAATCTTTGTCAAGTGTGTATCAAGAAAAAAACAGATTTAAATTTTTGATTAAATTTAAAAATTTATAAAACTTGCTCAAATTTTTGACCGAAACTAGAAAAAAAAGTTTGTTATAAAGAAAATCAGACTTAAATTGTTTGCACAAACTCAAAAAGTTTAAAAAAAATTATCAAACATACGTTTCTGATTTAAAATTTTATGGTACAAAATCTTCGTCAAGTTTGTATAAAGAAAAAAGTTTGTTGCAAAAGTTTGGCAAACAAGAAAAAGTTTGTGTCAAAGTTTGTTCTTTAGAAATTTGAAATAAAATGTTAAATTTTTGTTCAAAAATTCTTTAAAACTTTTAACTGTCATTTGAAAATGTTTTCTCCACAATTCCAACTTGTCTTTCCTTTCCTCTTATCAACTCACCTTCTTCCTGTAGAGAATCTCCACAATGACATAGCCAATGCATCCCAGCGTGAGCACCGCCAGCAAAATGTATAGCTTCATGCGGGTGCACAGTGTGGTGGCATAGGCGTAGGCAATGACAAAGCCAGCCGATTCCCACAATCGGTAGTTGGAGAAGGCCGCCTCCTTGTTACGACGGAAGAGCAGACCGTACAGGCCATTGATTTGTGTCTGCCAGACAGCATCGCCCACACCCCACAGTCCGGACATGGCATAGAATATGATGGGACTATCGGGATTTGGTCGCCAGAAAAGCATCACCGAGATGAGTGTGAAATGGACAACAGCACCCAGCACAATAATCGGTGTGCGGCCAATATACTTCATCACGGAGCCAAACAGTATGGAGCACAGAGCGTTCACCACACCAAAACAGATCATAACAAAACCAATCTTGTTCACACCCAAGGCACAGGCCACATAGGCCTGGGTGAAGTCGGCACCAATGAACGCCTGCTCCATGCCAATGAACACGGTGATGGGGATCAGCAACTGTAGATTGGGCTTCTTCATCTGACGGAACGTGGCCGAGAGTAGTTGGAGTCCGGAAATGTCTGCTGCCGAATTGGAACCCTTACGCTTCTCACCATACCGCTTGAGCGGATCCAGAAAGAAGGCAATAATGCAAACAGCGGCCACAATGCAGGACAAATAGATCATGGAAATCTCAAAGATTTCATCCTCTGGTGGACGTTCCAGATTGCCATGACCGCCGCTGCCGGTGGTGCAGAAATTGGCGCCGCAGAATTGTAAATCTTCCTCACTGATGGTCGAATTGGAGCTGGTGGGGTTGGTGCTGCTGCCATGGGCGCCGCTGGACAAGACTGGAATGGTGGAAAGTGAAAAGAAGCCCAAAGTAAGGATGGGGGCTTACAACTTACCCAAACTGGAAATGAGATTGCCCCAGAGCTCAGCGGATTGCCAGGCCAGAAAGAAGAAGCCAAAGAATCGCACTATAATGGCATCCACAGCCTGTTCCGTTATCTTGGCATACACTTGTCCCACTTGGGTCAAATAGGTGGCTTTGGACGCCCACATGGGTGCCGCACCCATACCCACCAGTATGCCGGCGGGCACCAATGTGTAGAAGCGCGGGAACAGCTGGAAGGCAATGTAGGGGGCATAGCAGAGCATACTGCAGACTAGGGTCCATTTCACTGTCAATTTGCGAATGATCAGTGTGGGTAGGAATATGCAGGATACCACCAAGGCGGCATAAATGGCACTCAGCGAGACGGTGCCGAGGCCATCCTTGGAATTGATCGATGATTGTAGATTAGCCGTGCCCTACAAAAGAGAATCACAACATTGAAACTAACCAAACTAAATTGAGACATTTGGGTAATCTCTTACCTGAAACGCGGTAAACTGCACCATGAAGGCAATCGAGATGATCGAGATATTCTTTAAGATGCGCCATTTCTCGGCCGGATTCAGCACAACTTTCTCTCGCAGCGAAGCGGTGTCTGGCTCGAAACCAGCTTTTGGCTGCAAAAATAAAAAATAAAAATAAATAAACAAACATGGCAGATGATCAGTCGAATTTGGGTAACAGAGGCTTAGGCGAAATGGGCAAAAAGGGGGTAGGGAATAATGATCTACTACATATCAATTAAGGCCCATATCAATTGTCCTATACTGACTGACTGACTGATGTGTAATCAATGCACAGCCCAATCGCTAGGACGAAAGTAAGCACTAAGAAGCGGTTTTAAAGGATTAGCTTCTCCAGAGACACCGGTTTCACCGGCGGGTATAAAAGTAATGAAAATGAAAAGATTTGATGTCTACTTTGCGATCAAGGGTAAGACTAGAGAACCTTATTAAGATTCTTAGTACTCAGACAAACTAAATTGATTTCGATGGGTGTCAACTCCATATAAAACCAGTAAGAAATGTAATATACTCTGTACCTGCAGTAGCAGCGTTGCGAACTTTCTTTTAGTCATAACTCTACCAATAGATGGCTTACACTACTTGCTTTGAACAATGCTGGTTGAGGGATTTTCAAAACTGACTAATAGATGGCGCCAGTACTGTGACCATTTAGTGAATCAAAAGTCAGTGTTTTGTTTCTTAACTTTAACTGAATATGTGCACTTCTGCGGCCATCTTGTCTGACTGTCCATGACCGTGTCTATCTATCACTGCATCAGTGTAGTGGCATTTCAGCTAGAGATGGTTTGCGGTCACACTTGGCTAGAGTTGGTATATCTCACACATCTACTCTCCACTCAGTGACTTCGTCAGACAGAGAAGGAAACGAAACTGATCCTGTAAGATATATGGAGGTCAATGTAGAGTTGCTTCAACGGTTTCTTTGACAGGAGCTGCAAAACATCTGTGGCTTGCTTTGATGTGCTGTTGGCGTTGTAGTTAAGTCGATTGTAGGCCAGAGCAGGCTGAGATTGCCTCTCGTCGAGGTGGTTGTTTTGCCTTGCCTCTAGTTGAGGACTTAGAGGTGCTCCTAGTTGAGAACACTTTGAGGTGCCTCTAGTTGAGGACTTTGTGTTGCCTCAAGTTAAGAACTTTGAGGTGCTTCTAGATGAGGACTATGAGGTGCCTCTAGTTGGGGACTTAGAAGTGCCTCTAGTTGAGGACTTTGAGGTGCCTCTAGTTGAAGACTTTGTGTTACCTCCAGTTGAGGTCTTTGATTTGACTCGATCAGGACTTTGATTGATATCGGTATGAGTGCCTTAACTGAATCCGAATCAATTAGAAAGCTATTTAGATAGGTTGCAAGTTTGAAGCTGATACACCCTTTTACGGCATGTCAATGTATGTTCGCAGTCAGCGGCAAATGTACTTTGATTTCGAACTATTATTGAATCTTTTTCACCATACTATTAGGTTGTAATGGTCTGAACCCAGGCTGCAAGCCTGTAAAATTTTGATCAACGTTCGGTCCGGAGTTTCGAATCCATTGTAAAGTGTAAGGTTCTTGTACTTATTTAACCTAAGGTTTTGGTTTGAATCTTGGTTCATAGATTGTTAGATAGTTGACACTTTTTTGCCTCTACTTTCGGCCAAAATTTAGACAAATTTTTGATCAGGAGCACGAGACCAGATTACCAAGCTTTGCTATCATTCATAGGCCCTCTAAAAAGGCTTTCAAACGTGCCTGCTCTTTTTATTTGGATTGGATTTCTAAAACCCATCTTTAATTATCATTTCAAGCGATTCTATACTATAAAACTGTGTGATTCAGGTCATAGTGTTAAGAAAGTTATAAAAGTTCTTAAGAAATTGACTATAATAATTGTTTGAGCCGAACCTTTATTTGTATACATTGGATACGGTTCGGGTTTAGGTACGGGAAGATACGTATTTGGGAGGTTCGGTTCGAGGGACCCAAAAAACCCGAACCGAACCGGTTCTTTGAGGTTCGGGTCAGGACCGGTTTGCAGCCTTGGTCCTAAGTACAGTCCTATTTACTCTCAAAACAAGTGATTTATTGAGAGTATCGTTCTTCATCGAAGTCAAATAAAGTCAACACCAAAACATTCTTGAAACAAAATAATACTTCATAAAATAGGTACAAAATGTTCCCATTAAATTGTAAAGCTTTTCTCAATTTGTTTTTGAAGCTAGGTTCCTGTATTATATCAAATAAGTCTGGAAATACACAGATGAAATGAATTAATCAATGATCAAGTTGTTTATACTGTAAGACAGAAGTCTACCCTCAAGGAGAAGGAGAGAATTTTACGAACAGATTCGTGTTAAAATAATTCGCATTTTGCGTAGCACACTATTTGGAGATTGCAATATCAGTCTGTTTTGTTCTCAATTCAAGATATTTTGTACTTGAAGTGAGAACGAATTGTCCCATTTCCTCTATTACGCTTTAAGGACGGTTTCCAGCTGAATTTAATAAACGCCGCGAAAGTGAAGGGCGAGGTGTGAGACTTGGCACTCGGAAACCTGCCGGAGAACACCGGTGGGTATTGGTGGCGGTGTGCGGAACATCATGTGACGTCCCCTGTCACCATACACCACCAGCGAGGAGTTAAAAATTTATTTGGCCAGCATTCAAACACTTCTAAGCGCCTCTAGTCCCTTCAATCAGTTCGATTTGATTCGCCTCAATTATGTCTTCGGTCACGGCTACCAGATCAAAAGGAATATCATTGAACAGCCGCCAGTGCTCAATGATGGAGACAGTAAAACGACCACAAACCAAATGCCCGCTCCCAGTTCAGTGGATACCGCACTGCTGGCCTACTATTAAGCGGTAGTCTAGCGGATAGTGCAGCCACAATTGACCCCCCTGAAGTAGACCGAGCAAAAGCGGTTTGGGAAACGAGGATGTGCCCTACATCAATGCCAATTATATCAGGGTAAAAAATGGGCGAACCAAATTTTAACTTTATAAATCACTCCCTGCCAGGGACCCGACTACGTATCCAAGTGCTAATTGGCCACCCAGTGACCGATACCCAATACCATTTTCAAGTTCTGCGGCGCTATATACGCCGCTGCTTGGACGGAGTCCGCACATGGAAGAGTCAAACAGAAAATTTCGGAAGAAACAAATACCGACTTTCAACTGGAGGTTACTTCGCTCAAACTGCAGATTGTTAAAAGGCACAATGATAAGAACATTTCAGTTAATAATAATAATTTATTAAAATAGTACAAAAAAATGTGTTATATGAGATGTTGTTGTTTGTAAGTTAGCGGGCTCATTTAACAGCGCAAAAGTAAGCTCAAGGTTTCTATGAAACGTTTACCGTTTATCGTGTTAATAGCAGCGACTTAGCAGACTCTGTTAAGAATCTTCGGAATATTAACTTTTTTACGAGAAAATTTTCGCAACCCGTGAAAACCGCCCTTTACCTGCAATGAAATGTCTAAAGCAACAACAAAAATACACTTTGCCCTGACACTTGGCTCGTTTTGCTCAGCTGCGTAACACAGCTTCGTGTGTGTTTCTCTCCTTGAGAACTATGTAATAGAAACTACAAGAAAAACAAAATCAAGTGTTCTGTTGAGAGAGTGAACGAATGTGTTGAGCTTGTCCCTGTCATTTCGTTTCTCAATAGTGAACCCCCACTCAGATTGTGAAGGTTGTAATTAAAAGGAAGAGGTGACTAGAATTGGTCACAAAGATTGTGCCATCGAGACCATCTACGATAGAGTCATTGATTCTAATTTTCTTTCCTCGCTGCCTGCTTCTATAGTTCATTCCAAAGCGTTTTAGTCCAGGGTGTTAATTGTTGCTCTTCCTCCATATTTTTATGCATTTCGCTATTGTTTATTGAGCAGCGCTTTCCAATTCGTCTCTCTCTCTCTCTCTCTAAATTTTAAGCACCTTAATTAATTATTTATGTCTTGGCCTGATGTCTACGCTTTTAGTTTCTAAAATAAAAACACTAACAAAAATGCTTAACAGCCCGCACGCGTTTTGCTCGCGTTTCGCGCGCATGCGTGACGCGGCCTTTAAATGGTCATAAAAATGCGCTTGGTCAACTGATTTTAAGCTACCAAAGTTGTAGAACTGACTGGTTAGGGCAAATTTCGCATGCACTGCACAGAAAAGGCAAGAAGGTTACACATGCGAGTCGAGGGCGAAATTGGTATTTGAGTAGGAGGGGAAGGTCATAAAAATCCAAAAAATTGGTCTTATGTAAGAATTTGGCCCGTTTGAGGGCGAATGCCCTTTGTATGTAAATTTCAGACAGAAAAATCCCCGGCCTTATCAATCATTAAATTGCATTAAAATGTTTACTAAACTCACACACACACACACACACACACACAGATCTAAGCAACAATACGCAACACACGCACACAAATTTCATGGAACTTGCTTAAGTTTATTTTGTTGTTGACCGAAAAAAAATGCATTTAATTAAAACGAAAATAAAGGGAAAAAAACCAAAAATAAAAATAAAAAGCAGCTCGTTTTGAGTGCCACGTCAACGTGAACCAAAATGCAAGTGCCAATGGTTACTCATACGCCCAGGCTGCCAGGCCTGGTTGAAGCCAAAATGCCAAAAGAGGGCTTAATGGGTGAAATTTTGTTGTGCCAAAGAAATTGCGTTCAGTGAAACAATTTTGATTACTCACTTACATAATATTTAATTAAATGAGGAATAACAAGATTTTCAAATTTTCAATAAGTTTTGAAAAACTTGAGGACTGAGAATAAACAAAGTTGATTCATTTTTCGACTCAAAGTATGTAATTCAAATGATGCAAATTCAGGTCATACAAATGCTTAAAAGATTACGATATTATGTATCAATTTGGTAGTTTTCAGTATTATAATCAGGGCTGCAAACCCAAAAAAATTTTCGGAACCTCCGTTTTGCTGGTTCGAACCAAAATTCGGAAATTTGAAGTTCGAGGTTTTTGGGCGTTGGTTTTGGTTCGAACCTTGGTTCGTTGCACGTTTTTCCCAATATATTTAAATTAACAATACAATAGGTATCCACTTGACGCCTAGATACATTGTTAGTCCGCATTTACACGGTGAAGCAAAACTTCATGAAGTTTTTGTTTGTAGGGAAGAGGTGTAGGGGGGCAGTCGAAGCAGGCAAAGCTTCATGGCAAGCTGGCAATGAAGTTTTTCGATATGTACATACATGTATAAGATGAAAAATTTGTTACAGTTTTCTCTGATTTAGTGTCTGTTTATGTTCTGTACCAAGGGTACAAAGAATATTTATTTCTCTGACCCTATAAAGTGTATACATATATTTACTTTCGCATGTGCAAAGTATAGCATAGTCTGGCTTGACCGACTTTCCGAATTGTTATATTTCTAATTGTCGACTCTGCTTTTACGTACATAGAAGGGTACCCAAATAAATTTTAAAGTGTAAAATCTTTTTTTTTTTGAACCGAACCCTTGGGTTCGGAACGGGTTCGAGTTAATCGATTTTCGTCCTCATGGTTCGGTTCAGGGTTTGGTTCACAGTAAAAAAAAAAGCCGGAATTCCGGGTTCGAGCCGGTTCGGTTCAAAACCAGTTTGGAGCCCTGATTATAATAGACTTTATCTCATAAAAAACCCAACTTAAACAATATGCTCGACTCTATCAATCCTCAATAATTATTGATATTATATAATAATATTTGATCTTTTCTTTCTTTGTAGTATTTGAGATTTTTTTCAGACAAAATAACAGTGTTTGAAAATGTCTTAAGTCAATCTTTGGAATGCCGGGGATCAACACTGAGAAAAAAATCAATCTAAAACCAAGATTATAATCTTGAAACGAGACGAAACGGTGTTAGAATTCGACAGAGGCGAGATAATCTCAACCCAAGATTATATTCTTAATTTAAATCTTAATTCAATAATATTGAATTAAGATCGTTTACACTCGACTTTAAGATGAAACAATCTCATTTCTTAATATGGAGAGAGACATACGAATGCTATGATTAATTGAATTTTGTGGTGGTGTAGAATGACCATAGTTTGCAAACTAAATTATACCACCTCCAAATTCAGCATTCCTATGGCAGCTATATGATATAGACGTCCGATCTGCATGATGTTGGCATTTTTAAAAAGCTTGATAAATATGAAGCACACGTGCTAAGTTTCAATCACTTAGCTTTGAAACAGACTGCGTGGCAAAGCTTTATTTAAGGGCATATTTTTATTTGTTTATAACTTCAAAAATTAATATCTTTTAAACTATAAAAGTCTCCATCTTTTTGAAAGCACCGTAATTTAAGTTATGCTTAGGGAAATATTTTGAATACCCTTAGAAGCTTAAGCATGGTGGTTAACACTGAAAAAAAATTCTATATAAAATTTAGCAACAATTACTTAATAGTATTAAATAATTTAAAAATGTATTAAATTGTGATTGAAGTAGATACAGCAAAATACTATTCAGCAATATCAACTCGAGACCTGTCCGATAAACCAAACCTGAGAAATCAAGGTTTTAAAAAACCCTTTTTTCTAATTTTCCGTTTTTTACGATTTGTTTATAAAATTAAAAAAATTTTTTTTTGCAAAACCGTATATCACGTATTGGTGGGAGTGTCGAGATCTAATTTCGGGTTTTTTTTTATTTAAATCAAAAATTGTCATTTTTAAAACCGTTCGGTTTTAAAAAGAATGACCCATAACCATGATTGTAATAATATTGTACCGCGATAAAATACCATGGATGGCCAATGATGAAGAATAGAGAAACCACTATAACGCGAAGGACGAACCATTAAATACCAAACAAAAACCAAAGAAGATCAAGATAAGTAAAAATGAAAAGAAACTGACTGCAGCGATAGGAGATGCATAGCCCGTGAATTCATTCATTTGTATATAGTGTATATTTTGAATTGTTGACAGAATGTATGTAAGATGGGATTTGCACCATCAGTTTAGTAATAAAGAAAAACCATTTATTTGAACCTCTTTTCTGTGTACAGGTGGGAGCTTAAATATTTGAACCGGTTCTTTGGGGTTCGTTAACAGCAACAAGTGTGCATTTCATTTGACTTCCGCATACGCTTTACTTGTCGACCAGAAAACAGACACACTCTTGCAGATCTCTGATAGTGACCTTGAGCTAGACCAAATTTTACCAGAAGAAAAGATGATATTTAGAATTTCATACTCAAAAGTTAAGCTACAAAGGAAGATGGTTGAATTCAATTAACAATTGAAATTTTTTAAAAATTACTTATTTATTTTTAGGAGTTTTTTTCAAATTAAATTGGGTCACCCATCCCCTTCTCCTGCCTTCAAAATTGACCCAAAAATAAGCAACAGAAACCATAAGTGAAAATCTTTCAATCATTCTAAGATATTCATAAAAAAAAAGTGTTTGTCCGTTAGGCTAAGCATTTGCATATCATTACAAGGCATAAATATAACTGGGAAAACAACTCCTCAGGTGTCGCTGTCTATTTATATATACTATACGTATATATGTGCATATGTGTGTGTATATGTTGGCATGCCAATGGGCAAGTTAAGCGCGGTTTTTCTCGCTAACAGCTGATGCTGATGGCTGGCTGGCTGGCTGGCTGGCTAACAATTTCCATAGAAAAAGCAACAAACAAGTGCGCGTAATAATAATGCGCGAGTGCACCATACCCATAATGATATGCGGGCCAGAGTGGCAACAAATATCTGGCATAAACCAGTTTGAATTGGTTTGCCAGTTCGTTTGTTCCTTGACAGTTTTATATGGCAGTGGACCACGGTGCAAGCATGCGGCGCACGCGCACGAGATTTGACGGCACGTTTCGTGTTTACTTTTTGGCTCTCTTTTACAAGACTTTGGCATTTGGTTTTTACATGGGATTTAAATTTGTTGTCTCTGTGGGTTTTGGGTTTCTTTTTTTTTGTTTTTGGTTGGCTGTGGTTCTGGTTCGGACGCCACAGAAACGGGTTTGTCAGAACTGGGTTTTGTGGTGAGCTCGGCGAGGTTGGGGTTAGGCATTGTAAATTGGCAATATTTTATGATGAAACCTTTTTGCCAGAGTGTTTAATTGTGCAATAAATATTGATTGCCAAATTGGTTGCTGAATTACATTATCTATATGTATGCATATAGCCCTAAGCGCTTTCTGCTGTCACCGGTGAAAAAATACCTACATATGCATATATATAAAAAATTTCTATCTCAGCTGCGTGGGGGCCAAAAGCAGCGGCGTTAATAATGTGTGTGGTTTCTGGAGGAGAAATTGAATTTTAGGAGCGGCCATCGACATTATCTTTTTATGTTAAGCTCCGCTTCCTTCATGCATACGTTTGACGCGTGTCATATTCAAACATGATTTCTTGGCGAAGGCAAACCGCCTTTTGGTGTAATATCACACATTAGTATAACAATCATCTAGTTAGTTATGGATTTGACGATCGATTTTAGTTTTGTGTGTGACAAAAACGACGCACAAAATACGAAAAAAAAAACAAAACTATTTTCAGAAAACTTGTTTTGATCGCTTTTTAGCCATGTTTTTTTTTTTTTTTTATGTGTGGGGCAAAAATTTCTCTTGAAATGAGTTAATAAGTTCCATGTGAAATTTTGTGAGCCATCGAATAACAAAACACTAGCTTGTTCGGTAGGCAGTATTATTAGTTAAGATTGATTACAGTTTTCAGTGTGACCTTTTCAAAGCAGGAAACCACAAAAAAATAAACGGTCACACTTTTTTTTACATACATGTCCCAATCTACGCTCCCGAACGGTAAGAGCTAGAAGGCTGACATCTGAACAGGAGCTGCCATTAGTGTTGAAAGTGAGCACTTAGACGGGGTTTCCGAAAAATTTTAACCTAAAACCCTCTACGCAGTTGTGAAGTAACGAGAAGTAAAGTAAGTGTTATGTCTGCTCTCCTGTCAACAATTTTATATAAATTTTACATTACTTCTTGATACTTCACAATTGCGTAGAGGGCTGCTTCTTCTTCTAGTTTCAATCCCGAGTGGGACATAGGGCATCAACTACTCCTCTCCAGCGAACTCTGTTATTAGCTGTCGCTTTGAGTTCTCCCCAACTTTTCCCAACGCTTTCCGTCTCTCTACTGATAGTCCTCCTCCAAGTTTCTTTGGGTCTGCCTGGTGTCCGCCCGACTCCGTCCAACGGGTTCCACTTTATTACCTTCCTTGCGATATTGTTCTCATTTTTCCGCAATGTGTGTCCTATCCAGCTCCAATTCATTCTGCGCATTATCGTGCCGACACTCTTCATATTCTATTCATCTGAGTAGCCCGGAATTCTGTATTCTGTCAGGCCAGAATAAGCAGTATATGCGTCGCAGGCAACGGTTTACAAATGTTTGGAGTTTTGACAATATGGAAATTGTAATTTACCATGTGGAAGAACTATATAGGAGCACTGGCATTATGTTGGTCTTGAAAAGCCTGATTTTGAGCCAGTGTGGATATGACGAGCATCGCCAAACAGCTGACAGCATCCCAAAGGCACCTTTAGCCTTTTGCAGGCGCGAGTCCATCCATCCATCAACAGCGACTAAGCTACCAAGTTAGCTGAATTGTTGAACTTGCTCAATGGGCTATTCGTCCAAGACCAGAGCCTGGGATTGTCCGGAACGGATGCCGTAGAAGGCTGAAGGGGTGTAAAAGCACCGGAAAAGTTTGTTGTTTCATCCGATTGAAACTCGGTTTGTAAGCATAGTATGCAAAATAATTGGACACGTATTTCCCGATTTTTGATTTGCCGTAAAATTCTGCATGCAAAAACTATTTATCATACGATTAGCGTAAAACTCGGTTTGTAAGGAAATAATTTGAAATGTGATTTCTATTGCAGGAAATACCCCCCATGAAAATAACAATTTTTCATACGATTTACTTGAAACTCGGTTTATAGTGATAGAATTTGAGTTCATTTGTGATTGCATTATCCGATGTTGAAAAATCCGCCTCAGAGTGTGAAAACGCCCAGAAAATTGTGCATGCAAATATATATTTTTCATCTTATTGACTTGAAACTTGGTTTGTAAGGATAGAATACGAATTAATTTGTGATTGATTTCATTTTCTAATGTTGAAACCAATTGACGGTCTATTTGCTGGCTCTTACATCCAGGTGCTGGTTCATACACAAAGCATGAATTCCATTGTTGACTAATAAGTCCGACTTGTTGGACATTTGCTCAAGGGCAGAGTTCTCGTTCTTACTGTTCTGTCGGACAACTGGCCAACCAATGCAGTCGGATGCTTGCTTTTGAGGTGACAGCTGGGTTGCAACTAAAAGTAACACTGTAATATTTACCATTGAATAGATCACAGAACAACTCACAGAGCAAGAGAGACCAAACATTCACTGAACCAGATCGACTGAACAAAAATGAACATGCGAAGAAGAACATGTTCACTTCTTCAGTTAAGTGAACAACTAAATTTTGTTCACTTACACATGAACAACCCCACACTATTCAAGCAGATTGAAAAACGCACTGTTTGGTGCTGTTTGTGGGCCGGCGGCATTATTGGACCGAACTTTTTCACAACACTACAGTCAATGGAGCAAAGTTCCGTGCGATGATTACAGCCTTTTTTTTTGCCCAAACTGGAAGAATTGGACTTGGTTAAAATGCGGTTTCAACAAGACGGTGCCACATCCCACACGGCACGCGAAACCATTGACCATTTGAGAGGCGAGTTTGGTGAGTCATTGATCTCACGTTTTAGCCCAGTCCTTTCGCCGCCAAGATCATGGGATTTGTTTACAGGGACAAGCCAGCCCTTGTTGGAAAACAGCATTACAATTGCCATTGGTGAGATACCGGCCGAAATGCTGGAGCTCGCTATTTCGATATTTCGAGAGTTTTGGTATTTTGAGCTTGCTTAAAATGCCTATATATATTGCGTCGCAGAGTCACGGTGCTTCTATTTTATTGTTGTTGTTAGCAGAGGAACAGTGGCCCTCCTTAAAAACAGCTTAAAGGACCAATACACGACTAAATGAACTAAATCTGGCTATAGCTACCACAAAATTTGACCTATGTTAACAAAAAAGGGCTATACAAATTGCTCAAAATGTGTATTATACCACTACAAATGAATTTTGGCTTAAATTTGAAAAGTTAGGTACCTTTAGGGGGCCTTAAGGGGGAGTTACATCCCAATATTTAACTATGTATCTATAACATTGACAAATATTGACCAAGGTTAATAAAAATGGGCTAACGGTTTCTTTAAGACCTGTATTATACCACTTCAAATGAACTTTTTCTAAAATTGGCAAGCTAGGTACCTTTATACAAAATAGAATATAGAACAATATTTAACTATAAGTCTATAACTTTCACAAATTTTGAACTAGGTGAATACAAAAGGGATATACGGATTCCTTAAAGCCTGCATTATACCTCTACAAATCAACTTTTTCTAAAATTGGTAAGTTAGGGCCTTAAGAGGGTGTAACATCCCGAAAAACAACTGAAGAGAACAGATTTGTAACCTTAATTTTAACGATAAGAATGAGAATTATCGAATCGATACATGCTGTAGAATTATCGAAGAGCCAACTTAATGCACTCTTGTATTGAACTCGCTGAAGAAAGAAGTCAATTTGAAATAAAGCTGAAAGAAAAGTGTGAAATTAAACCGTTTGTGTCCATTTATACGTCGTATAAACTCATACGTGTCTTCTTGGCGACCGAGCAGGGCGCGTCTATAGCTTAGACAAATTTTGACCTAAGGTAATAAAAAAAGGCTATACGGATTCCTTAAAACCTGTATTATAGCTCTACAAATCACCTTTTTTTTCAAATTGAATAGATAAAGGTACCTTATCGAGCCTTAAGGTGCTGTGATATCCCAAAAAACAACTTAAGAGAACCTCTTTGTCTATAACTTTCATAAATATAGACCTAGGTTAATTAAAAATGCACGTTATGGATTCCTTAGAACCTAAACTATGCTTTTGAAAACCCACTTTTGACAAAATGGGAACTAAAGTTACCTTTCCAGGACTTAAGGGCCAACTTAAAAGAGCAATACTAAACTATATGTCTATAGCCACAATAAATATTGACACAAGTTGATAAAAAATGGCCTTATGGATTCCTTATACCCATATAAATTCACTTTTTGTAAAATCGAAAACGTAAGTGTCTTATAAATGTGAAATGGACCTTACAATTGAGTTAACTGCCTCATGTTTGAACTAATTTTGTTAAAATGCATTTGAGCTTACCAAAGAAGGGAGCTATGGGCATAGTTCTAATTCCCCCCAGTAACAAGTATTACTCACCTTGACGGGCTCATCGTTCTCAAAGCCGCCGTTGGTAAAACCAGTCATTTTGCTGGCTAGTCTGTGGTTAACGCTGCTCTTGAGTTCTTGGTTAAACAACAATTAAACAGTGTCGATGAAAAAGCCACGAAAAAAAAAAGTTTGCTGCAAATAGAAAAAGAAAAGAAAAACCATTAGATGATTAGGCATAAAAACAAAACAGAAAGCAGAAAAAAAAAAAAACAAAAACTTAGTAGAGTATCATTATTCAAATTCGGAATACATTGAAAAAGGCATACGGATGATGAGCTTCTATGTATATGTATAGATGTATAATGGCTATAACAATAACAATAATAACAATATAATATGACTAGCAGTTGAACAGATTTTTGTTATTGAAATTGCGAGCCATAATTGTTGGAAATTTCGTAGACACAAATTGAATGAATGGAATGACACAGTAGACTGGCTGACTGACTGATTGATTGACTCAACTGTGACGAGACAAATTGCCAATTGCACATTCGTCTCACATGGCGGTTGAAAGAACCCCCCCCCCCCAAAGGCAAGCGCTGAAGTTTTTTGATTAAATCTTGTAAATGCAGCAGGCAGCCTTAGGTTTGGCTAGGTAGGTGGTATATTAATCAATTTTCATACTTTTACAAAAGTTAAGCTAGAATGAAAAGTGCCAAAATGTAGCCTACTTTGCAGCTGATAATGAGGAAAACAAAATAGTCAGATGCATAAAAATATAGAATTCCAGCAGATTGTTATTAGTGCTTAAATCAATCAAAATATACAAATTTTCAAGTTTTTACAGCGAAGCTCTTAAAGTGAGTTAACAGTGGGTTAACAGTGAGTTAACAGTGACTAAACAGTGAGTACAGGGCTTCGCTCGTACCGGGAGTCCCATGACAACCACTCTTTTTTTAATGTTTGACTGCCACAGATACAATTCTTGCCCCAAAATTGTGTAAATCAATAAAATTGCTTCAAACTTACACCCCATCTATAAAACTTGTAGCAAACGTCTCAACTTTTTTGGTTATTTTTCATTAGTCATACACTTATTTCAGATATTTAAATGAAAAAAGTATTATTAGCTGCAACTTAATCAAATATAAATTATTATGCAAGGAAGGTTAACAAATTTTCAGTATCCTGCTAGAGGGACCGAAGTGTTTCATAACACAGGCCAACAAAATGACCAACTTTGTGTGTTGCAGTCCTGTTGATTAGAAATTATGATAAGTTTATGTTCACTGATTCCCAAACTGTCTTCGGTTTAGCTCCGTCATTTTGGCACTCTAGGATTTGTGGAGGACACACTAGGCATAAATATCTGGATTTATGAGCTATTTTCGATAGAGCAAATATCAATGCATCTTTAAAAAATTAAAGGCAACAGAAAGTGTCCCAATTCGCCTCTAAAGTCAGACTGCTCTCGATTTATGGCATTTTTTTTCAAAATAAATCATCCCGTTTAAACCAGCGCACAGTGGTTTCTGCCATTGAATTTTGGCTTCAAACGTGCTGGTTCTATCTTGCAAAAGAATGAGCTTATTAATTGTATAGTTGATTTTGTTTCATTACAACCGTACTCTAAAAGAATGGCTCCAAAAAGGGAGAGCATGAAATACATTGGTTCTTACTGTGGGAGCTTTTTGAAATTTAAGTGAAATTTAAAACCATTAAATCAAACTAATATTAAAGCAACTTAAACTGAATAGTAAAAAGAAAGTTAGTAACCTCATTTTTTTTATAAACTAAATGTTTTTAATTTGTTGAGTTCTTTTATAAAATTTATGTTTTGTCAGTACTATTTTTTTTTTTGTGCCATTGTTTATGTGATATAAATTCAGCTAAATTAATCTTTATAATCCCCCCAATGGAACTTAGTTGATCAAATTGGTCCACCTTTTAAGATTTTAAAATTACAAAGTTTAGCTGCCGGAAGTTTATTATATCCCAAGGCCTAAAATGTGCTTGATTTATTTTTTTGCTATTTGTTTCTGCGATGCAACTGTTACATTCCTGGTCTCTGCTGTTGTTGTGTTTGATTCTTTTTTGAGTGTTCCATGAAATTACAAGTCTATTCGACTAAAATCTGTTTTTGATTTACTGGATTGAATCTAAAATCTGAGATTGCAGCGATTTATAGTAATGTTTTATTATGAATTTGTTTTTTTTTTAGGATTTTAATTTTGTTTTTGTTTAATTTTTTGTTTTATTTTTTATGTTAAGTGGAGGCTTTTAATACAAAAACTAACAAAATAAACATATATACATAAATTGTAATATAACTGTTTTCTTATACTTTGTAAAATTGTATGGTTGGGGTGGGAGTCTATATACAAGCTGGCCCACTGTGCAGCGGGGTTATTGGATAAATATTTGAGCTATTTAAGCATATAGGCAAATATATGATCTAATTAAGTGATTTTTATGGCATTCATATCAGTTTATTTGGAAAAGTTACAGCCTGTTAAAAACGAAAATGCATATTTCACTTAATACTTATTTAAATTTATGGGAGAAAAACTAGATTGTCACTCTAAATCTGTAAAGGAACATGATTCAGCATAATTTGTTATATGTTTACATGTAGATGATAAATTCTAAGTTGAATCAAGTAGAATTTTCACAGTATACATTTTCAGAGGGAATCTAGTTCTCCTCCCATAAATTTAAATAAGTATTTTCGGTTTAAACTGGCTATAAGTCTGTGAAATTAGCTGAAAAATTTTCTTAATTAGAGCATTTGTTGGTCTATATGCCTACGTTGTTTCCATAGAAATTCGATAACCACACTAGCCAAGAGAAGAAGTGTTCAAACATGAACATGAGACGAGATTTCAAACCACATGTAGCATAACTCAGCATCATAAAATATGTCATTTGTAACATTAAATTTAATTACGGTTGCTGTCAAGGTTTCAACACACCACTTGAAAAGTCATCCGGCTCGAAGGACCAAGCGCTGCACAGGTTTATTTATTCCCCCGGAAAGTCCCCACATGGGGGGATTGTAAAATCTCTTAAACATCACCTAAAGCGAGTAATTCAGGCCTTTGGTTACATCTCACGGTTACATTCGACAAGATTAAAAATGTGCTCACACTCGGGCATTTCTTGATTGGTAGACCTCTCATTGGAGCCCCGGAAGATGACAGCAAAAATGAAATGGAATAATAACAGACGATTGCTGGTGGTGACACATATTTCACTTAATGGGATCTGTGAAAATTCTACTTGATTCAACGTAGAATTTATCATCTACATGTAAGCATATAAGTATAAGTTTAAGTACAGTTCGTATACAGATTTAGAGTGACAATCTAGTTTTCCTCCCATAATTTTAAATAGGTATTTTCGGTTTAAGCAGGCTATAGCTGTGTCAAATTAGCCGATATAAATGCAAAAAAATTCTGATAATTAGAGCATTTTTTGGTCTATATGTCTAGGTTGTTTCCATAGAAATTCGATAACCACACTAGCCAAGAGAAGGTGTTTTATTTCGAAAAAATTGCCATAAATCTAGAATTGTCTGACTTTAGAGTTCAATTTAGACACTTTCTGCTATACTTATATAGCACCTTTTATTTTTTTTTTAAAGAAGCATTGATATGTGCTCGGTCGTAAATAGCTCATAAATCCAGATATTTATTGCAAGTGTGGCCTCATAAATCCTGGAGTGCCAAAAATTCAGCAAATTCGTTTTTTTTTTGCTATATCTTGGAAACAAGAGCTGATAGAACAAAACCAATAATGCAGTTTGGTTCAGTGCAATCCATATTAACATAATCAGGTCTGCACCGAAAACACTGAAAACTCTTAACTCTAAATTCAGGAGTTTAGATTTCTACAGTATACGGCTCGAAGGAACGGAGTTTAAATTTATACAGTATCCGGCTCGAGGGATCAAAGTGTTTCATTGTAGTTCACAGCCTTGCGTTTAACTACTTTAATTATCAACTTCACTAAATTGAAATGAAAGTACTGGAGTTTAAATTTATACAGTATCCGGATCGAAGGACCGTAGTTTTAATTTATACAGTATCCGGCTCGAAAAACCAAAGTGTTTCATTGTACATAGTTCACAGCGTTGCATATAACCAACTTTACTAAATTGAATTGTTAAGGTACAGGAGTTAAAATTGATACAGTATCCGGCTCGAGGGACCGAAGTGTTTCTGTGTTTCCACAATCATACAAACATTTTATAACTTTTTTTGCTTCAAAATTAAGTTGTTCAAAAGATGTGAAGAATTTAGATTAATAAAATGATCTCATTCATGAATTCCTTCATAATGTCATATTTCGCCAAGTCACCATCTCATTCAGTTGAATGACTTGGCTATTAAAATTTAAGCAGAACGCAGACAGTAGTTTACGACATAATAAGACAACATTGCCGGATTGGCACCATAAAACCATTTCCGTATAAATGTTTCAGAGTCTGTATCTCATTTCTAAAGTTGACATATTTTTTAAGAATTGGGTCAGGTTTTAGCCAACATTTGGTAAGAGAAAGAGTAGCTCCAAGCCTGGCAAATTGCACTTCTAAACTTTAACAGCGTATTTAAAAACTGACTCACTTTCATAGAGAAACCTTAATATAAATTTAACATCATCCACTAAAAAAAAGATTTACTTAACATTCTTCAACTTCTTCTTCATTCTCATTATCATTATCATCATCTATTTTGTTTTCTTAGCGTTTTTAAGCATAAATAAATATTAATTTGTTTGAAAGACGCCGCACCTCATCGTTATTATATGCCATAACTCTTGAAAACATTTTTATGTTGAGTTATTTTTTTTGCTTATTTCTTTGTGTTGAGAATTTGCGCAGATGTTGTTACTCCACCTGAAGAACTGGCAGCAGGATACAACAACAAAAAAACTGAGCTAAGCAATTAACAAAACATAATTAGTCAAAGTTTGACTATTTCATTTGGCATTTTTCATTTTTTTTCAGTTGAAAAGTTGAAATAATGGTGGGCCACTCGTACCAATAATATACAATTAATTGGTCACTCCATAAAAAGCAAAAGACAACAACAAAAAACTGGCAGTACGTGAGATGAACTTGAACTGTGCATACATATATAGGTATCAACAAAGCAATTACAACTATTAAACAATGGCAAAATTTGTAACCATTGGATGGGAACATGACTATGAAAACTTCAGCACTTCAACATGGGAAAAAAAAGAAGAACATTGAATTATGATATTCTATTAAAAGGGTTCGGGGTTTCATTTTTTCGAGTAGAGTTGAAGTTTGAGAGGCTTATTTATGCTTAATGCACAGTGTTAGTATTTATGTTAATTATCCATGATGCAAATAGTGACTTTACAGCTATAATAAACATTACATGTACACATGATATTCGGTAGTTGACAGATGAAACGATCTATTCCCAGTTTACATGACTTTATGCTTAGCACTTTCATTTGTTTTAGTTTTTTGTTAAATGAGCAAATTTTAAAACATTCCGAAAAAAACTCTAAATTTTGTTCTTAAATCAAGTGCAAACGGTGTCAGTCATACGGTCCATTCAATTTCATTTTCCATTTCGAAATACCGAAATACCCCTTGATTTCAAACAGTTTTGATATACTATTTCAAAATCTTCTTTCCAACCTGTTTAACTCTTAAAATAACTACAAAAAACGTTGAAATCTAAAGAATTCTAAAGTCAAAAATAAGTGTTCATAAAATATGTACAAAATGTAAATGTAAAATTGGCTTTACAGCCCCCCAAAAGGGCCAAGCCAAGCTTTTCTTTCATGTACAAAATGTTCTTGCTCAAAAGACCCAAAATTAAACAGAATCATTACACTAAAGCCTCATACGAGAGTTGTGAAGTAATGAAAAGTAATGTAAGAGTTTCATACAAATAATTTGGAAAAGTGGGCAGACGTAACATTTTTTGATTGAAACTTTTACATTACTTCACAACTGCGTAGAGGCCTTTATAACCTTCTGGTTTTCTCTTAAATCTGTCCGAAAACATACCAGATACTCATTTATATTCTTGGATCGCCCCTTATATCATCGAATCTGAAACGTTTAAGATAGTTTTCAAAAATTACTTTCAGGCTTTCCCTTACATTTGTACAGAAAGTAACTTTTCCGTACGTTTACTCCGAAAAATGGGAAAGCCCCACTTCTGTTGATGGATTTCGAGGGATCCCTTAAGTATTTCATAAAGGCTTTCCCTACTCTATCTATATCTATAACTAAAGTTTTTTCGGACTGTTACTCCGAAAAAACGCAAAACTGATCCGTAGTTAAGTCCCGTCCTTTAAAATTACATCCAGTAAACTATTTTTCCGAACTTTTACTGTGAAAAAATGTATATATAAACCTTTCTGTTGCAGGATCACCCATACTTCACGGAGTGTCCATCCTTTAATCCCTATCCTTAAGAATAACGTCTCGGCGTTCCCTTAAATCTTAACGTAAGCCTGTCTTTGGTCTTTTACTCCGAACTGTTTTACTTAGTGGTTTTTGGTTCGGTGCAGCATTTTTAAAATTAGCTGCTTCAGAGCCGCTTTGCATCGCTGCTAGTAATGCTCGCTCTCGCTCTGTTTTGATTTCGGAGAGCAACGGTAAACGCCTTCAAATTGTTATAGTTTTCTCCATTTTGAAAGAGAGTCAAATGAGACAAAATGAGCGACAAAAAACCGAGAAGGCCAAGCTAACTTCGTCTGTGCAGAAGTTTTTATACCCTTGCAAATGCTGTTTTTGAAATGTCACAATTTAAGAACGCTTATATAAAAATCAAAAATTTTTGTAACTAAAACCCATTTTACGACAGATAAACATCTGATTTCGACCAAATTTCCCGAATCTTTTTGAAAACATATCAAATTAACAAACGCCGAGTTTACGAAAGAAAAAATTTAAAACAAAAAAGTTTTTCTCACTAAAACTCATTTTCCAACCGATCGGTCCTATGGCAGCCTTAAGATATAGTCAACCGATTTCGACCAAATTTTGCGAATATATTTGAAAGCATATAGAATTAGTAATCGGCGAGTTTAGGACGCTAACATTAAAAACCAAAAAAATTGTCTTACTAAAAACCATTTTCGACCGTTCGGTAATATGGCAACCATAAGATATAGTCATCCGATGTCGATCAACTTTTCAAATTAGTTTGAAAGCGTTTAATATTAAGAATCACCAACCTTAAGAACGATTTCCTTGAAAAGCAAAAAAATTTTTTTCACTAAGACCCATTTTCCGTCCAATCGGTCCTGTGGCAACTATAATATATAGTCATCCGATCTCGACCAAAATTTGCAAATCTGTTTGAGAGCATATAATATTGATAATGGCCGAGTTTAAGGACGCTAAAATTGAAAACAAAAAAGTTTTTCTTACTAAGACCCATTTTTTTACCGAAGGTTCTTATGCAGCTAAAAGATATAGTCATCCGATCTCGACCAAAATTTGCAAATCTGTTTGAGAGCATATAATATTGATAATGGCCGAGTTTGAGGACGTTAACATTGAAAACAAAAAAGTTTCTCTCACTAAGACCCATTTTTTAACCGATGGATTCTATGGCAACTATAAGATATAGTCATCCGATCCGGTCGGTTCCAACATAGTAGCAGCGTGCAGTAAAAAAAAGACTCTGTGCAAAATTTCAGCTCAGCCTTAAAACTGAGAGACAAGTTAGCGTAGAAACAGACAGACAGACGGACGGACAAAGCTAAATCGACTCAGCTCGTCGCCCTGATCAAGAATATATATAGTTTATGGGGTCGGAAATGAATATTTCTATACGTTGCAAACTTCTGGGCAAAATTATAATACCCATTGCAAGGGTATAAAGATAAAAAGTTCTTTGATTGATATATGACATTTTAGGGCTTGCAATCAATTTGCTTAATACATTAGTGTAATTAACGGTTTAAGATATTATACTAAAACCAGTTAGCCTTATTTTGCTATATTTCTAAGAATTATCCAAGTGGTTTCATTAAGCCCAACCATTAATTTGTAGAGAATCGCCACATTTTGATTATTTGAATTTCTAGAATTTGTCAGTGTTTGTGTGTGGGTAAAAGGGGGGGAAATACCCAATTAACGCCTCATGCCACATAGTAGATGAAGCTTATTTCGAAATGATCGTCGTTTCATCACCAGCCGCCAACTGAGAACCAAACACCGAGTGCACCACAGTGATTAATTGCCGCATTCTGGTTAACTGTGAATTGGCTAACTCCCTGCGGTTACTTAATCATAATTGAATTGTAATCGTTGATTTGGAACGCTTGGCCATAACTCCAAACGGCGGTGCGGCGCTCATCTGCCGCAGCTTATTGAAAGTTTATTTGGTCGAAACGTCATTAAGTGCTAACGATATTGCGGCGTAGTTAAGCGGCGGCGTGCGAAAAAAAAAACAAAAAACTGGCCATAATTAATAACACAAACAACAAAAAGAACCTGTGCTACCGCCTGTGGCCTGACGTCATCAGAAAGTCAAGCTTTTCGGCTCGTGCACGTGTGGAATTATTTCTGGTATTGAGATGTGGAGAAGATCGTTCACAATTCCACATTCTACAAAAATTTCTATTTAATGAAAGATACACCGAAAATGGACAATTGGCAATTTCAGTTTAGATTTGTTTTATGGCGGCTGCGTGTGGTTTTTTTTTTGGCGGACACGCGCCAAACGTCATAATAATTCAATTGTTATTCTATAACCAATATTGCCATTCGGTCCAAAAGAGAAACATAAAATACTGAAATATATATACACACATTTGTAAGTATGTATGTATTTGGCGATTGTTGCTACACTTTTTTGGTTGGATTTACATTTGGCTCATTTTGGGGCCGGATTGCACAATAGACAAAACAGAAACGCGGCTTGAAAAATGAACAAAAATCTGCATTAACTTGGCCTACGATTTAAACTGCTGCCAAAAAAAGAAAAAAAAAATAAAGGCAAATGGCAAAGTAATGGTTATTGACTATGTAAATGAAGTGTGTAGTTGGTCTCAAGCGTTACGCGTTACGCGTTACGGGTTACTCAATGGTTTTGGAGTTTTATGCTATTTGCCTTGCATTCGAATTTGCAATTTGTATGTTTTTTTTTTTGTTCACTCACACACTTCATACACTTCACACACAATTCCTTCCTTCAACTTGCAACTTTTTTTTGGACACCCAAAAGCACAGCGAGCGGCTAACTCAATGCCTCACAATACAATGCCAAGAAACGGCGACAACGTGCGAATTTTAAACGAAAAGCACTTTCTAGCTAATTGGAGTGATTAGTGGCAGGCGCTGCGTTAGCGTTAGCGTCAACGTCGACGTAATCGTAAATGGCGGTCCAAGAGCTCTCTGGCCAAGATATATGGGCAAGGTTATCACAGTTAACTGTAAATAATCAGACAGAGATAGAGATAGCGCTTTTCGGACCGTGATTTGTTGCCAATTTTATATATTTTTTTTTAGTTTTCGAGCCAGATAAGCGCAACCGGCGAAACAGAAGGCGAAACCCGGACCATGGTTTAGCGGTTTTTTGCTTTTGAATTGCGATCGTCGAGTCGTTCGTGTGCTGTTTCGGGGAATCTATTCAACATTTGATCGTTAGCGCGTGGCTATTCCTTATCAAGAGCGGACTTCGAGATAGCTGAGAATGGATTAGTTTACATGATATCCTGGTCGTAGAGTATTATAAAGTTGAGGCAGAAGAAAATCTGCTTAGATCTCAGTGGAAGTTCTTGTGTTATATGGATAGTGTCCTTACCCTGATTCTGGGTAAAGTAATTTACAAATTTTTTATAAGTATCGGTTCAGAAGATCATAGATCATGATTTTGATATACCTGACTTTCAGTTTGTCGTAAATTTATTACCGAAGTGGAATTGAGAACAGTCCTGAATAAGTTTGAATAAGATAGTTTGTATAGGACAATGTATCAGAGGTTTAATATCAGTTGGTTTCAGAATTTGTGCAATAGTTTCTAATACAATTTGTATAGGAGTTTGTATAAGAGCTTTTATAGAAGTTGGTTTTAGAGCAAATAATAGTTTCTTTTTAAGAGCGTTAAATCAAGTTTTTAAATTCAAGTTTTGAGTTTATTATTTAAGAACTAATTTTTTCAACATATAAATGTTGACCACCCTAATCCCTTTATTTTGAGCCGAACTTTTCAAAGTATTGATCATTTATCAATACTGCAACAAGATCATTTTGAAACCATTGCATATAGTCATGATTGGATTTTGACAAAAGCCTAAAACTATTTCGCTAACAGTCTTATTAGTAACATTGACTGAAGTCTCAGTTGATATGGCATATGACATATTATAGTCCTATACTAGCTCTTATACAAAAACTTATATACACACATAAACAAACTTTTGAACACACTCTTATACAAACCCAAAACTAAATAATTTTCTGCGCATTATTTTGAATAATAATCAAATAAATAGCTTTGCTATTAAAATTGAGTAAAAAAGGATTGAAGCAAGCTTCGAACCAAGACCTTCTCCAATCCAAACTCGAACTTCAAATTTACAAACATTAATCATTCGTGAATTTTGATTGGAATCCGCTAAGCCTGGAATGACACTTTCAATGTTTAGGGACAACTTTAGTCACATTTTTCTGTCTATGAGGAAAAGTCGTTGGTGTAAACGAATCAAAGTATGCTTGAATTGGTCGCACAATGTTTTTAAACAGGCTGAGATGAAACAGATCACATCGAACTTTGTCCATTACCGAACAAACTGCGACAATAATTGTCCTTCAAAATTGAAAGAGTCATTTCAGCCTAATTGGAGCTCTGAAACAATATAGTGGGTTTGCAGCCCTGATAATAATACAAATTATATTAATAATATGTTCGTAGCTGCGCGTATAGCCTTCACGCTTAGCTTATGGCTATGCGTAATGCAACAAGAACTTCATAAATGGTCTCTCTACTCTATCATTCCGAGCGAAGCTTTTGTTGTTGGCTGCAAATGATTTCGTCTGCAACAGACAGCCACGAGCACACAAACACACAAACAAAAATCGTTTTTTTCTTTCTATTTCGGCCGGAAGTTAATTGATTTACATTGCTTTATAAAAAGAATTAAAGAATATAAAAAGTCGTTTTTGTTTTTGGAACAAACTGACATTGATCCTAAATCGCCTGTTAGGTAAAGAGAGATTTAGGGCCGATTTCTCTTCTTCCAGATAACTGCTATGTGTCAGATAAACTCACAATTTACTCTGCTATTTGTAAGTTTATGTAACATATAGCTCTATGTAGAAGATGAGAAATCGGCCCTAAATAAATAGCGAGCTAACTTTTTATTAGTTGATTTGGTAAGCTAATTTTTCCCAGTTTTAATTGCCTTTTTATTTAACCTTGCGTGGGTAAGAATCGTTAAAGGCTTAAAGGATTGGACATGTGTCTTTGCATTCTTTTAGGTATTATACGATGTATTAATTTGCCACCTTTCGTAAATGCTTGTTCAATATTATAAGATCACATCTTGCTTAAAAAGTCCACATTATCTCGTTTGATCTAAATAATAATCTATAAACTCTCTCACATTGTTTGGTATTCCTGAATTTCTGGCAGTTTTTAGCTTCTAAAATGACCAAAGGTCGCCAATTTGAACTTTAATAACTAAATGGTATTCACTTTAGTGCTTTGCCTATCTCTCTCAGAGAAGGAAAGAACCAATAGAGCTACCATGACCAGTTTGCTGTCAGCAGATGATATGAGCTTATCTTAATTTACAATGCTCAGTTTTTTTCCTATTTACGTTTTGGCCACTGCTCCTTCTTCTCTTCACAAAATTTTCCCATAAAACAAATTGAGTCAATATGTGCATATCTGTGATACGTAACTGTTTAAACCGATCACTGTTTGAATTGCCTTAGATTTAACTCTTTTGCGATTATTATCTGATAAAAAACTTTCCAACCAATAACCTGAGTGCAATAAAGACGTCATAGCCGACAAAAGATGGTTATTTGGAAAGTCTTATCACACACCGAGGCCGAATGGCATAAACAAGATGTGAAACAAATTCAATTTTTGTATAAAATAGTAAAGGCCTTGAAAGATTTAGAAACCAGAAGTAAATGTCTCTGTGATTTGTATCTCTTTGGGGAATCTTTGAAGTGCCCCGTTCCGCCTAACAGCTCCTGGCTGGTAGTCAACTGTCCAGTTCTGGGGTTTTTGTTCTTTTTATTTTTGTTTTTGGTTAAATGATAAGATTACGCATCACATTCTCTGATACATTGGCTATTTATTGTTTACGTATTGGCTCATAAATTCTAATTAATAAACGCGATACGTGTGAAAATTTCGCAGTGCCTCATCCGAGTGACCATCTTATCGCTGCTATTAGCGCGTGATTATGTGAACTGTGATTTTTTCGACGCTATGTGGATCATAAATATTAAGTGTCACACATGATTAGGCGTTAGTTAGCTGGAAAAGAAGTGGCTATCGCGTGGTAATTGTTTTAAAAAATTAATGTCTATGACTAAATAATCTAAGTCACTCCACTCCATACACTCCACTCCACTCAAGTGGCTGGGGCTAATGAAGAATGATGGCTGGAAACGAAAAGTTACTTCAACATCAGTACAAATCGCATCGTTTGAAGTATCGTTTAATTGCAAAAAAAATTAAATAAAAAACCCAACAGAAATTGGTTAAAACAGTTGTGTCAATATATCACAAGTTGAAGGGTAGAGCACTTGATCAAGAGAGCAAAAAACTGAAAAGGCAGAGACAGAGTCAAACAAAAGTTGTTGGCCCCAAAAAATATTTAAAAAAAAAAAAAAAATAAAAGCCAAGAAAGAAGAGAAGATTAAGAGTTTAGCTCTGCCCTGCTCTGCTTTGCCTCTGTGTCCATCCAATGTGCGTTTTTTTGATTCATTTTTTCTTTTTTTTTGTACTGTTGTTTGACCCAGTTAGGGAAATTTGATTGGCATTGAATGCAAACAATTTTTAATCAAGCGGAATTAAAGTGGAGGGAAATATATATTTAAATATTTTGCAAGTAAAATTTGTTACAAGGGGAAAGGGAAAGAGCCGTCACGCATCACCGGTTACTCTGCATATCTATTTCGAACTATTTGTTTTTCAATTGTTTAAACTTATCGAATTCATACTTTGGTTTTTTGTCCCCGTACAGAAAAAAACGAATTAGTTGGGTTTTTCAGAAGACATAAATAGACCAAAACTGGTATGGAACTTCAAGTTAATGGCTAGGCTTTATGAAATATGTTGGAAAACAGCAGCATAGTCGGCGCTTGTAAAAAAATGTTCTTTACGGATCACAGAATTAAGACAAGTTCACTTTATGTACATCAACAGCAACTGCAAGAGCGACCAACAAGCATCAATGTTCAAAACGAAAAACTTGTTCGTTTAGGTGTTGCAAGAACGCGAATCAATTCCACTTTCGAAAAGTTGCCGTGGAAGTGGAATTGAGAACATGCTGGAATATTGAAAAATTAAGACAATTGATTGTACATCTTTCCTGTTTGAGTCTATTTACAGCTGCTTTACTCTACTTTTTCGCCTTAACTAGGAAGCCTTAACTTAAGAAGGTTAACATCTTTCATTCGCTGTTTCTTATTTATCTTATGATTTCTTTATGGTTTTCTTGCTTCGCTCTTCCCGTTGCTTTCATTTTTTTCTTCTAATAAATTTCGCCATTTAGATTCACCCTTAAAGCTCGCAAACAAAAAAATCCATATAAAAACAAGTGAGAAAGTCGGTCAAGCCCGACTATAAGATACTCTGTACCAGTTAATGCCGTCGCTCGCATTTGCTCGCTCGTTATAAGTGTTATAAGCGATATACACTGTTATACGCTTTATAAGCTGTTATACGCTCATCTCTAAGTTTCTTTTTCTCTCTCCCTAAGATTGTGTTTGTTTGAATAGAGCGATGGTTGGCAGGAAGAGGGGGGTGGGGCGTGCCGGTTAAAATTTTTTTGCTCATAACTTGTGTATCGCTTATCCGATCTGTATCATTTCTTCAGATAATCGATAAATAATTTGGATTACTAGATATCTCTAGAAGGTACGAACAATTTATCATCAAAACTGTGGAAGATATGACGTTTTTTCCAATGTGCGGGTGCGGGAGGGGCGTGGCAAAAATTGAAAATAAACTTGATCTGCCTGCAAGTATAATGAGTTTTTGTCCCATACATGTCAATCCTCTATATCTACTATATCGACTCGGCTGCTGATGCTGATCAAGAATATATATACTTTATGGGGTCGGAGATGATTCCTTCTGGTGTTACATACTTTTGCACAAACTTAATATACTCTGTGTACCTTTTGGTACGTGTGTGTACCTTTGGACGATTTACTCTGTGCACGGAGAGAAACAAAAACGAGCGTAGCAAAACGCTGAATTTGTGGGTGGTATGAACCAAAGATCTGCAAAAATCAGTTTTTTCTTGATTGGCTCATACAAAAAAATTCTTGCTCACATTTAATCAATCAACAAAACTTAGAGCTGAATATATTCAACTCACAACGCAAGCGCATCGAGCGGCTGAGCTAGAGTTATGTGATCCAACGTGTATGTTCATATTTATTCATCGAACAAATCTCAGTATTGAATATAATTAGATGCATACCGGCAAACGCGTTGTGTGTTCGATCGAACAAAACTCAGAATTGACTGGCCAGCGTATCGTGAGCAATGCCAGAGCATTGCTCTCTCTCTCTCTCTCTCTCTCTTCCATATCTGCCAGCAGCGCCTATGCATCTTTGCAAGAGTTTATTCATACGAGATGATTTTCGCTCACTCTAAACAATCGTCGTTGAGCCAAACGAACAATCAGCCGAACTGATTGGAATGAAGTCGAACATGATTATAACCAGAGTGCGAACAATTGGTTCGAATAAAACTCTGCTGCGAACATTTTGAGTATGCAAGTTTGATGAATAGAGCGCGAAGCCTGTTTATTCGGGTGTTGAATAATATGTGAGCGTTTTGCAATCGAACGAAGCCATTCTCTGGTATGAACAGCTGTTCGAGGTTTTTTTTTGGGCACCCAAAGTAATTAAATTTATTTATTTTGACGGTCAGAAGCGAAAAGAAAGTCCGAAAAGAAAGGTAATAGTTGAAATCGTTTGAAGCGCTTTCATGAGGAAGAAAAAATAACAAATAAGAAGCATTTTGATGCAGTTGAATTGGAGAGCCTCCAGCTTCAGCAGTAATCCGCAGTGAAGAAAAAGGCGGTGACATAGTTGTTGCTTGCCCGGTCCAATGCCGATATAGAGCAACTACAACAATACTTAGTTTTATGAAATAAAAACAATTAAATAATGAAAATTTATTCATTGTTAAACAGTGAAACAGTGAAATTGGTTCACTGTTATCCAAAGAAGCAGTTAAAACTGTTGGCGTCTCCAACTATTGTGTGAAAGTACGTCCCGCAAGGGGCATGATGACAAGGGACGTTACGAAGGGATCGACAGACAACCCGGCGGACCAAAGTCGGTACTCCCTGAACCAAGTCCGTCGGGGCTAAAAGGGGAAAAGCCCATAATTGCTCTCACATTGCTCTTGGCCACCTTGCGGGAGATGGTGGTGGTTGTGCGTTGATACCTACATCGCGGGTAGAGTCTCAATTTGGTTATCGAGTTGGAGTTGCGTATCAACCGGGTGCTGTGACCCAAAGATCAGAAGATGTTTAGATGGACGTCGCCCCTTACCACGGGGCACTTGTCACGCCCGACGATTGCATCGGTATGAATGAAAACGTGAATTTCCAAAATTAACGATCTGCATTTCATATTCTAAATCTGTTTTATGACCATTTTTTGGCTATCTCAGTTCCCTATTTTGTGTTAAGGTTCCACTCGCGCAATAAACGACTTTTTTGTGCGCCCAAACAGTTTGAAGTTCTCCGTATTGTGCTTAGCCTGAATAGTTAAAAATGTTTCAAGTTTATTGAAAAGTACTTTTTTAAATGAAGAAGAAGCATTTACCACAGTACAAACAGTTTTTCATTCAATTCAAACTTATCAAGAAATCGACCACCCTGAACTTGACGCTATCAGCCAGTAAGTATGGTCACTCACACGCTTGGAACATCTGTTGAATATGATACGCACATCAACTGGATAGGCTGTTTGGGTATACTTCTGGAGGTTCTATCATATCAGCTAAACAATTGATTAATTAAAATAAGCAAAATAAAAAAGCCAAAAACTCGTTTATATAAATAAAGGTTTCCAAATCGAACTCCTCTCTGCTAGTCACGTGAATGTGGTGTGTGTGTGTATGTGTGTGTTGTTGGGCTTGGATACGAATTCGACTGGTTTACCTATTTATAGGCGAGACATTTTTAGCTGCTGATTTCATTTCAATAAGTGTCCCACAGCTACTTGAAAACATTTTACTTGAGATTTTTGATTAAACAACAACAAAAGGATTGTGTGTGTATGGATTGTGTGGTACTTGAGGCGTATACGTAATTTGTTTGCCTACTTCTAGGGGTTCAAAATCTGGCTATGCTTTGTGGTTTTTTTTATTATTTTTTTGTTTTCGAGTTGATTGAACCTTTCGTTGACAGCCACTCAACTAGCCATTACTTAATAACAATTGTCACAGACAATTAACAGTTAATTATGTTTAATAATTAACACAAGCAAAAGTTAATTGTTGGCTCCATATGCTTCAAATTGATTTGCCAAAAATATAATGAAATACTATGTATATTCATACAACAAAATACCATAATAACAGTTAATCTTTGCCATTGAAATGTATTTTCTCTAGCGGCTGGGCGATTTGCATTGTGAAAAAAATCACAGAAAATTAACACGCAACTGTGCACACAATAATCGTATTAATAACAATGATTTTCCTTCCACACACATGTACCATATATATATATATATAGATATAGAGAGACATATGCATACATATAATAATTTTTACTATATATCAACTCCCATTCACATAGCCATTTGGTTGGACTTCCGCCCGCGCCGCTTCCAACATTTTGTCTCGAGTGCTTCGCGTGACTTGCAAGCCATAAAACATTATTACTTTTTTTTTTTCTTTTTTTTTTTTGGTGTAATCGTAATCCCTGGTCATATACATGTGTGTGTTTATATATAGAAATATAGAAAATAAAAATCACAGTCTAATCAAATTTAAATTGATTGCAGATTAAGTACCTGGCCACAACGCTGGACACTATAAATGGATTGATGTGGTGGTATCGCCAGCCTGATAGCTGGTATCGATAAGTATTTACAATGTGTAGAAAAGTGCACAATTTCTGAATGAACCTTTGTAACAAGCAATAGTGCGGGCTTTGATAGTATCACAAAGAAAAAGGAAGCAAGGGCTTACTTGTAATTGAAAGTTACATAGAGACAAGATTACTTTCTTTTACACTTGAGAATATAGCTATAATATTTTAATGATTCATTGAATGCATTTTCTTAATTCTTAAGTTATCTCATTTAATGAAGCTGGAAATGATAATATTCAGTCTAAAGTCCCGTACTCAGAACGACAGAAAATTCCTTTTGTCACAGTATTTCATGTGCTGTTAGAAAGTGTTTCTACTGTCGTTCTGAGTACTAGCCTTAAGTCGGGAATTACACGCTGAAGCAAACATCATGAAGTTTTCATAGTAGGCTTGAAAATCAAGGTAATTCCAATAGATTGGTTGAACAAAATGTATAGTATTTCACTTCTTGTAGTAGAATTTCCTTATTTAAAATAAGAACAATTTGCATTATTAGGCATGGCATATTGCCGTCAGCCTTAACCGATAACTTGTACAGTGTATTACACTGTGACACATTTTTGAACTCAACAAAGTTGATCGCGTCGAGACCAAAAAATTCGGAAAGGGTGTGATGGTGGTATAAAAACCCGGTCTTCGTGCCCAAGTTATGTTATTAGCTGCCGTTTTCTTTTTATTGCACTTTGAACTTTTCAGCTTCAGAGTAGGACTAACCATTCCATATCTCGTAAACTATTTTGGATTTTTGCTTTTAAATCTTTAACAAAGTGGTTGCTCTTGGCTTGGCCTACAAAACATTTCTTTGTAGCAAATCAAAAATATTACAAAACTTGGCCAAAAAAGTCAAGTTTAGACCACTTTTCTACATTTTTTCAACTTCATCTTGAAACCCGTTTGAAATTTGGACAAGTAATACAGCATAAAGTTGTAGCTTAGACCAAAATAAACCAACTTCATTTCGTTACTCGTTCATTCCCCAAGGCAGTCATCTAGGACCTTTGCTTTTTAACTTATTTGTAAACGATATTCCGTCCACGTTATCTTACTCTCAGGTGCTTATGTATGTGGATGATCTTAAGCTTTGCCTGTCTGACAATGATCCAGTATCACCTCTTCTCCTACAAAGGGACTTAACCTCCCTCAATAATTGATTTATGATTAACAGTCTGCCACTCAACAATGAGAAATGTAAATATTTAACTTTTCATCGCAATACGTCATATATCCGTAATTACTAATAAAGCTATGGGAATTCTTGGCTTCATCAAAAGATGGTTTAAGGAATTTAATGACCCTTAATACACCAAACAACTATACGTTTCTCTGGTCAGACCTATTCTTGAGTATGGCTCATGTGTCTGGTCTCCACACTACCAAAAATATCAGGATCAACTCGAATCTGTACAAAAACAGTTCTAACTTTTCGCCCTGCGTGGCTTAAATTGGAATCCCATTAGGCATCTACCACCATACGAGCACAGACAACGCCACCATACCATCCTACCATCCCTGAATAATCGGAGGATCTACCTTAGTGTGCTTTTCCTTCATAAGCTACTGTCAGGTGAGGTTGACTCAAGAGCTCTGCTTAGCCTTATAAGCTTTGCGGTTCCGGCACGGGCTACGAGAAATTATGTCCCGATTTATTTAAATCCTTGCCTTACGAACTATGATCATTATGAACCCTTTCGTAATCTCTGTCTAAATTACAACAAGTACTATCATATGCTCCAAGTAAACTCCCCGTTGTTAGATGTAAGGACTAGTCTATTATCTAATCTAAATTCATAATTGTAAATAGTTTGACAACAACAATAAACAATAGTTATATGCCCACAAACACGTACAACAGACATAAAAACACGAAAAAACGAACATTTTTGGTAAAAAAAGTAAAAATTATTATAATTTTTTAATTACAGTTTTTAAGTTATGCTTTTTTTACGATTTTCTTGATTTAATACAAAACAATCGAAATTTTTGACTGTGTCGGCCAATTGGTGCCAAAAATTGCAATTTTTCGACATGCTTAAGGGCACGTAAATATACGAAGGACCAATCGAATGAAGTTGGTATGTTCCAATTGTTTGTTTATTTAATTCCAAGCTACGTTTTTGTCCTGCATTGCTAAGTTTCAAGACAAAGTTAACAAATAGTACAAAATGAGGGGAAAACATGATGCTTTTAAGACATTTTTGTTATTTTGAGTATATGGATGTGACTTTTTTGATTTGCTACTTAAGAATGTTTTGTAAGCCAAGCCTAAATTGAATAGTTTCCGAGTTTCAAACTTACAAAAGAGCAATATCTGTAAAAAAAAGCTTAATTGACAACGCTGCGTGTGGCACACACTTTTGTTTGTATGAATGTATGTACTTTTGTTGCTGAACAAGACGGCTGGCGTGTTTCTGCAGTAGCATACACCGAGTTGCTTAGATTGGCGCATATGTATATGTATAAGATGAATTATAAGACGTTCAATACCTTGTGCAGAGTACATAGGTGTTTACATTGAATTTGTAATACATTACAAATTAATATCTTTGACTGGAAGTACTGTGGTCTATGTGTATGTAATATAAACTAGACATCAGTATGAATGTATACATATGTACATAGGTAGCACTCGCTGATTCTTCACGTATTTAAATTGTCTTACATATGTACTTTGTAAATACATATATGTATGCTAATACCCATTCCCAAAATAACAAATAAAAATTGTTATATTTCTAATTTTCGACTCTGCTGTTACATACATGCAAGGGTTCCCAAATCATTTTAATGTGTATAATTTTTTCGGGGTTCGGGTTCATCATCATTTTCGTCCTCGTGGTGCGGTTCAAGGTTTGGTTCACAGTAAAAAAAAGGCGATCAAATTGATATGTTTAAAAATGTCATATCGATATTTTTTAACATATGATTATAACATTTTTAGTATCATTCTGATACTATTTAATATCAATTTAAGTAAATGATATTATTTTGGATCGGAAAGATATTATTTTCATGCCAAATGATATAAAAAAATTGATATTTTTGAAAAATTCATTTTAATCAGGTGAATATCAAATTTGATCTACACATAATTTGTTGTATGATATTTTTGGTATAACTTCTTGTTGCTTGCCAATTGCGTAGAGGCCTTAAGGCTCTGCTTTGAGCCTTGGCTGTTTAAAATTCAATAAAGGTAACAAATTTTCAAAAGTTTCTTAACGCTACTTCGTTTTACAACCAGTCAAACGCTTTTTGAATTCCAATATCAGAGCTCTCTTTTGAGAAACAAAACTAAAAATAGTGTTGTTTAAGTTGCTTATCGAATATGTAAAAATAGCCGCGAATGAGTCGACAAATGGTGAGCAGAAGAACTATTCGAATAGTTCTTAAAATTTGTCAAATTTGCCTCATGCCCCCTGCTCTCACTCTCACTATAATCCATCAATCATACGCACTGTTGGCCGAGATCGAGACCTTCGTTAACGTTTAGAATGCAATTAGTACTTGTTTTGTTAATATCAATTGAACAACAACACACACAAAAACTCAACTGAAGTTTTTAGCTACTGCAGCGCCCACATTGCATTGTGCTTCATTTTGTGTGATTTTTGTTCTGTTTGTAAATAGTTTCGTTTTCATTTGTACGTTTGTTTCTATTTTTTTTCTATTTTTTATCTGTCATAATAACTTCCGCTTTAGCGTCAACTATTCATTTTTTTTTTTGTTCAGTTTATCGCAGGTTAGTTTTGTTGTTTTCGCTGGTAAGAATAATTATACTTAGGCAAAATTATTTATGAGAAATGGCTAAGTGCGAGTATATAAACCATAAGCCATGAGCCATGAGTTTTTAATTTGTATTTTTCGAGCGCGCTTCTTTGCTTAACCCACATTAGATTTATTTTGTGGTGTTTTTTTTTTTGTTTTTTTGGCGAAATTCTTCCCTCAAGGCGTCGCCTTGTCATGGCCTGAAGAGGCCTAGCTGTTTGATTTTGTCCATTTTTAGACTTGCAAATAACTCAAATTGTTTGTTAAGTGTTTGTCCATTTCAATTTGAAATTTTGTTGTTTTTTTTTTTGGCATCTGTCAATTGAGCAAATGGTTGCTAATGAGCTGGAAAGGCCCAAGCAAACACAAAGAGCCAAAATAACTTACTTTAGAACATGATGAAATATAAACGAACAAACAAAATAATCAATTACGCTTTTGTTGATAAATTTAGATTTTTTAAGATTTTTCGTTTTCGTTTCTTTTTTTTTGGCAATTATATTTTGTTTAACTTATGAGAAATCATGATACTTAATTGCTTTATAAAAATTGTTTTTATATCAAATGATGAAATTGGCTTTTAATTGCTGCGTAGATAAAAACCACCAAAAATAGTTTAGTGACACATTAATTTTTTACACCTTTTTGGTTATTAACAAAAGTGGAACGTTTTAAAAGGGATACAAAATAGAGCTAAATCGCAAAGCCACTAAAGCAAATGGTTAGCAATTTGAAAGTTTTGAAAGTAATACGCGAAAACGCGTTTCTAAAAACCATTGTATCAATCAAAGAGATGCATATGGTTGCTGATATAATTGAAAACTGGGCTTGTGAGGATGAAATGTTTTTGGAAAATTTCCTTAATACCCATTTAATGGGAGCCATCTAATCAGAACCATAATGCAGAGTTCCCCAGCGATAGCCCCTGGGGCACAAACATACTCGCCAATTCACAGCGAATGCTTGCCGAAGTCATGCATCACTGTGTGTTAAAGAGAGACACAGTCACATTTTCGCGCTCTCTGCTTGGGGAACCACCCTGTCATAATGCGTGAATCCACAGCCCCGTTGAGGAGGACATCAATCTGCTGCCTCGAATCCGCACTCCACACCATAATGCAATCCAGTCGCAACAAAGATGTACCTAGAGACATACCCATCACTTTACTTATACGGCTCTCGCTCTAGGATCGACTCCTCCTATAAGCCGCATGTGTTTAATCGCTAAGTGAATGAATCCTGTGATATCTACAACTAATGCGTGAGACAAACGAGTCGGATGAGAAACATAAGCCGGTACTGGCCACAGTGGCGGTGACAACGGCCACGGTCACGGCTACGACGAGTACCCAGGGCTGCGAACCGAAATCTGGGACTGCATCACATTAGCCACCAGCTATGTGACTACCAATTGGCATATTATTAATCAGAGCTAACTTTAAGAGTTTTCTGGATGCATGTTACAACAATAATTTTCATTTTAATGAATCATTAGCTAATCTATCGGGTGTTTTTGGGAGGCTGACGTGCCCAAGGCAACTCGTGTCAAGTTTAAAGAATTTTGTCGAATGCAAGCGGGTGCATATTCCGATAGCTATTGATAAAAATTGCTCAAGGCTGCCACATTTTTGTATTAAATACGGTCTGGCAGCACTGATTTTTTTCGGTCGTAGAGTCTACTTATAAGATGAGTGGTCAGGCCAAATAGAACCAGTTCTATTTCACCTGATCGCTCAACTGAGTAGCCTCATGTCTACTCAGACGCCTACGACCTGAGTGATCAGGTCGTGTAAATAGAGCTCTTCGATGGGGGATGACAGGGACAAATTAAAAACACTCTCATACTCTCCCAACAACACACTAAATTTTGATTTTCTCGTTTGTTCTGTTTTATAGATCCCGATTTGGGACATAGACTATAACTTTCGACTGGAATTTTACACAATTGGAATCCCCAAGTGTTTATTCTTGGCGTCCAATTGAAATTTAGCAAGTCGTTAAAGTGTGAAAGCAACAAAGTGTGCTGATGAGAGAATGGGGAGATACTCGAAACAGTGCTGTACGGACATACCATTGCTATTCAAAATGTTGTAATTAATCTCTTTTGTTTTGTGTTGATTATTGAACTATAATTAACCGTTGACCTTTAGCCAGATAAGCAAACTTTGACTGAAACTTAGAAAAAAAGATATTAAATTGCCAGATGGGTGTCTTATTTGCTTAGCATATTTGCAATGACCCTTAGAGCTGGCTATTTCCTAAGTATAGCCCAAATTTGAGCTTAAATCATAAAATAAGTATCTAGTGCTTGATTACCATATGAAAGTGCTTGAACAAAACTTTTCACTCTTCATTCATTAAACACTTGACTCTTTTCTCCAGTACGCAGCACTTGATCACAAAGTCCAATGTTTGAAGTGCATTTCAAGGAGGCCTCATTAAAGACTCTTCTAGACGTTTGTCTCTCTGACTAATACACTCTCTTGCTCTGCGTGCGTGTGTGTGTTATGAAATGAAAATTTCTTATCTATTCAAAATATGATCTTGATGCTACCTGCCTACTCATTCACTTGCTGGTCACAAGTCTTATCGTCGCACACAGTGGTAATTATTTTGGCTATAAATAACAATAAATGTTGGCCATATAAAAAAATCTGAGAACCCTAGCCTTGCCTTATCACATCCATCCATGGTGTGGCGCATGGCACAGACAATCTCACACACAAAAAAAAGATTCAAGTTTGGAGTTGGAGTTGGCTTGAGTCACCACCTGGTGTGCACCATGTGCATGGAAAGTTTACGAAGCTGGGCAGAATTCGATTCTAAAGGTCATGTAAAGCGTGGAATATGTTGAAACAGAAAAAACAACAACAACAACAAAATACAAAACAAGTTTCTTGATCAGGGCTAAAAGGCTTATGCAATAACTAGGTAGTTGCTGCAGCAGTTGTTTTTTTTAGGTTTAACCATTCTCTCCCTCTGTCTCTGTCTGTCTGTCTGTCTGTCTTGAGTATCTTGTCTTGTGTTTATGTGCAAATCATTCTCATATCAATTTTCATTTTCAATTGACATGCAAATCAGATGCTGATGTTGATAGGGCTGCACCCAAGACATATTTTTTAATAAAGTGATAACAGAAAGTTACCACAAATGAGCAGAGCAAAACAAGATTTTTGCTGTTTTTTGTTGCTCTAGTTTTAACTTTGCGCTTGTTAATTGAAAGTTTATATAAAATTATTTGCAAATTGTATTATCAAATGTGGCTTCAAATATTTGCAGACTTGTTTGACACTTGGCCGTGCCAAGGAAGAGAACGGCAGCAACGCGTCGTATGAGTAATAAAGTCAACCTCGCTGGAGATGGAGGAGAAGCAGTCGCAAAAAAAATGGTTGTGTAAACGATCGCAAATGATATCAGAGAGACAGACAGACAGACAGACAGTAAACGTCAACAGCCTCGAACACTTGTCAAAAGGAGTTCGCTGCTGCTGCTGTGAAGGGAGGGAGGGAGGTAGGTAGGTAGTGGGGGGAGGGGGGGGCGGGCCATACGCAGTCAAAGTTATGGCGAAAACAATAAGGGCGAAAGTTT
This sequence comes from Lordiphosa magnipectinata, assembly GCA_037044535.1. Classification (NCBI taxonomy): domain Eukaryota; kingdom Metazoa; phylum Arthropoda; class Insecta; order Diptera; family Drosophilidae; genus Lordiphosa; species Lordiphosa magnipectinata. The sequence goes on from JBAMBO010004081.1 coordinate 1,336,019, forward strand.
TTTAAAAGACGCGCCCAAAAACAAAAAGGAATTGTCTTAATAATATATTGTTGTTTTTTTTTATTATTCAAAATATATATGTATGTGATATGTATATAGGGTGTTCCAATTATCATTTTTGGTTAAGTAATTGCTGATTTTGAATCATTTTCAAGGCATTTTTAGCTGTTTAACAAATTATGTGGAATACTTTTTTTCTTCCAGGTATTACACAGTATTTATATTAGACAAACTCTTATAAAGTCCCAGCAAATTTTTTACAAAATTATTACAAATTACAAAATTTCTTTAGAAAATTTAACTACTATATAATCTAAATACTACAAAGAGTCTTTTGTTTAAAGTTCATGACAATACGAATTTGAACTCAGTTGAAACTAGCTAGATTACGGGGTTGACAAAGAAATCACTTGATATTTTCGTATAAATGGTTGTATTTTAAATTTTAACTGCTTGAAATTATATGTAAAGTGACACAAAAAAGCTCGGTTACTATATCAGATGGCGAAAGTAAAGCGAAGCCAATTAGATTTGAGCAGTTGGTTCTAAATCGCTCAAATTCGCCATCTGATCTAGCAACCGAAGATATACTTTTCACTTTACATATAAAGTTATACAATTTAAATTGGAAATGCAAACGTTTATACTAAAATCTCTAGTGATGTACAGTTTCATAAAGCAAGCTTTTCGGCTCTTGTACTAAAAATTACCAGCTACTTTTGCTGACTACAATAAAGTGATTTCCACAACTCTTACACACTCGCATACATACTCTTATACAAACTTATTTGCAAAACTACCCGCTAAGTTTACTGACTGCAAAACAACCCGTCTACTTTGCCAACTACAGAAAACTTTTTGTTTTTAATGATAATATATCAAGTAGCTGTCTTATAAACAACTGGCCACACGAAAGTGGCGCTTGGGAAATCAATCAACTAACATTGTTCAAAGCGGAAATGAACTACTATTTCTTAAAAAATACACTAAAATTTCGATATATTATATCTTGGCGGTTATTTTAAACCAGGGATTAAGACCGAAACGATTTCGGTATATTTCGGTTACGAGTATATCATGGGAAACGGACGTAGGTTCTTTGTCCGTTTTCCTATTTGCTTTAGGCCAATATGAATGCCTTGACCGAAACCGAAATTCATCCAAACCAATTTTCCAAGGTCTACAATTTATATAATTTTGAAAGAGTGTTCCGCCATTTTTTTCTGTACTATGATCAGACAACTCGAATACAAACTCTTATACAAAGTTTTAGAAAAACTCTAAAAATAATGTAAACTAAACTTTTTTTTTACCAACGCCTTTACAAAATTGTATTCCAACTCTTAAGGAAAATGAAACTTGAAACTCATGTACAAACTCGTTTACATACTCTTATCTCTTACACTTATAAAAAGTTCTATACCAACTCTTATACAAACATTTATACATACTCGTATACAAACTCGTATACAACTCTAATACAAACTTTAAGAAAAGCTTTCAAAAAAAATTTCAATGCAAACTTTTCTAAAAACTTTTTTACTAACTCCTATACAAACTTTTGTACAAACTCTTAAAGAAAATATTATTGAAACTCTTATACAAACTTGTATACATACTCTTATTGAAACTCTAATTCCAACTACTCCGAAAAGTCCTGTAAACTCTTAGATAAACTCTTATACAAACTCATACACAAACTTTTAGAAAAAGACTTTAACAAAATTTCGATACAAAGTTTTATAATAACTTTTTTACCAATTCCTATACAAACTTTTATACCAACTCATAAACAAAATATTGTTAAAACTATACAGACTCTTATACAGACTCTTATTCAGACTCTTATACAGACTCTTATACGGACTCTTATACGGACTCATATACAGACTCTTATGTATACTCTTATACAAACTCTTATACAAACTCTTATACAAACTCTTATACAATCTCTTATATTTACTCCTATACAAACTTTCAGAAAAACTCCAAAAAAATTTCAATGCAAACTTTTATAAAAACTTGTGTACTAACTTCTATTCAAAATTTTATACCAACTCTTAGAGAAAATATTCTTATAACTCTTAAAGAACTCTTATACAAGCTCGTATACAAACTCTTATTCCAACTCCTATAAAAACTCTCATTGAAAGTTCTATACCAACTGTAATACAAACTCGTATTCAAACCCTTATACCAAATCTTATACACAAGCTCTTATACAGACTCTCAATCCAACTGTTATGTACATAGTTAGCTATTTCCAACCATTAGCTAGGAATGATAGTTTTCATATGTAAGTATGTTACTTGTAAGGAATTTTCTACTCTTATACAAGCTCTTATATAATAAGCAATTTTAGTCTAAGCTTATTAAAGAAGGGATTAGTTTTTTTAAATTTTATAAATTTGTAAGACTTGCTAAGGATTCAACAAGTCTTAGGTACACTCTAATACCCTAATATTTGGAAGGTGTTGTTGCTTTTTAAACTGCAAATCTTGTGCGAGTTTTTGTACAATTATTTGACAAACTCCGGGGCTTTATTTATAAATTGTATTGATTTTAGGAAATGCATAATTTGCACTCTGTAAAAATTTTGAGCTTAAATTGCAGACAATTTACTTATTTGAAGTATTAAAAATTATATTTTATCCAAGAAGTAAAATAAGTTCACTTATGTATTTTTCTACTTTAGCTCAAGCTCAAAATTTGCTCAGCGAGCATTTACTAAAACCACGCAATAATGGTTGGGGAAGGTGACCATTTTGTTTCATCTCCTATAAAGGAACAATGTGTTTTGCTCAAAAACTGCAACTGACCTCGAGCCGGCTAAAACAACTATACAATTTTTGCAATATTTTACTTAGATTCAATTGGCTGAATCTCCAATCTTATACAACTCTGGTAAAATTAACTTTTTCATACAAATAAAACAACAACAAGTATTTTGTTGACCGCTTAATTTATTGTTTGTATCTTGATTTGTATCTTTATCTGTCTCCCGGTCTCGAGTTTGTTTATGTTTGTGGAGCTTTTGCGGAAGTGCATTGATTTTCCACTCAAGTGGGCACTTGACTTGACGCGCTGCCTGCGAAGTCGTCGTCGTCGTCACCTCAAAAAATGTTAATTAGTTTTTTTTTTTTTTTTGTCTGTAACTACTTTTAATTAGAACTTGGTAATTTTGTTATCGTAACAACATTTATGCAAATTTTTTTTGTGTGCGGATTTCCGCTTCATCTTCAAGCTCAATTGAAACTGAAAACTAAGCCAGAGAAAGTGTTAAAGTTACGATTGTTGATTGAAATACTGCGCACAAAAAATTTAAAAAAAGAGAAGAAAAAAAAAAGATGATCATGATGATGTTTGCCATGCCATGCATTACGCATGCCAAAACGCGACAACGCGTCACAAGGCCTTATCGAGTGCTATCCGGCGTTAATTGCAAGACAATTAAATGGGAGAATGGTTGGGTGGTTAGTTAGGTGGAACCGACTTGAGCCTGCCATAACCGACGAAACCCAATAAACAAAAAAAAAAAACCAAGCTCCAGCTGTCAATTAAGCAAAAAGGCCGCAACAATTTTTAGATGACTCAAAATAATGGAACATTTCGATGGGAAGCAGGAAGTAGGTAATATCTAGACATTTGATTTGATTTAGTAAATTTCATTTCAAGAAAGTTTAGTAGGGCGCAACAAAGTTTGCACACCCTTGAACAAAATAAAGTTACAAACTTTTAGAAAGTTGTTGATTTTTGTGTGTGTTCAGACAATCCCAACTAGTCACCTACTTTAAGGGATCAGCAAAGGTACCAAAGGTAAAACAGACAGAAGGAAAGTGCCGAGTTGATGTACAAACAAAACCCACAACTGGTAAGAGCTAAAGGCTTAAACTGACTCCTTGTGAATTATAATTTTCAATAAAGATTTTTGCAATATTGGCATTATTTAGCAATGTGTCAAGCTCTTCTTTTTATCTTTTTATGATATCAGCAAAATTTACCTACTTCTTGACAAGTGTGCTTTTGGTTTGGTTTTCGTTTTCATAAGAACTGGACTACTATAATGAGCGACTTTCAAGTTGATTTTTTTGTTGCTTTCGTTTGTTTATTAGTATTAAGCCACACCACAAAAGTGCAGGCAATTGTTTATTTATTTCTGTTGATTTATTTTACAGTCAGTCACAACAAAAAAACAGTTCATAATTTGATGAATTTTCACGTTTTTAGACAACTCTTTTGTGTATATGAGTTATTTCAAAAATTAATTTATTATTGTTTTTGTGGCGCAGTTTAAGCTTTTCATTCAAAATTATAAAGAAAACAATAGTTTTTTGTCAATCTAATAGTATTAGGCTGCTGAAATTTTTATGAAAATTTGTATAAAAAGTCAGTATTGCAGTTTTAGTAAGACTTTAAACTAAAACTTTGGTTCCTTACGCAAAACATTTGATCAAATATATCCGAAAAGTTTCCAATTTGGCCTATTTAGCAAATTGTTCATCAAAATTTTGGACAAATTATTTGCCCGCAAATACTTTGACAAATAATTTGCTCAAATTTTTATGAAAATTTGGCTAAAAAGTCAGTAGTGCAGATTTAGCAAGACTTTGCTTCTTTATGCAAATCATTTGATCAAATATGTCCAAAAAATTACCCAAATTGGCCTATTGAGCAAATTTTTCATCAAAATTTTGGACAAATTATTTGCCCGCAAATATTTTGACAAATAATTTGCTCAAATTGTTAAGAAAATTTGGCTAAAAAGTCAGTATTGTAGATACGCAAAACATTTGATCAAATATGTACGAAAAATTACCCAATTTGGCCTGTTAGTCTAATTTTTCATCAAAATTTGGGCTAATTATTTGCCTGTGGGACCTTGGCTTTACTTCACTGACATATATATGTAAGTTTGATGATTCGACAGCAACATGTGAATGGCAAACATCGGTCAACTTTTGTTTACGCTTTAATTTTGTGCATACAGGTGAAGATTTACTAATGGATATACCAAAAATGTGCTCACATTTCTGTTCTCAATTCATAACATATTAAAATTTCGACTAAAATACTTTATTTCGGGCCGAATGGCAACATCTTTTCAGAAATCGCAGAAAAGTCTGTTTCTTTTATTAATTTTTGCTTGTCCAAATTGTTTATGTGGTGAATTTTGATAAATCTCTTTCCCAAATACTACCAAGAATTGGTCTTGTGTTGGAATTTAGGTTAGGTTAGGTAAGGTTGTGTTTCCATATAACCCTTTCTACGCTGTGATCGTAGAGGGAGGGTCTTCCCCGTTAAACCAATTAGAAATAAGCACAAATTTTAACACAGATGTAAGATCTATTTCAGAGATGTCTGACAGATCGTTTAGAAAAGGACGACCCAAAACTGTGTGGAAAATTTTCTCAGTATATAAATTCAAGCCGACTACCCAAAACCAAGTAGATTAAATTCTTAGAGTTTAACGAAGTGAACGAACTTATTATGGCTAATTAATAAATAGGTACAAGTTCATTCAAGTTTAGTTCAAAATGCAAATCTGTAGAGATTTTCAGGATGTTCATTACATTACTGAATTAGGATTTTGAAAAGGCAATAAATTGATGTTATGCAATATTTCGATATTAGTTTTATTTTGTGGTGAAATAGTCAGACAATGTTTTTACATTTTTACATTAACATTCTCCATTCAGTACATTTTTAAAGCCTCAATTGTTAAATGGTTCTGTCTTGTTTCATCGAATCGATAGATTCTACAATATTATACTTTTAAGTAGAAAGTCTTACCGACTTACCCATTAAAGAAATTTTTGCAAGGTAAACAACCCACCTAACGTTTTGAATTTAGAATATTTACACAATGTGTTACGATTTCAGGATCATCTTATTCCAATAACACACAGAATTTGTGCCCTTCGCCTTTCAGTGAAAGCTTTAGAAAATAACAATATATCTAGTATATTGATGTTGTCTCGATATATTAATTTTTGAAACTATCGACAACCCTACCCTGCATTAATTGGTAATTGGCCAACTTCAACATAACTTTAGCTGAATTGAATTAATTTTGGACAAAGTAGATCAAGAATGACTTTGATGCATTCTAACCAGAGATTAAAACAGAAACGAATAACCGTTTACGGTTACGGCAAACGCTTTATTCCGGTTATGGTTATATTCAGGGTTGCCAACCAAATAAAGATTTTGGAAACCAACATTTTCCAATTTATAATTGATATATAGTTGATAATTGATTGATATTGAAAAGTTTCAGAAGGATATTTAAAATGTAATAATGATATTTTAAAAAATATCGATTTAAAATTTTTGTAACATATCAATTTGATATATTTTCATATCGGAGTAAAATTGAAATGAAAAACTATCAATTTTTTTTCAAGGTGTATAGGTGGGAGCTGCCAGATAGTCGTCACTTGGTCAGGGAATAGCTGTTTAACTATTCTTTGGACTAGTATGGGATATTTCTTCATCTTCAGATCCCCAAGAGTTTCCGTCTACTTTTTCATTTAGCTGCCTAAAGCAGCGTTTTCTTACTGTTCGCAATGGCCTTTTTAAGCTGCTGACAGGCAGTTTTATTCTGCAAATGAATCCATGCCTCTGGACTGCTAAGCCACTCTTTTAGCTCTCAGGCAGGCTGCAGTTCTGTTTCCGTACCCGGGTTTTCTTCTTTGCATTGACGCATTACATGATCGTGTTATGACCTCCGTCAGATGTTCAGCAGTGGACGGCTGCGCATAGCTCAATTTCTTCAGGAAGAGTGACCATGACTACTGGTGGCCCTGATTGCCTGGCTCAATGGATCGCTCAACGTAATGACCTTGCTAACTTTCCAGCTAGAAGTCGCAGATAGGCTTCTGCTTATGTATGTCTGGTCAATCTTGGAACCCGTGTTTGCTCTATTAAAGCTATTTTTCTTTCAAAAAAATATTTTTACGGAGCTCCCATTCGCGAGTTGGAGCCGAAATTTGCCAATGTTTAATGTTTGGAAATTTTAGGTTCGTGTTTTTTGTCAAGTTTTTCCCAAATATAAGAGGAATGCAATTTATGTGAAAGTTATACACAGAATGTCTGTACTTTTGATCAGACAATACAAGTTTTAAGGCCCTATCAACTAAGGGCGCGCGCACGCATGCGGCTGAAAGTTGAACAGACGGCAGAACTTAAGGCTGACGCTCAGTGCATGTTTGATCCTTAAAAATTCAAGTAAGTTCCCCCTTACAATCAAGCATGTTTGTTTATTTCGACTTGCTGACGTTCTAAAATATCATTTACAGCCATCTGTTCATCTTTCAGCCGCATGTGTGCGTGCGCCCTTAGACTTTATTCGAAGGTACTGAGTTGCGTATATTGAAATTGTTTAAGCTGATAAAATGACAAAATCTTTAAATTGTTTGATTTAGTCGGTTCTCTATTAGTGCCATAGAGAGTATCTTAATCTTGGAGATAACTTTTGTTAGCTTCTTAGGATGGAATCAAGGATTTGTGACAATATCGATTCTTTGTCGCACCATAGGTAGATTTGTCAGAATGTCTTTCATTTTGATTAAGATTCGGAACAGATTCAGGTTCTACTTTGGTTTGGTCAGGACCACTTTTGCTGGCGTTTCAGATGTGAACATTTCATTAGGTATATATGATGCATACTTTTTTTGTTCAAACCCGGTTTCAAGGCCGTTCGTAATGTATTTAAACTGGTTCAAAGTTCATTAACTGTCTTTAAATAAGTTCTAAGTAAGTCATACATATCAAAAATTGGGTTTTTAATAAGAAAATATAAGTTTTGTAAAGCAAAACTAACAAATTTTTAGTTATAGTTATATTTGTAATCAAGATTTGTAAAACTTTCAGTTTTAAGATTAAAGTAAAATCAGGTGCAAGCAAGGCAGATAAGTTGTGAATTGTTAAGAGTTTTTTAAAGGACTTTTACTTATAAAACTTTTTAACAAAGTGTGGCAAAATTCTTTAAGCTTCAACTAGAAGTAAACAAAAGAAAAGATCGCTGATGATTGAATAGTGGAAATTCATGAAATAGCTATACGATCATCCAGCCTCCTTTGTGGTGTTGTGCGTGTCATGTTTTAGAAATTATTGACCTATGATTGAAAAGTGCTTGAGCAAAAGTAAAGTACAATACTTTAAGCCTCTTTATAGTTGTCGCTGTGGTGTTTGCTTAAAAAAAACGTGGTTTTATGTTGACGGATATTCCCAAAACTTGTCATTTTTTACACCTTTTAGTTCAAGTCGCTGCAACAAGATTGAGGTGCGATTAACCAATTGAGTTGAAAGTAAAGCCAATATAGTTGAAATTTTTAACAAATTTTTAGATTTAAGAGTCCTTTCAAAGTAATTAAAATATGCTAAGGTAAAAGTCAAAGAAATTTAGTCCCAAATAGTTAAACAAGTTTACTGGAATATAAATAAATTATACAATTGCTTTATTTAAGTAACATCCAATTGTGTGAACTCTAAGGTCAATGTAACAATTTTAATCTGGAATTTAGTAATTTTATTACTTAAACCAACAACAAATAATGAATAAATAATAATAAAATACTAACTCAATTAAATTTAAATCAAGTCAAATTAAAATTTGTATTATTCTCCAACTAGAGTCACGGTTTAGAAGCTAGGTCAACACCCCGGAAAACAATTAAAGTAAATTGTGGTCCTTTAGTCACTCTTCTAAAAACTCTTGTACTGCCACTTCTTAGCAGCTTTTAGTTTAATTTATCATTTTGTTAAGACATTTAAGAACTTACCCTTAAGGCCGCCAACCGCGGTATCACAACTCTTATACGTATGCGTAACAGAGAGCCGGGGGTCTAATAGAGCGCGTTACAGATAAAAAGAGAGAGCACCAGTCACCGTGTGTGTGTGTGTGTGTGTGTGTGACCAAACAGGATGCTTCGCTTAGCCGCTTTACGAAAAAAAAAATATACACTTCCGTCTTTTAATGCGTTCGGCTTTAGGTTGTTATTTATGATATTTATTTAATGTTATGTAATTTAATTTTCCCCTTTTTTTTTTTGTTTGTTTCTTAATTTACAGGAAGCGAAGCTCAGTTCTTGGCGGGGGCGAATAGTTTACATTTCCGTTTTAGGGTTTTCCAACAGGATCTGTGTCTTGGGTGGTGGGGGGGCTTGGGGAGGTTGCGGGAGGGGACACAATTTGGTTTCTATTTCTTTTCTTCTTTATTTTTTGCACAGCCGCAGAATTTTGTATTGTAATTTTTGTTAGCACGAAAAAAAAACACGACCAACTCGAAAACGCACTAAAACGGTATTAAAAGCCGAGACTAAATAACTTTGCAAGTAATTTACAATGCGACTTTGGAGCCCGAGCCGAACGCGACCCGAGAGCGGAGCGGCAGAGAGAGACGGCGACGACGACGACGACAGTGACGGTGACGACAACAACGTCGCTGGAGTTCACTTCACTTTTGCACTTGTCACTGCCGCTGCTGCTGCTGCGGGGGATCGCTGCTGGAAGATGCTGCTGCTGCTGCTGTGCTGCTGTTGCGGTTTGGTGTTGCTGTTGGTACGGTTGGTGCTGCTGCTCGTTATCGTGTGTGGCGCTTTGTCGGCGTTCGGTTGGGAAATGATGTTGGCTTAAAGCCAACCGCTACGTAATATAGCTCAGATCCTGTTTGCATGCCGTCGGCGTCGCTGTCAACGTTGGCGCAGGCGCTGGCAGCTGAAGAGCGAGCGAACGACAACGATCACGAGCTTATTTTGTGTGTTTTTTTTGTTTTTTTGTCTACGTACCCCACGTTGTGTGGGTGAACGTCGTCGTCGTCGCAGCAGCAGCATCGCACAGTGGGCTGAAATAAATATTGAAAATTACAAAAAATTACAAAAAAAAAAGGGTTGTGAGTGTCGTTAACACTCACGAGGCTTTGAAGTGTAACACAATACAAAATCTCTAGCTCTCTCTATGGTATTTAAATCATCAATGGCAATCTTTTAAAAGAAGAAGAAACTTACAGGGAGTAGAAACACCAACAATAAGATCACTCGCTGCTGAGTCCTTTCTTTTTCTGTAACTCTTATTTATTGGGTTGTTTCATAGATAAATGAATACAATAGTGGCAAAGGAACAACAGGAAGAAATAACAATCTCCATCTTGAAATAGCTAAATAGCTGTTCCCACACTCTTCCCTCACTCTTTCCACACTCTTCCCATGCTCTTCCCACATTCTTCCCTCACTCTTCACACATTCTTCCCCCTCTTTTCCCTCACTGTTTCCACTTTGTCCCCACATTGTTTCCACACTCTTCCCCTACTCTTCCCACGCTCTTCCCACTCTTTTCCCACTCTTTTCCCACACTGTTCCCACACTCTCCCCACACTCTTCCCAGACTGTTCTCACACTCTTCCCATACTCTTCCCACACTCTTCCCACACACTTCCCGCACTCTTCACACACTCTTCCTCCTCTTTTCAAACACTGTTTCCACTTTGTTCCCACACTGTTCCCACACTCTTCCCATACTCTTCCCACAATCTTCCCACACTCTTCACACACTCTTCCCACACTCTTCCCACACTGTTCCCACACTCTTCCCACTCTTTTTCCACACTGTTCCGAAAGTCTTCCCATATTGTTCCCACACACTTCCCATACTATTCCCATACTCCTCCCATACTCTTTCCATACTCTTCCCACACTCTTCTCACACTGTTCCCACCCACTCCAAACCCACTTTCCACCCCCCCCCCCCCCTTTCTTTCCTCCTTTTACCCCCCGCCCACCCTCTACCAACCATCTTGTGTGTGTGTGTGTTTGTGTGTGACACCGCACAAAACAACAAAACCAAATATGAATAACATCAGCGTCACGTGACGCTGAAATCAAATTTTACTCCTTTTAAAATCTTCCTTACGAAAATTAACGAGAGCGTAAGTAAAAGTCGGCTCTGAAAACAAATGTTTAATAGCCTTCCTGTGTGCCTGAGGTGGGTATGCAACATTTATTTAACTCGGCTATTTATCATCAGGGCTTCAGGGCTTATAGATGTTGCGAATATAAATCAAAGTTTTAAATTTGAGATCGATATCTCAAAAATTGTGGGAGATATTCAACATTTTTTATTGTGGGGGCGGGGGTGGACGTGGCAAAAATTTGAAATAAACTTGATCTGCGTGCAGACAATAGGAGTCTAGATTTCAAATGTGGTTGCTCTAGCTCTTCTAGTCTCTGAGATCTAGGTGTTCATACAGACAGACGGACATGGCTATATCGACTCGGCTGTTGATGCTGATCAAGAATATATATTCTTTATATGGTCGGAAATGATTCCTTTTGCATGTTACATACATTTGCACGACTTTAGTATACCCTTTTACTCTACGAGTAACGGGTATAAAGATAATTCACATCAAAAATCACACCCCAAAATCAAGGTCAAAGCCGAATATTCACAGTGGCAAGGTCATGCTCTGTATTTAGTGGGACCAATTGGGCGTGGTGTACTATGAGCTGCAATAACCGGGTAAAACCATCACAGGGCAACTCTACCGAACTCAATTGATACATCTGAGCCGAGCAATGAACTAAAAACGATCAGAATACAACCAAAGTCACGACAAGGTAATTTTTGCAAGATGTTGCGCAGCCGGTCAAAACATACCTACCCCACCTACCGTATAGCCCAGACATTTGCCCCTTTCGTCTACTGTTTGTTCTAGTCGCTAACGCCCTTGAGGATCAGCATGTTCGCTCTTTTGAAGAATTTCAAAATGGGATCTAAGCATCGCTTTTCGAGATGGTATACGAAAAATTGCCAGAAAGATGGGAAAATTTGAATGTATTGTAAGATTTGTGATGCAGACCAATAAAATGTGTACTTAAGAGATGATAGCATGCAACGAAAAACCGCCATATTGGAATCCTCATAAAAATGGAGCAAACTGCGTTCCTAGACTCACCAACAAAGCCTTAGTTTGCCAGCAAAAAAAGTTAACCGCCACCCCCCACACCCCCACTTCCAGCAACCACCGCTGTATTTAAACAAACACAATCTTTGGTAGAGAGAGAGAAAGAGAAACTTAGAGATGAGCGTATAACAGCGTATAACGCAAAGAACTCGTAAAACAGCGTAAAACAGGCATTTACTGGTACAGACTATCTTATAGTAGGGCTTCTCACTTTCTTGCTTTCTCACTTGTTTTACATGCAATTTTCTTAGCATAACATTAACTATTAAGGGTATTTCCATTGATATCTAATTATAAAAGTGGTGGGCTGAGGGGGTGATTGATCCCCCAAACTACGCCACTGCATTACAAAAACAAGAAAGAAATCTCCCTGTACCAGTTCAAGCCGCCGCTCGCATTTGCTATCCGCTATATTTTTTTTATACGCTCAGTTGTTATTCGCTAAGTTTCTCTCTCTCTCTCTCTTAGATTGACTTTTTTCAATGGCGTGCTGTGGTGGCTGGGGAGTGGGCCTTTTTTTGCTCATAACTTGAGTATCGTTCATCCGATCTTTATCATTCCTTCAGCAAATCGGTTAATAATATTGAAAACTAAATATCTGTACAAGGCAAGAGCATCTATTTACGAAACTGTGGAAGACATGATGTTTTTTTCAAATTGCGGGGGCGGCAGGGGGCGTAGCAAAAATTTAAAATCAACTTGATTTGCCTGCAAGTATAAGAAGTATATGTAACATACATGCCAAACCTTTATCTTTTACCATTTCTGAAATCTGTGCGTTCATACAGACGGACAGACAGGCGGATATATATTCGGTGTATCTTTGGTACAGAGTATAAAAACCACTACATAGAGAAATCTCTTACAAAAAAGAGTAAATTGTTAGTTCATCTGAAATATAGCAGCTACCTAGAAGATAAGAGATCGTTCCTTACAGTATTTTTATAAGTTTAACAATAGCTTTGTATTGCATTTCATTTATAACAAAAGATATGTATTGTGCAAACTTATTCATGAATTTATATAGATGGGATTGAGGGAAGACTTCATAAACTTATTGTTACAAATTCGATAACAATTTGATTGATGGTTCAATCGAACCAATATTAAATGCTTGTTTTTTTTTTACAACTTGTAAACACTTTCGACCCAGTGTGCACTACTTGTGCCGCCAGAGTCAGAGTCAGAGCGCGCTGCGCAGCCCATAGTCGCCGCTTCGAACTCGCTTCCAACGTGCTCGATGCTAATTTGGTTATTTTGTTTTTGTGTTTTTTGTGTGTGTTATTTTGGCTCGGACACTCTCAAGTCGAGTTTCAGCCAATCGCTTAAAGCGGTGCTTTTCAACTTTCATTAGAAATTGAGAGCTCAGCCACGCCCACCGAGCGATGGGCCAGCAGCAGGGCCCAGGGCCCAGGGCCCACAGGCTCTGTGGGTTTTGTGGGCTCGCGTTTAAGTTCAGCGACGTCGCTGCCAAGCATTTTGCATTTAGCACGTTAATAATTGGCAATAATTGCTGTTAATGGAAAACAGCATTTGCACAGGCCATTGATAAAAGTTGCAAATCTCCGATTCTCCATTTGTGTGTCCCCCTTCACCACCCTCAAATCGAACGGTTCAGTTTTTTTTTTAAATTTATTAATTATTTATTTGTTTGTCCGTTTTGTCTCCAGCTTATGTTTGCGTTTCAATTTCGTCATTGTCATTGGGTAGACGTCACGAGAGCTGCTGCCACAGTATCTTTCTATGTATATCCGCAAAAGTTTGGACAATCTGAAGCACCTCTCTACATACATACTTAGTTAGATAGGTATGCATATGTATTGAGGATATAAATTGGTAATTTTGAAAAGTGCTTTTTCTGTGATTTCAGCACGATTTTGATTAACGTAATGATTCAAAATTAAGTTTTTGCAATTAACCAAATTCTTCCACGACTCTTATACAATTTGTATATAGTTTTCAGGTAATCTCTTAGATTGTCTAATTAATGATATATACGAGTGTATGACTGGAATGCCGAATTAAATTTTGATGACATTGCAACTTGCCAACGTCGAGTGCACACACTGTCGTAACGAATGTTTGTCTAATGCAGCTAATGATTTTTTATGTAATTTAAAACAATTGTTTGTTAAATTTGCAACTTTCAAACAGTCAATTTTGATATTTTGTTAGTTTTAGTTTTAATTCCGCAAAATGTTTCATTCACTTCATAGACTTGTAAATAGACTTATACTATACGATACAGTGAACTGGGCATGGAAAATTGTTAAATTATAAAATGTTCATAAATTTGTACTTTTATAAACTGCCTTGTATCTTCCAATTCAGTATATTTTGTTAAGAATTTTAATTAAGTTTTTGAATTTTATTCAATTAATTAATGAAAATACAACTTCTTTAGAGCTCTTATAATAAGTCTTAAACAGTCTAGGTGTGGCGCACCAGTAGTATGTGTGGATAGAAAAGTTTTTTCTTTCTTTAGAAAAAAGCTTTTACACACCCGGTCACCTTCACCAGCAGCTACTGGCGCCAGCTGTGAAGTAACTAGCCATGGCAAAGCAAAAATTCTCTAAATATTGCCACCCCCAAGAGATTGAGAGAAGCTTGGCCCTGGCCCTCCTTTGGAGATGCTGTTTGAGCCAATTTTACATTTTACAGTCTAGGTTAGCCACTTTTCAAAATTTTGTTAAAATTTGTATAAAATTCTCACTCGTTTACAGCTCTTATAAAAAGTCTTATACTGCATAATTATCTTTTTTACCGAATTAATAATGTTGTTAAACTTATATTTTAATTTTGTTGAATTTGGTATGCACTTCTCACTCTTATACAACTCTTATAAAAGTTCTTATACTGCTTAATATACTTTTTACCGTATTAATTATTTAGTAAAACTTCTATTTTAATTTTGTTAAATTTGGTATGCACTTTTCACTTATGTACAACTCTCATAAAAAGTCGTATACTGCTTAATTAACTTTTTTAAAGATTTTAGAAGATTTTAAAGAAGAATTATTAATGTTGTCACACTTATATTTTAATTTTGTTAAAATTTGTATGTACTTTTCACTTATATACAGCTCTTATAAAAAGTCGTATACAGCTTAATTAACCTTATTAACGAATTAATAATTTTGTAAAATATTGCAATTAAGTTAACAATTAATTAAGAAATTCTCACCCCTATACAGCTCTTATAAAAAGTCTTATACCGCATTATTAGCCATTTTAACGGATTAATAATGTTGTAAAACTTATATTTAAATTTTGTTAAACTTTGTATGCTCTCTCACTCTTATACAGCTCTTGTAAAAAGTCTTATACTGCTTAATTAACTTTTTAATGTATTAAGAATGTTGTAAAACATACATTTTAATTTTGCTAAAATTTGTTCACACTTATATTTTAATTTTGTTAAAATTTGTATGTACTTTTCACTTATATACAGCTCTTATAAAAAGTCGTATACTGCTTAATTAACCTTATTAACGAATTAATAATTTTGTAAAATATTCCAATTAAGTGTAACCATTGGTCTAATAGTGAAATTGCCACATTCTGGTGTTGAAATATATCGAGTTGTGTTAACTTTTTATAATCTTTTTTAATTTTGCTGAATTTATCATTTCTCACTTTTATATAACTCTTTTAATAAGTCTTATAAAGACAATTTCCGCAAGTAAGAACTACATACAGTCGAACTTCCATATGGCGAATGTCAAAGGGACCAAGAAAATTAGTAAATTCGTTATATTAATTCAAGAAAATACTCGTG
This sequence comes from Lordiphosa magnipectinata, assembly GCA_037044535.1. Classification (NCBI taxonomy): domain Eukaryota; kingdom Metazoa; phylum Arthropoda; class Insecta; order Diptera; family Drosophilidae; genus Lordiphosa; species Lordiphosa magnipectinata. The sequence continues at coordinate 1,351,759 of JBAMBO010004081.1, forward strand.
AGGAGCTCTTATAAAAAGTCTTATACAGTCTAGTCTAGGACCAAAAAAAAACTGCATTATAAAGAAAGTTGGTCATATAGAAAAATAAACGGCAGTGTTTTAGGAAACAAATTAGTTATATAGAAAACTTCGTTGTACGGAAGTTTGTTATAGAGTTCCGAAGTGGAGTTAGATCATATAGCTCTTACGTGGCTCTCATACGGGTGCGTCCCAAAAATCTGTAAAAGTTTTCGTATAAACGTTAGCATTTCACACACAAATATGCCCCGGCTGCTTGATAAGACTACAAAGGTTAAGCGATTTGCAACCGCCTGCTAAAAGCCAAGTAGATTTAATGCGTACGGTTTTCCTTCCATATGTTCTAGTAAACGGTTTTATTCTAGTCACTTCACAAATAAAGTAGTCCAAGTTTAGTTCGAAGTGCAATCGTTTATACGAAAATCTCTAAAGAATTCCAGGACACCCTAACATTCTGGTGTCGAATTTTAAGCTTGTTGAATTTTTCATTTCTTACTTTTATATTTACCCTTCGGTGGGCAAAACAGAACGGTCTAGGGGTTCCTGAGTTCATACCCCCATCCCTTGGGGGAACGCAGCTCAACATAGTCAAGGAGGCCAAGCATCTAGGTGTCATTCTGAAGAGAAACTCCTAGGAAAGAATGCGGAAGGCATGAGGCACCTACTACGCTTGCAGAAAGACTTTCGGTAGGAGATGGGAACTGCAACCGTATATCATCCATTGGTTATACACAGCGGTCGTCAGACCTATCCTTACATATGGAGCGCCGGTCTCGTGGAAGGCGACTAACACCATATTCCATCTAAACAACCTTCATATGATTCAAAGAGCGGCTTGCCTGGGTATAACAGGATCCCTGCGATCTACCCCCCAGGCGGCCCTGGATGTTATACTGAAACTGGAAGTATACAGCAGCGAGAAAACCAGCAAGACTCCGGGAACTGAAATTTCTCAAGGCATCAACTTCAGGCCACAGTAGTATACTGCTTGAAGTAGGAATAACTGCAGAGGCAAAGGGAAGCGACTACTGTATACCAGCTCAGAAATGGAACGACAATTTTAGAACCTGGTTCTCGGATAGAGAGCAATGGAAGCAACAAACTACCATCAGGGAGAACGAGCTTACCATCTACACAGATTGTTCGAAGACTGCAGAGGACACAGGAGCTGGCATCTTTTTCGAGGAACTAGTTACACAGCTCTCACTCCGTCTACCGAACTGGTGCAGCGTTTTTCCAGGCAGAGATCTATGCTGTTTGGTAAGCGACTAAATTAATCTACACCTTGGACGAAACTCCAAGGATCAGGTAGCATGATGATAGCCTTGAACCAAATCCAACAACACTGTCATCTGGGTACCTAGCCACGCACGCATACGAGGCCTTGAGGGCTTTAACGCACAAACAAAGATCCCTGCAGGACATCATGACAGAAGTACAACGGAAATCCAGGCTGTCACATCTTACGATCACTCTGGCCCTAATACTCCCCTTCCCAACTCCTTCACTTTAGCAAGAACAGGATTATAACTATGATAGGATTTATAACGGGGGCCACCACGTTTTATTCGTATGGATATTCGGTCTGTACATATCTCTCTCTCTCTCTCTCCTTGCCAAAAGGCATGTTTGTTGTCCCATTCATTAATTTATTAGAAAACTAATGTGTGCGATTCAATTAACGGTCGTACACCATCTTCTTCCGAACCACTCTGCACTGAGCTGACCCAATCTGGCGACTGGAGGAATGGGATATTCAAGTGCGTCACTGCGTCAATTCAATGCAAATGGCAACTGATGATAAATGACTAGGAGAAAATACCTATATGTATATTAGGGGCCATGACAAAGTAATTGTAAAATACTTAAATCTACTTATGTTTTATGAGATCTACTGCTGACTAAGCGCTGGATAGGTTTATTGCCTAAAAAGTCAATGCACTGAGAAAATAAAGTGACAAATACAATTGTGAAGAAAAAAGTTATAGATTGCCCATGTCAACTTAATTTAAATTCTTTAAAGCAAAGCCTGCATAAATACCCTTTTGACAATTTGGTGATTTTTTCTTAGTTCCCAAATTAATCTCATGGCTGTTCAGTGTGTCTTTATTATCTTTGGGGGTGGGTGGGCTTCCTTATGATATCTTTCTCTCTCATGAAAACAACTTGCAAATCATTTTACGAACGCCAACTATAAATTGTATTCTTCTGAGAAGAGGGCTTAGCGCATTGTCTAGTCACTCCGACACTAACACAAATATGGGTCAACCAGCTGCCATACATACATATGCACACACACACACTCACACACACAAATATGTATATGTAGATATACAAATACCACTTGAGGCTCGTTTATCGTTTGTTTGCCTGCCTGTTTACCTTAGCACCACCCAACTACCGCACTTGAATTTTTAATAACCTTTTCAAGTTCACTGTCTGCTGACTTATTGACTTTAGCATCATCCAAACAACAGCCACCAACAGCTCCTTCCAAATTTGATGAAAAGCAAAACACAACTGGGGAAAATACATACATAAATTGGTATAATTAAATCAATTAATAATACGGGAACGGGTGGACGGGAAACACTCGGAAAGTGTATGGCAATTAGCACTTGGTCCATGTCCGCCCCAGGCCAGACCAAGTTGGTTAACAGCGGTGGCTGCCAACTAAAATCGACAACAAATTTTAAATTGCGTTTTAGGAAATTCTCTGACGATTGTTGAAAATTGGAAGAAAAAAAAAAGGCTATATAGACACTTCACACAAGAGGAAGCACAGTCAAACATACGAAAGCTACATCAATACATACATGTTGACAATTGTTGTATGATATAGGATACAGATTTCAGATTTTACTTTAAAGCCCTGTACTCAGATGAGTTCAAAATTATGTAAGGCACAATACTTCGTATATAAAAGACTACTGTTCAGAAGCATTCTGATTTCACAGCTGTTTCAAAAGGGTTTCTATTCAAGTGAAGTATTGTGACAAACTAAATTTGTATCTCATCTGACCGATCATTTCTATGGCAGTTACACGCAGAAAATTATTAGAGCGTAGCTCTTTTACGGACGTTCAACTGGGGGACACTAAAACTACAAAAATTTTGTCTTTGCTACAGATTCTTATGGGTACGCCTTTGTCTTTGCAAAGTCAGCTGCTTTGCCATTCATCGTTGCAATGCACATAAACATAGAGAATTGAGTACTGATTAGCGATATCTGTGTATCGCTTAAAGAGGATCGAGTACTGAGTATCAAACACTGAGTATTGAATACTGAATATCGAGTACTGATTATTGAGTATTGAGGGAACGAATCCGAGAACTGAGTATCGAACTGAATATCGAAGACTGACTGACTCGAGTATTGAGAACACCAACATAAGGCTGGTCTTGTATTTAGATGATGTTGTTATCGTTGCGAACAATACCTCTTCACTTCAAGTAATGCTTGGGAAAACGGGAGTTATACTGCACATTGTGAGATCATGGTTTTCCGAAAAGGAGGCAGGCTGTCAACCTTGGAAAAGTGGACATTTCAGTCAGAACCGATGAAGGTAGTACCGGTTAGGCAAATACTTTCGAATTGTCTTGACGCCAACAATAAGTTTCAAAAAACATGTGGCAGCAAGAACGAGAAAGGCAAAGGCGAGTATAAACTCAGTGTGGGAAAATTTTGTAAACAAGGGAACCCTAAACCTACACAGAGAAAACCAAATTGGCTGCACAGCGCGTGTAGAAACGTCAAAGCTATACAAAACGTATTACGCCCTGCTAAATTGCACACGCAAAATGTAGAATGCAGCAAGCTACACGTGACGTGCAGAAAAGCTGCACGTAACGTGTAGAAATAAAAAATCTAAACGCCGCGTGTAGAAAGCTGAACGCTGCGTGGGCAAAAGCAAAGTCTACCCGACATTTGAAAATCAGCTTATTTCCAAATAATTTCTACATTTTTCATGCAGCATTGTAAATACCACACGAATGTTTAGGTTTTCTACACGCGGCGTTTGGATATTGAAAACCTACATGCGCGTGTATAAATTCTAAACGAAAAACGTAGCTCTAAATCAGTACTGAATTCTGAACCTTTTCGTTTAGAAAACTGATCTCCACACGCGTCTTGTGGGTTTCCTACACAAACGTTTAGGATTACAAATGCTGAATGCTACATGTTGGAAATCTACACGTAACGTGTGCAACGTGTATAAAAATGAGCGTATAAAAATGAGCAGAGCACTAAATTCGAACTTAAGAACTACAAGCAAGCAAAAATTTGTGTCTGTTTTCAATAAAAGTACATCTTACTCAATACAAGTAACACATTAGATGCCTTGCCTCAGAGGCGCTGCGTAGCTCAGCCGTCTAAGGCGTCGTTCCAAACGTGTTTTTAAGTTTAAGGGCCTCGAGTTCAAATCACCCCCAGTGTAAGTAAAACAAGTGAGAAAGTCGGTCAAGCCCGACTACAAGATACTCTGTACCAGTTAATGCCGTCGCTCGCATTTGCTCGCTCCTTATACGCTGTCTTAAGCGTTCTATGTGCTATACGCTGTTATACGCGGTATACGCTGTTATACGCTCATCTCTAAGTTTCTCTTTCTCTCTCTTTCTTTCCCAAAGATTGTGTTTGTTTGAGTAAAGCGGTGGTTGGTAGGAAGTGTTGGGGTGGGGGGTGTCGGTTAACTTTTTTTGCTCATAGCATGTGTATCGTTCATCCGATCTTTATCATTCCTGAAGCATATCTATAAATAATTTTGATTACTAGATATCTCTAGAAGGTACGAACCAATCTATCATCCAAACTGTGGGAGATATGACGTTTTTTCTAAATTGTGGGGTGTCTAAATAAATAAAATGTAAAATAAAAAAATAAATAAAAATAAAAATAAATAAAATACAGTAGAAAGAGAGAGAGCGAGAGACGATAGAGCTGTCAATTTCTTGACAACCAGCCAAGTCAATTATATCATTCCGCTGTCATCCAATAAAGTGTAATCCCTTACGTTAGTTGCCACTTAACTGACAATCAAAATTGTAAATGTAACACCACAAACTGTTGTGTAGTCTATAATTCCCTAAATTGAGACACTGCAATTACTTCGTCTCTGTTTTTTTTTTGTCTACCCAAAAGTTCTTTTTTAAAAATAATTATCTTAGACATCATCGTTGTACAATAACTAATAAAAAGATTTCTATCATTTTTCATAGTTAGAAAATTCTTGTGTTATTTTTACGGATTATGTTGAGAAAATGTCAGCATTGGCATCCGACTGGGTCGGTCTGCTTTGTATCATTAGGCCGCCGATACAGCCATCAATCTTTCAATTACTACACTTTGGCTTCCAACAACTCTCCCAACAGAAAACAAAAAAAAAAAACCATACAAATAAATATAAATAAAACCGGCAAAGCTACGTTGAACGGCAAAACAGCTTGCAACCGCTTCAGGCCGGTTCAAACTAGAATCGGTTACCTCCCCCCCACACCACCCCATACCCATTACCAATACCGAATCCGAGTCCAACTAAACTAACAGGCAAATGCGACAACCATTCGTTGATTTACTCCAAAAAGCTTGCACCTGACAAAGAAATCGGCCTCAAGAGATCCAAAAGATTTCCATTAAGCTGACAAAATTATGAGTATATGCTGAGCCGACTCTATATGCGTTTTTTATGGGTGCGCCCATATCGAATTTCAGAATTCTGTAAATTAACCAAAAAAGGTAACGACTACAAGATACCCACCCCCTGATTACATAAGCCCAGGCTAACGACAGGTACAATCACAGCAGGAAGCTGCAATCAAGGCAAGTCAGAACTGACACTACACTCCGTAGGAGAGTCTTGTATTACTTTTATACTTGATCTGATGGTGAAATTGATACATTCTGGTATCAAAATTTTAACGGAATCACTAACGCACTCAAGGGAGGGGGGAGGACCACTCCTCCTCCCGCCCTATAACATTTTTACACCCTATTCCCATTAAAAATGGGAAAAGGGGATCATGAAGTTGTGCAAATGTATGAAACAGCCAAAAGGAAGCATCTCTGACCCTATAAAGTATACAATTTTTAAGTTTGAACCTTGTATCAATCAAAGTCATAGGGACAACATTACTTGGTGCAGGGTATTTTGCAGTCGGGGCACTTGATTACAGCACTCTTACTTGTTTTTACGTTACTTTGTATGGGATTCGAATTCAGAACCTTCGGGACTGAACACAGGCGGCTGCATCTTAACGTATAGGACTATCAAGCACTCGCGTGAGAGTACGACAAAGCATAGTAAAGAATACAGCCATAGCTACTCAGCTTTTGAGCAATCATCAAGCAAAAAGCCAAGGGCACATAATTTGAGTTTGGGGGCAGTCCAACAACAACAAGAAGAAAGAAAGTGTGTCAAGCCCGACTATAACACACTCTGTACCCCCAAAGTTTGTAAATATCTGATCCATTTAAGTTAGAAGCCACACAAAGTGGCAAAAAAGCCATATAGTTTGTAAAGTGCTGCCCATCATAATTGCTCCTTTTCCTTATAACTCGACTATCGTTCATCCGATCTTTATTATTTCAACCGCAAATCGATAAAGAATACTGATTACTTAATATGCTTAGAAGCTACGAACCATCTATTTACAAAACTGTGGGAAATATGACCGATTTACCAAATTGCGTGACAAAAATTTTAAGTACACTTGATCTGCCTGCAGGTAAGAGAACCTCTATCAATACACGATCTCTTACTCTCTGTTTGTTCATACGAATAGACGGACAGACGGACATGGCTGTATCGACTTGGCTGTTGATGCTGATCAAGAATATATATACCTTATCTTCTTCTTCTTCTTTAGTGGCCCGATAATTGCATCACAATCGCTTGATGGTCTCGGCATCTGCTATAATGCTCGCTTCTGCTTTGTAAGAGCTGGCACCAGTTGTTCACACCAAGGTTGAAAATGTCTTTCCGCAGTAGTATTTTTCGACAAAAAAGCTAAAAAAAAAAGGCCATGTCTTTTCTTATTATTTATGCAATTATATATTTAAAATATATTAAATATATCATCAGAGTGATGAAGTTCCTCGTCCTCATCCTTGTCGTAGGCCTCAGCTGTGTTTATTAGCTTAATGTAACTAGAAAGGACCTTATAATCGACGCAGCATTTCACACGTCGACGAATCCTGTCTGTTCTGTAACTACACATATTATATTTGTAATTTAATTTCTTAATTTCAGTTTCACTAATATCCAATATCTTATTCATAATATTGAAATGAGCATGCTCACCTCCATTAGATATCTGAGTTTTGATTTTACAATATTAACCTGACTGAAGAAACGCTCAACTTCAACGTTGGACCATGACAAGAACAACATCTGAATCGAAAACGAGGTTAACTCAAAAAGTCAATGATTACCTCCAGAGTCATTGGAAGCGATTACTTTACTCCAAAACTTTAGTTTCATCGTCGTTCTTCCATTTTACTAAATGTATAATTTTCCAATATCTTCTACGAAAAATACTTCCAAAATGGTAACAATGCTTTGTTTTTTGGTCGTAGAATGTTGTCAACCGAAAATAAGTCAATTTGTTGAAGAATGCTAGGATTATCAGGTAAACTGAAATCAATTAAATAGCTTAATACATTGAATTTTGTGAAAATCCAAAAAGTAGATCAGTGCCTGAACTTCAGTTGCTTTATAAGGGTCAACTTAGAAATTTGTGCAGCTGTCTCGAATAGATTGCTCCAATACGCTATCCATATGAAGCATATATCTTTGAAAATAAATTTCTCAAAATCGTCTACTTGTGTTATATTTTTAAGTTGAAGTTTAGTAAAGGTTACATTGTCGTATTGTGCATTTGCAATAACTGCAGTAAACTCAAAAGGTATCAGATTCATTCTTCCGGAGCAAAGCCTTAAACTCCGGGTTCTGCAGATAGACTTTACGACTTTTTGGTTTGAAAACTTTTAGCGTTTTTGTCAAACGATCTGTAAACTGGGCTAGCACTTTGAGGTGACTGTTTCCTGAACGTTAGAGGTGGCAATTAGGGTAGATAAATGACTAACAGAGGTGACAAGCTATCGATTTGCTTATGAGTTTTGCAAATGACTCCAAAATAAAAATAAAGCTGAAAAAAAGCCGAAATCATTTTTAAACAAGAAAGAAAGTCGGTCAAGCCCGACTATAACATACTCTGTACCCTTACACTCGCATTTGCTTAGGAGTCAAACGGTCAGTTAACACCCCGCGCACAACGCGGTGCGCTCTCTAAGTTTCTCTCTCTCTCTCTCTCTTTCTCTCTCGCACTAAGATTGCCTGTGTTGAACGGTTAGGGTATGTTGCTGTGGTTGTTGGTGGGGGGGTGGGTGGTGTTAACTGGCCGTTTTTGCCCATAACTTGAGTATCGTTCATCCGATCTTTATCATTCCTTCAGCAAATCGATAAATAATTTTGTTTACAAGGTATCTCTCGAAGGAACAAACGATCGATCTCCAAAACTGTAGGAGATATGAAGTTTTTTCCAAATTGCGGGGGCGGGAGGGGGCGTGTCAAAAATTGAAAATAAACTTGATCTGCCTGCAAGTATAAGAAATATATGTCCCATACATGTCAAACCTCTATCTCTTACCATCTCTGAGATCTCTTCGTTCATACGGACGGACAGACGGACAGACAGACAGACGGACAGACGGACATGGCTATATCGACTCGGCTGTTGATGCTGATCAAGAATATATATACTTTATAGGGTCGAAAACGATTCCTTCTCCCTGTTACATACTTTTGCACAAACTTAATATACTCTATGTACCTTCGGTACAGAGTATAAAAAGCCAGAATTTCCGCTTCCCGCTGTTTCTAAATTTTACCCGCAATCCGGCTTTAAAAAAAGCTAGAAATGACGGGAAAAAAACAGATTTGGCAACACTGGTCCCCATAGAGCTCATACAGTTCGCGATTCTTTCGAATGCGGAATCCATCGCCAACTTTTAAAGGTCCATAAATCCTACGAAGAATTTTTCGCTCGAACATGCCAATCGCCTCCTCATACGTTGCTGTCAATGTCCATGCTTCTGCACGGTATTGCAGAACTAGGATGATGAGCGTCTTTTTTGTTCTTCGAGAGAATGAATGAATTCCCTACTGAGCCCGTTGTAGTATCGGCTTGCAAGAGTAATTCGTCTTCGGATTTACAGGCCGATGTTGTTGTCGCTGGCTATCATCGTTTCGAGGTAGACAAAACCCTCTACAACCTTAAAGTTGTACTCTCCCATAGTAACAAATTGTCCAAGATGCGTAGACTTCTTGTCCGTGGATACTAGGTACTTCGTATTGTCCTCGTTTACTGCTTCTCAATCTTTCAAAACGCCCTGCTTACCGACCGTTCGTTTTTGCCGATTATGTCAATATTATTGGCATATGCAAGTAGCTTTATAAAAGATGGTGGCATTTGGATACTGGCGCAGTATATACTCCGTCAGCAGATTAAAGAAGTCACACAATAGGGTATCACCCTGCTTAAAACCTCTTTTGGTATCAAATGGTACGAAAAGGTTCTTTCCTATTTTGACGGAGCTTTGAGTCCTTCTCAATGTCATCATGCAAAGTCGAACATACTTTGCTGGTATACCAAAGGTGGACAGGGCTTCAAAGAACCTTATCGGTGTTGATAGAGTCGAGACTAAAAAATTCTGAAAGGGTATGATGGTTGTACAAAAACTTTCGCTGGATTTGGTCTGGTTAGCTCCGTTTTCTTTTTATTGAACTTTAAAGTTTTCAGCTTCTGATTGGGACTTGCAACTCCATATCTCGTAAACTATTTGGAATTTCACTTTGTCGTCTTAAAGGAAGTTGTTGCTCTTGGCTTTTCTTACAAAACATTTCTAAGTAGCTGGAGCTGATGAGCTGCCCGCTGAACTCCTTAAGACTGGCGGCGAGGAGTTGGTAAAGTGCATGAACCAACTCCTCTACAGAATATGTTCTGACGAGAGCATGCCCGAAGATTAGAGTATAAGTGTAATTTGCCCAGTTTGCGCCAACTACCGTGGGATCAGTCTCATAAGCACACTGATTGGACCTTATCAGTGTGGCTTCAGACCTGATAAATCCACCACTGGCCAGTACTATGAGAAAGATATCAAAACCTACCATCTTTTTGTCGATTATAAAGCCGCCTTCGACACACCGATAAGGTCAAGATTCTTTGATGCCCTGTCTACCTTTGGTATACCAGCAAAGTACATTTGACTTTGCATGATGACGTTGAGAAGCACGCAAAGCTCCGTCAAAATAGGAAAGAACCTCTCCGAACAATTTGATCCCAAAATCTGCTAATGGAGTCTATACTGCGCCAGTGTCCAAATGCCAACAGATCGGGCACCATCTTTTATAAAGATATAATGCTAGTCGCATATGCCGTTGATATTGACATTATCGGCAAAAACGAACTGCAGCTAAACACGAAGTAAACGTCACAACCAACAAATGCCACGAACAAACAAAAAGCCGAAGACGCGCATCGTAAGAGAGCAAACCGCCCACACGTATTCTCTCTCTCTATATCAGAGTTCCCCAGCGATAGCTCCTGGGGCACGAACATACTCGCCAATTTATACCGAAAGCTTGCCGAAGTTATGCATCACTGTGTGTTAGAGAGAGACACAGTCACATTTTCACGCTCTCTGCTTATGGAACCCTGCTCTATATCAACCCAGCTGCGCAGAGCTGAACGTGTTCTGCCGAAAGTATGCATTACGCCTGACGAAAAAGTAATGCAGTACAACCGCTGCTTTTCGTTAGAGAGATATTAATCGGAAACAAACTGAAACAACTAATCGTGCCACACACGAGCCGATGCCTATTTCGTTCGCTTATGTGCTTTCCCCCTCATCCATAAGCGTTTTTTTACATTTCTTCTATTTTCTAAATTTGTATTTGTATGCAGAACAAATGTGTAAGTGTGAATTGACTTAGTTGTTAGTTAATTTTAGTGTACATACATGTAATTGTCGGGAAAGCAAACTCGCAAAGTTGAAAACTCAATTGGCAAAAGTGATGGAGGCTCAAAAATTGAAAAATGTCAAATCGATATATTGGCCATCCTTAAAAAGCTGACGAAAAAGAATATGCCCCTGATAACGACATATTTCCCATTTGTAGTCTGGACAATTTAAAGCTTTGTAAAAACATACATTTTATTTATCAAGGAATAACAAATAAAATCATTTAAAATAAACTAATATAAAAACCACTGCATTACTACATCATTACCCACTCATATAGGCTGTAATGCACGTGCATTACCAACCCATCTACTTCTCTATCAATAGTACATTGCATCGTAAAACAATTAATTTACCCACCTGTATACTTTTCCATCTATAGTAAATTGAATCGTATTACAAGTGCTTTACGACTGAGTATACGATTCCTAAATTGTGTGTTGAATTTTAAACGGACTGCGAACATTCTGCATTACAATTTTAAAACAAATATACGCATTCGTAATGGGAATCCGATGGCAGTTCGGCTCTGGCATACTTGTTTTATTACTGGTAATGCAGGATGTGCGCACCCCGTTTACAATTCAACACACAATACGGCCATGCATACTGAAAAGTAATGCAGATTGTACTCTCATACTGATGGCAAAGTAATCTAGGAGTAATCTGGGAGCCGCTGGGAAGGGTCGGCAAAACACACATGCTCATTTTGGCGTTGCCCATGGGATAAGGTTTTGGCATTTTGAACACCACTGGTCTAGACAGATGGGCTTAGTGGTGAACGAGGACAAGACGAAGTGTCTAGTATCCACGATCAGTGAGTCTACGCGTCGTGGGCAAGCGGTTACAATGGGAGAGAACAGCTTTGAGGTTGAAAAGGATTGTATCTACCTCGGAACAACATCAGCCTTAAAAAAGATGAAGAATAACTCTTGCAAACCGATGCTACTACGGGCTCAGTAGGGAGTTCAAGAGCAGAACCCTCTCTCGAAGAACGAAAATAGCGCTATATTGCCTGCGTAAGCCACTGCCTGCCATATATATACGGGCCGAAAACTTGTTCTAGTTGGAAAATCCTTTTTTTTATTAGTTGGGGATGGTGAGCGTCACCAAACTTGGCTTTTATTAATTTGATATGCGTTCAAACAATTCTACAAAGTTTCATCAAAATCGGGTGACTATATCGTATGGCTCCCATATTAAGATGTTGTGTGGGAGGGGGGGCGTAGTTTTTGTCCAATGTTGTTCATCATAAAAATATACTTCCGTATGGCCAAAAAATCTCTTGCATTTCCAATTTCCATCCCCCTAGATGGGCAAAATCTTACACTGTGCGTCGGCGAAATCTCTAGAGATTTCTGTGTCACCCCCGAAAGCGTTGGACAACTGTAGCCAGTTTTGACATACAACGCTTAAGCGTATGAAAGCTCTCCTTCCTGCTTATCCAAAACATTTGCTACTCCGTTACATTTTGTGCTTGTGCCACCATATACCCCCCCAAACGGGGTACTAAATGTAAGTAAGTCGCATAATTTTTGTTGTAAGCAAACACCAATTGGGCATAACTCATACGCCGCGTGTCCCAAATGGAGGTTAAAAGCCAGTGCAGCTCCAAAGTCTATAAATAAATCTTTGGCAATGCATGCGTCGTGATCTGAGGTGGTCTGATCTGGTCTGGTCAGTTTGGTTCGCTTCGGTTCGGTATCAAGTCTGCAGTTGCATACAAAAAAAACAAACAAAAACAGAAAACTGAAAACATTTTCGTTTTAAAATTATCCGTAATGATGGTCAAGGACGTACATTAACCAGGTTTCACTTGAGTTTAAGCAATTGCATAAGCCAAACTGGTCTCGCTGGTCGATTTCTTGCATTTTGCTAGATTTAGATCGCCCCAATAACACCTTAAATTTTGTTCACAATGTACCACACCCAGATCCATTTCCATTTCAATTGCATTTTTAACGTTTTATTGGCAAACAATGCGTTTTTTTTTCGCGCTTCTGTGTCTCTTTTTTTATTTATTTGGTTTTCGTTATTTTGCGCAAGGCCGTTGGCAAAATCATAAAAACCTGGAGATGGCATTTTATTGATTTTATATTCTTTTTGGGCAATTATGCCTCATTAACTGAAACAGCCAGTTATGGGCCTGGCCCAAAAACAAAATAAAACCAAAAATATGGCAATGGGCGAAATTTTGGAAAACCCTTGAGGAATAGTAGGTTGTATGTGTCCCCTGCAATGAGAGATGAAGAAGAGTTGGAGTCTGTGGCACACTTTTCCTCACTGCACTGTTGAAATTAACATACAGTTAATGCTCTGTAAATTGTTTTCCATTCGCTGCCAATTTCCTGGAAATTCCAAATTTGTTTTTCGATCTTTCGATATTTTATGACTTAACCAGAATAAGTCAATTTTGGTAATTATATTGATAAATCTTGACTTGTGTGCACAAAATCAAGACGTTCAAAAGATTCACCTGTTGTTGTCACTCACTTTCCAGTGAAATCACCAAATTTTAAAATGTACACTGGAACAAGGCTATTAGAGTAAGATTCACTTGAATTTTAAATGGTATCATTCTTTTTCTAAGTTCTTAAGTTGAAACTTGTTGAGTTTGATAACAATAACAAGAATGTATATGGGGTTTAGTGACCTGTTTTTGATTTTAGTCAAAGTTACATCTGGCTAGCTCGAGGTCTTTGGTTGAGTATAAATCTTTATAACCAACACAAATCAACAGATATTAATTACAACATTTTGGAATAGCAATTGGGCATGTCCATACAACGATAAGAAGAATAGTTTTGAACCGATCTGAACAAGCCTATGATTCCTCATTGCGGAAGCGTAACTCTATTCAGGATATTCAAGTTTATACAGAAAAACAAGAAGGAATGTCTAATACAAGGCTGCAAACCAGTAAAATGTTGCAGAAGGTTCGGTCCGGGGGTTCGAACCCGTTGTAAAGTCTAAGGTTCGGTTTGCGGACCGGTTCCTGGAACCCCTGAACCCAAGGTTTGGGGTTGAACCTCGGTTCGCTTGAACATAAAAGAATAGTTTCGATTTATTATTACTTACTGTTTTGCTCAGAAGTTTGCAACGCAAAGAAATATTCATTTCCGACCCCATAATCTATATATATTCTTGATCAGGGCGACGAGCTGAGTCGGTTGAGCTTTGTCCGTCCGTCTGTCTGTCTGTTTCACGCTGCTAATATATCGGAACCGACCGGATCGGATGACTATATCATATAGTCTTTTGTTTTCAATGTTAGCGTCCTCAAACTCGTCCATTATTAATATTATATGCTTTCAAACAGATTTTCAAATTTTGGTCAATATCAGATGACAATATCTTATAGCTGCCATAGGACCGATCGGTCGGAAAATGGGTCTTAGTGAAAAAACTTTTTTGTTTTCAAGTAAATCGTTCTTAAGGTCGGTGATTCTTAATATTAAACGCTCTCAAACTAATTTGAAAAAGTTGATCGACATCGGGTGACTATATCTTATGGTTGACCGATCGGTCGAAAATGGTTCTTAGTAAGAAATTTTTTTTGTTCTTAATGTTAGCGTCCTTAAAATTACTGATTACTAATTCTATATGCTTTCAAATGTACTCGCAAAAATTTGGTCGAAATCGGATGACTATATCTTAATAGGACCATAGGACCGATCGGTCGAAAATTGAGTCTTAGTTTTATTTCTTAAGCTCGCCGATTGTTAATTTGATATGTTTTCAAAAAGATTCGCGAAATTTGGTCGAAATCAGATGTTTATCTGTCGGAAAATGGGTTTCAGTTACAAAAATATTTGATTTTTATGTAAACGTTCTTCAAAAACAGCATTTGTAAGGCTATAAAAACTTCGGCACAGACGAAGTTAGCTTGGCCTTCTCGTTTAAAATAATATTCTTTATTTCAATAGTGTAATTAACAACTTTTGAGAACTGCTTAGTTTAAGATAATAAGCATAACTTCTAAGAGCTGTTCATCTATACTAGCTCTTAAATCAGAAGATCAAACTTAAGTGTTGAAAAGGCTCGCTCAACTGTTACCTGAGTTGCTGGAACAGCAAGTACATGGTGGTCCATCTAGTGTTTGGAACTTGAACTATTCATAATTTCACTTTAAAAACGTCAAATGTCATTCGGAAAGCCACTACTAATATTTAATAAAAACTATGACATTTACAAAATGGGTCGCCATTCGCTTGACGAAAGTTGGGAAATATTAAAAACATATTCCCAGAGTGGTGAGTCCTCAATTCAAACTGTGCGAAATTTGAAAAAAACAATTAACAAAAAAAATGTTCTGAAAACTCTATATGTGGATCAATCCGTGAAGCGAGTTCGTGAAACTGAAATGTTGGTGGATAAACCAACCCGTGAACGTACTCGTCTGTGGTTGCTGAAAATGTGCATGAACAACGATCGACGTCAACTCGCCATCGATCTCAACAATTGGACATTTCGCGCACTTCTTTGATGCGAATTTAGCATAAAGACCTTGCCATGAAGCCATACAAAGTTCAGTTGGTGCAGTAGCTAAAGTCAATTGACCATCCGAATCGTCTATAGTTCGCAAATTAGGCGAAAGATCGTTTGACCGAAGATGGTGAATTTCACCGAAAAATCATCTTTTTAGATGAAGCACATTTCCACCTCGGTGGTTATGTTAATAAACAAAATTGTCGCATCTGGGGCACAGAAAATCCGCATATCGTCGTCGAGAAGCCAATGCACCCACCACGTGTCACTGTTTGTTGCGGATTTTGGTCTCGAGGCATCATTGGTCCATTTTTCTTTGAAAATGAAAAGGAGCCACCATGTTCGTGAATGATCAGCGCTACCGCGCAATGTTAAGTGATTGGTTCTTCGAGGAAATTGAAGCGGAAGACTTGAACGATATTTGGTTTCAACAAGACGGCGCTACGTGCCACACAGCGCACGCCACAATCGATCTTCTGCGCCCTTTCTTCGAAAATCGAATACTCAGCAAATGTGGAGATGTGAAATGGCCGCCAAGAAGCTCTGACACCGTTAGACTATTATCTTTGGGAAGCGGTCAAGGACAAATGTTATGCAAACAATCCTGAAACAATTGAGTTGAAGAACGAGATTCGAGTTGCTATAGCTGAAATACGTGACGAAACAATTGAAAATTTTCTGAAATATTGGGTGGATTGAAATTGTTTTTCACAAGTAAATGACATGAACCAACCTTTCCAATAAATGTTCAACCTTTCAAAAATATCTATTTATTTATATTATTATATATTTTTTTTATAGCAAAATTAAATTCCAATTTTTAAATGGACCACCCTTTATACACTAAGTTTATACACACAACATTTATTGTGCTTAGTACCCTTTAAAGTGATGATTCAGCATTATATTTATTTTATATTTGGCTTAACACGAGATTATACTGAATACCTACTATTGGTCCGACAATCTGGATGAATTTACAGTGTGGATTTTGTTAGACGCTGCCTTAACTGGCTAACAATGTTTGCGTTCTATAAGAACATTATATAATGAAAGAAAGATTGCATACTTTAAAGGGCATTATGATATATTTGGTGTGTATTAACGTAGTAATAGTTAAGGTAATATTTTTAAGTCGTCATTTTTTTTTGTTGACCTTTCCAAAATTTTAAAACATTTGTCGATGTATGTTCTCTTGGACTATTTTCGAAAGAATCTATAACATCATTTACAGATTTCAAATTTGATATTTGTTAATTGCTTTCTATTGTTTCCATGAACTTCTCTTCTTCGCAATCAGACGATGAGTAAAAGAGATTAATTTAAATTAGCTAATCAATGTCAAATAATTAGCTAGAATTTCAGGCTCCTGCAAAACTGAATAAATTCCGGCTTTCGAGCTTGCAGAATAGCTATATCTGGTGTGAAAAATAGATAAATAGGCAAGGATGCGTGTGGCACACACTTCTGTTTGTATTCGGCTGACATGTTTCTGCAGTAGCATGCACCGGGTTGGTTAGATTGGCGCATATGTATATGCATAAGATGAAACATAAAAAGGTTCAATAAACTGTGCAGTGTACATAGGCGTTTACATTGAATTTGTAGTATATTACAAATTAATATCTCTGATTGGAAGTATTGTGGCCTATGTGTATGTATTATAAATTAAGCATACGTATGAATGTATACATATGTCCATAGGTAGGCAAAGAAGTACTACACATAATAGCACGCTCTGATTTTTAACGTATTTAAATTGTTTTACATATGTACATACATATATGTATGTGTGCACCTTAATGGCCATCTAGCCCAGTATACTTTGGTTCAATACAACAAAATAATAACAACAAAAAATAACAAATAAATTAAAATTGTAAAATAATTTACTTTTTGCAAGAACTTTTAACATTTTTGTACATGACATTCATAAATTTAGATTGATTGATTGTTTGCCCCGAAAACATAATTTGTCACAACAACTGGTTTTTTGGACACTCTTTTCTTTCTCTAGACAAGCCTCCATCCCCAGTCGAGTTTAAGCCAAATCCAAAACCGTGGCCCAGACAGCAGTTCCTCTTGGCCATTGATTAACTATAATTAACAAATTCCGTTTGGCACTTAACATCGCCATGCTAATGCTTTCAGCTTAATAGCATCAAATTAATTGAAACATGGCAAACTTTGGGTAAATAATTTATTTATTTATTTACGATTTCTGCTCGCAACTCTGGCTGAGGGCTGAGCAAAGTCTGCCTGAAATTTCACAAATATCGAACTTATCAATTAGATAGCTTTAATTTGTTTGTTAATTGCAATTTGGCATTAAGTGGAAAAATATTTATTATGACAGAGTAACAAAAAAAAAACAGCGTTTTTATTCAAGTATTTAGTTAAGGTCTCCTTGCAATAATATTTGTGTTTCTATTTTTCATGTACTTACCGTTTAGCAGCAAAACTGGGCGGCAGCTGTGCTAATTTTTTCCCGCTATTGTTTGGAAAACTTACCCTGAGAGAGTTTCAGAAGCGACACAAAAATATTACGCAAATAAATTAAATATTAATGTACATAAATGATATTTACCTCAGGTTTCGCGTTTTGTATTTTGTGTGTTTGTGTCTGGGAAAGGCTTACTACGTCAATTGGCTGGCGTGTGGCAAGCGCCGCGAGAAGGTCGCCAACGGATCTAGAATTTAGAGACAGATACAGATACAGATACAGATGTATCTACATGTTTTATGTAGGGAAATTACGCAAACCAAAGTCGCTGCTTTTGAGACTCAAGACTCAAGGCCGAATTTGATTTGGATTGGAGCTCCATTATAATGCAAATTCAACGTATTCAATATGGGTTTTTCTTAGAAATTCTATCAAAGAATTAAGCAAAAATTGTTTTAACACATAAAACAATCATTTAGCATCATTTGCTCTTCCTTCTTCGAGATCAAAGAAGACTTAGCTAGATTCCTTCCATTAATAAACAGTTCCACGGAATCTATATAGAAATGTAGTTAACCTTTTAAGCAAACTGAATCGTATTGACCCCTCCTTCACAGAGCGGTCAACTGCGTACTTGCATATCCAACAGACCTTCGACCGCTCCATTCTTAGCTCCTTCTAATGGTAAGTTCACCTTTAGAGTGCTCCAGAATGGACTTGACAAGAGACTTACCTTTCAACAACACATCTAGAAAGTGACTGGCGAGAGAGCCTTGGCACTAAGAATGATCTGTCTACACTTATTTGCCAGCAACAAGCACTCCCTAAAGAACAAAGTCGTGATTTACAAAGTTATTCTTGTACCAATCTGAAGGTGTGCTGTACAGGTCTATGGAATCGCTGTCAAAACCCACTAAAACAGAATGAGGATATTCCTTGTTTATGGCCTCCTCTTTTCTTTATCCTTCCTTCCTCTTTTCTTCCTTCCTTCATCCTTGCTGCCTTCTTATTTCCTTCTTCCTTACTTCTTCCATCTTCCTTTCTTCCTTCTCCCTACTTTTTTTTCCTTCATCTTGCATTCCTTCTACCTTTCTTCGTTTTTCTCCCTTCGTTCCTTTTTCCTGCCTTCCTATATCCTGCCTTCCTTCCCTCTTTCTTCAATTTTTCGATCCTTCTTCCTTCCTTCCTTCCTTCTTCCTTCCATCCTTCCTTTCTTCTTTATTCATTATTCCTTCCTTCTTCCATTCATTTTACTTACTTCTCTTTCCTCCGTTCTTCCTTCCTTCCGTCCTTCTCCTTACGACCTTCTTCCTCCTGTCTTTCTTTCCGTCCTTCTTTCTTACTTCATTCCTTCTTTTTTCCATCTTCCTTCCTTCTCCCTACTTTCTTCTTCCTTCATCTTGCATTCCTACTTTTTTCTTCCTTCCTTCGTTTTTCGTCCATCCTTCCTTCTTTCTTCTTTCTTTCTTCTCTTTTGTTCCATCGTTCTTCCCTCCTTCCACCTTTCTTTCTACTTTCTTTCTTCCTCCCTCATTCCTTCCTCTTTCCTTCCCTTCTCCTTTCATCCTCCTTCTTTCCTCCTTCCTTCCTCCTTATACCTTCTCTTTCTTCTTTCCTTCTTCCTTACAAAGAGTATTATAATTGAGAGTATAATAATTTTCCCAGAAGCTTGCTACGCAGAGAAATATTCATTTCCGAACACATAAACTATATATATTCTTGATAAGGGCGACCAGCTAGTAAATTTAGCTTTTTCCGTCCTTCTGTCTGATTCTACACAATCTAGTCTCTCAGTTTTACTGCTATCAAACTGAAACTTTACTGCGCGCTACTAATATGTCGAAACCGCCCGGATCAGATGACTATATCTTATGCCTGCCATGGGACCGATCGGTCGGAAAATGGGTCTTAGTGAGGAAAAATTGTTTGTTTTCAATGTTAGCTTCCCCATACTCGGTCATAGTTAATATGAAATGCTTTCAAACGACTTTGCAAAATTTCGTCAAAATCGGATAACTATATCTTATGGTTTTTATAGGACCGATCGGTCGGAAAGTGGGTTTTAATGAGAAACACTTTTCTGTTTTCAATGTTAGCTTCCCCATACTAGGCCATAGTTAATATGAAATGCTTTCAAACAAATTTACAAAATTTTGCCAAAATCGGATAACTATATCTTATGGTTGCCATAGAACCGATCGGTCGGAATCTTAGTGAGAAAATGTTAGCCTACTTACACACTAATATTTCAAAACGAGCTTTTGCAAGAATCTAAAAACTTTGACACAGTCGAAATTCGCTTAGCCTTCACGATTTTCTTTCTGCCTTCTTCCTTCATTTTACTACAAATTTGCATTTTAGCCTATTAGAAAAAACCACTAAAGATTAAAAAAAAATCTATTTTTGGTTTCTTGTATTGATATTTTGAAAAATGAAATCTAAAATTTGAGTTTTTTTTTACCAATTTAATATCAACTTTTGGAATTCAATCCAACTGTAAGAAAAACCAAATAAATGCAGAAATATTGGCAACTAATTGGCCCAAGTTATTTTTGACTTGTAACTCACGTTCCTCTAACGGACCAACACACACACTCCGACCAGACCATACCACACCCATTTTCCCAGCCAAGTGAATATTGTGTTAACGGCAGCTGCTGCTGCCTCTTGTGAGTCTTTGTGTCTTTTATTAAACAGTTAAATTTTTGTATATTTTTTTTTTTTATCATTTTTGTTGTTTATTTTTTTTTTTTTTTGAGTGCGCCGTATGCATGTCGATTTTGTTTGTTGTTTTGTTAATTTTATGATTTTCATTGTTGTTCTGTAGTAAATTTTCCTTGAAATTTTTGCATAAAACTATAATAATAAAAAAAAAGTGCTAAATCAGTAATCATATAATATACAAATCATAACCGTTGATGCCACGCCCCAACCCCCCTACGCCCCCCGGGGTAGTCTACACCTTTATGGTCACTTGCAAAGTAAATAAAAGTTCAATGTTTGAATAAATTAAATTCACATTTCAGATGGGCGCTTGGATGGGTGTATTATTTGGTTGGAGGTAAGTCCCAGAGCGATGACAGCCACATGAACGAAATGACCATTTTCAATAACACTCACGTAGCATCCGAGTCAATAAATTACAGAAAAAAAACAGCAACAACAGTATAAAATTTTATAACTAAAAGGCAAGTTAAACACATTCAATTGATATTTTCGCTGGTGGCCGTAGCACGTACAACAACAACAACGGGAGCAACAATGGAAAAAACAAAAAGAATACCAAAAAAAAAAAAAACACAAAAAAAAGGAAGGTTAGTTTATCAAACCAAAATGACAAACGCCACTGGGATACCCTTTTTATGGTGATAATGTAGAGTGGAAATTTTGGGGGCAACGGAATTTTCCGCTTAAGCAAACCTCCACCAAACAAACTTGATAACAAAACAACATTTGTAAAAATTCATTTAAATATGAAAAGAAATGCAGGCTTGATTAATTAAATGAATGTCAAATTAAAACTTTGAACTTTCCACTTAATCCAAGACCAAAATACACTGCCACTCTTGTGGCACAAAACACTCAAGTAACAAGTCAATCCATTTAAGATGTTCAATAAGAAGCAAACTACTTTAAGCAAGCAGGCTAAACAAACTTTGTCTGTGCCGATGTTTTGATACCCTTGCAAATACTGGTTATAAAATATCAAACTTCAAATCAAACATTTTTCATACTAAAACCCATTTTCCGACCTATTGTCATCTGATTTTTACAACATATTAACAATCTCTTTCCCGGAAGGGAAAAGAGGGAGGCGGCAACTATTATATACACTAAGAAAAAACTAGAACGAATAGTTTGAGTACGAACGCACTTAAAAAAAAAAAGAATTATTCGTTCTTGAATTTTCAATTCGTTCTCAATTGGTTTTTATAGGCAAGGGGAGTGAGGGCAAGTTGAGAGAATAGCATTGGAAACGCTCTCACAGAGAGAGAGCGCATGCGCAGTTTGACGTTCTCAGATGCGTACAAATACCAACTGCATTCATTCTTAAGTATGGGTTCGACGCGACGTGTAGTTTATGGATGATAGTTGAGTGGGCTAAGCAGCTTCGAGGTACCAAGTTCAAGTTCCAGTAAAGCAAATGTTACCTAATTGTGCTCATTTCAAACACTTTTATAAATTTTTGATAAACTTTTGTTCGTATTTTGAGTTAAAGGCAACTTATTTTCTGAACAGATTCGTTCCCTGTGTTGCACTTAGAACCGAAACTGTACCGGTACAATGCTTAGGTTCTTTCCGCTCTTTTCGATTTCAAGAATATCGGTTCTCGAATACCAGTATATAAAAAAAATTTATGTTATCGGTTCCGGTTCTGTTTCTGAGTTTTATTCGGTTCCGGTTTAATTGCCGAGTTTTAAGAACAACTAAATTTAAAACAGTAAAGTTTTTCTCATTAAAACCCTTTTTCCGACCAATCGGTCCTACTACAGCCATATGGTATAGTCATCCGATTTTGACCAAAGTTTGCAAATCAAATCAATTGTGTGACCCACACATTTGTGTTGGTCGGTACTCATTCGAGACAGTGCTTTTTCCGATTCTCAGGGAAAAAGTACAATTTGGAGAGTTATCGCGATGTGGAGGTGGTATTAAAAATACGTGCTGAAGACAACTCAGATGTAAAATGCTTTTCGGATTATTTTACGCTTAGTAAAAACGTTTTCTTCGACTGATATTTTACCACCTTTCCTCTTCATGATCGATTATCCGAACTGAAAATAAACGGAAGCGAAACTATTCAGTTAAACCGAATCCGCAGGTTAAAACGGATATGTTATTGGTTATAGGTGAAAGTGACCAACGTGTGAAAAGTTGTCCTCATAAAATGGAAGGACAGCAAAAGCATGGTAATGGCCTCTACGGAACCCAAATGACGCTGTTGAAAGGCGGAGCAAGGAGGAAAATCGCCGTATTAATCTAACTTGCCCTGCTGCTGTGCATGAATACAATAAGCGCATGGGTGGCGTTGCTGTGTGTGACCAACAGATGGAGGCTTACCGCACGTGGATTAATACAAAAAAGTCGTTAAAGGTAGCCCGGGTTTGAACTCAGACAGGATTGTAAAATCGGCTTGACATCGCTGAGGCACTTTTTTGTGGACCCAAAAAGAAAAGGATAGTAGTTCCTCAGATGGTGAAGAAGAGGAAAGAGTAAAACCAATGCCCCCAACTCATTACTCTGCATTGCCAGGGCAAAGCAGAACGCTTGACTGTCACAACCACTGGCCTATAGTAGATAAGCTTAATAGTACTCGGATGTGCCGGTATAAAACAAGATGTGAAAAATGTGATGTATATGGAAAGTCTTGTTTTTAACTATTTCATACTCAGGCTTAACTACCACTTGAATTAACTGTATCTTTCTGCATTCTTTAAAATATTTTTTCTCAGTTGCTAAAGATTGACAATGAAATCAAAAATGTTCGGAAAATTCGTAAGTCACTTGTATACCAGCGTGGGTCCGTTTTCGGGATTCTATGGGTCCTTTCTCGGAACAAGAGTTTAATCATCAAATAATATGTCATATGTGAAAATCGATGGGTACTGAAAGGGCTATTACAGCCAAAAGATATAGTCATCCGATTTTGACGAAATTTTGCAAATCTGTTTGAAAGCATTTTTTATGAATATTGATTGAGTTTGGGGACGCTAACATTGAAAACAAAAAGTTTTTCTAACTAAAACCCATTTTCCAACCGATCGGTCATATAGCAGGCTTAAGATATAGTCAACCGATTCTGATCAAAGTTTGCAAATCTGTTTGAAAGCGTTTCATTTTAATTATGACCGAGTTTGGGGACGCCAATAATGGAAACAAAAAAGTTTTTCTCACTAAGACCCATTTTTCGACCAATCGTTCCTTTGGCAGCCATAACCTATAGTCATCCGATTTTGAGCAAATTTTATAAATCTGTTTGAAAGCATATTTTTTTTAATATAGATCGAGTTTAGGGACGCTAACATTGAAAACAAAAAAGTTTTTCTCACTAAGACCCATTTTCCAACCAATCGGTCTTATTACAGCGACAAGATATAGTCATCCGATTATGACCAAAGTTTGCAAATCTGTTTGAAAGCACTTCATATTAATTATGACCGAGTTTGGGGATGCTAGCATTGAAAACAAAAAAAGTTTTTTGCACCAAAATTAATTTTCCGACCAACGCTATAAGATATAGTCATCGAATCCGGGCGGTTCGGACTTATTAGTAGCGTGCAATAAAAAGAAAACTCTATGCAAAGTTTCAGCTCCATAGAAAATCTGAAAGACTAGTTTACGTATAAACAGACTTGGCTCGTCGCCCTGCAAACCTCTGGAAAAAACTATAATACCCCTTGTAAGGGTATAAAAATGCATTTCCCCTTACTTCCTTCAAGGCAGGCCACAAATTGGCTGAAGGTCACGTACAGTCCAGAAAATTGGTTTTGTATGTGAAGGTCAAGGACGTTTGCCATAAGCAATTTGCAATATTTCGTTACGCTTCCCACCTGCAGCAGCAGCAGCACTTCCTCAAATTAAAGTTGGAGAATCTTATCATTAACAAATCAACGCTATTATTGCACAACAATAAACAATAATAATAATTATTGATTAGGCAAAACGATGAAAATTGCCGGCGTATAATTAATTTCGTTTACTAAATTTACTGATCGAAAGTCTTGGACATCTCTTCCTTAATTAATTAAACATGTTTCGTTTATTTATCGTTGAGTTTATTTCGGGGTTTTCCCCCATGTCTCCATGAATCATTTTAGGCAATCATCATAAAAGACGCACGACAATCATAAGTTTCAATAAATTTTTTGATAAGCATTTCGAGTTGCATTTGTTTTTGTTTTTAGCTGAATTAATTGAATTTGGTCGTCTCGTCTGTGTGCGGCTTATAAATAAACAAAAGCACAAGCATTCAGACGTCACTAGCCCAGTTATGCATATCACAAGTGAATAAAGAAAAAAGAAGCCGAAATTAATATCTAACTGTAAACAGCAAATTAAGAATACTCTTTGTTTAGGAATGAGTTCCGAGAACATTTCAATGTGAAAAAATATGGCTTAAAACTTTGTTTGTCATACAACTTTCAGCAAGCTCCAGGTCAATAAGTTATGTTTTTTTATAACTTTTAAACCACACCAAAAAGGAGGCTGGTCAACTGTACAGCTGTTTCAAGAACCTCCCGGTTCTATCATCATCTTTGGTAAGTCAGCAGAGGCCATCTCAAGCCAGTATTGCTATAACCGCTTGGGAATTCCAAAGGCATCTTCACAGCAAAAACCCCTCACACACACAGACAACGCCAAGTTGTTTTAGAAACGTTATGATGAAAATCATATCTTATTGGCCTAAAGCAGAGATGGACATGCACACATATCGACACACTTTTCACACGCATACAAGCACAATTTGCGTGCGCCCCATTCGTGTTCTATAAATAGCTTTCAATGCTTATAGCGTACGTGTGATTTTGTGCAGTCGGCCGCGGCAGAGCTCCTATGCACACGATTCGCGCTGCCTCGTGTGCATTGGAACTTCGCGACGCGCCCATCTCTGGCCTAAAGCCTGCTAAAAAGTTCTCAGATTGAGAATTTAAGCATATTTTGCTTCATTTCTGTACATAAATTGCTCTAATGCAGGGCCTTTTAGAAGAATTGCTAAATTTAGGTACAAAAAATTTAACTCTGGCTTGCTAGCACCAGTATAATGGGTCAAACTAGTATCTGGCAAGTTGTGTATAATACCTACTATAAAAAGAGAAAAGTTCTTAACTGTGTAAAGTAACTTTATTTTAAACTACTGACTCGATATTCATGAAACACAGAGTGGAAACGCTGTTCAGAAAATAGGTTGCCTTCAACTCAAAATAAGAACAAAAGAAATCAAATGTTCTAAAAGTGCTTGAAATGAACCAAATTCAACTCATTACAGAAAGGAATAAGTAGCCAGTTAGACGAGTAGTAACAAAAGTGTGTGATGGCGCCGTTAGAACAAATGAGGTTGCAAAAAAAAAAAAAAAAAAATCAAATGTGGGTGGGAAGTGGGGGGGAAGTTGTGTGGTAGTGGGGGAAGGAGGAGTGAAGTGCGGGGTAAGTGGGGGGGGAAATGGGGGTGGGAAGAGTGGCTGCCATGAGGTCAAGTTGTGAATTCAGTGCTATAAATTTTAATGTTTAATTCATTTCCATTAGCCGTTCCTGACTTAAATATCGAATCTGCTTGCGTCCTTAAACAAGGAAACGGGATTTCATACCCATATGTTAATGAAATCAACATAACAGAAACGCCAACTGCCATTTCAGTTCCTAAACTTAATTATCAACCTTGCTTGAGTCCTTAAAGAAAATTATTTTCCTTTAAAATATTCAGTTAGACAATGAACCACAATTCTTACCAGTCTACATTAAAAGATTGTCCAACTACTAATGTCGTTTTTCATCATAGTATTTCTTTATACAGTCAAAAAAAAAATTTCTTTTATTTCAGAAATCTTAGTCCAAAATTTGTTGAAAGTTAGTAATATTTTTTTGCTATTTCAAGATTGAGTTTATCCAAAAAGTGTCATTTTGCCAGTACTTAAATTTACAATCGAATTTATCGTCGTAAATAGCTTCGCTCCTACCGGGCATCCCATGGCACCCACTCTTTTTTATTTTTGGGTAAAAATTTTAAAACATAAAAAATATAAAATGGTTAAAAATCATGTTAACAAATTTCTACTTTGATAACCCATAAGTAAGCATCTAGAAACCGTAGCACCTTGTTCAAAACACTTATTTCAAAGGTTGAACAATTATGTATCTACCAAAATCTAACCAAAGGGCACAACAAATACAATTAGTTTTTTGCGTACATTTTTCAACTCGTCATTTATTGAGTCGCAGAGTCGCGGTACTTGTATTTTGTTGTTGCTTGCGTTTAATTGCGTTCATATTAGAATTATAATGCTAGAACATTTACAGTGAACCACAGAACTGAATCGAAACTATTTTATAAACCTGCAAGAACCCCAGAAACGAACCAACCTTAACTCTCGAACAATTTGCATCGCTGGTTTGAAGTGGCTCCGAACCAGCCGTCTAAAACTGGTTCAAAAGTGGTTCACAGTTATATTTCAAAAATTATTGTAGCTGTGATGTGGAAAATTGGTCTGTAGGTTTAAAATGTGAGTGTTAGTCATTTCACCGGTTCAACACTGCATCCTGGTTCGGATTAACTGGTTCAAAAGTGAATCAAAGCCATATGTTAGTATTTATTTGAACTATGAACCGGTTGGAAATATGAAGTTTGATACTCTACCAATTAAAAACTGGTGCCGAACAAGTTTAGACGAACTCAAAAGCAAATATTGAAGTTCAGACAGATGATTAGTTGAGTTAGGGCGGAACAGGACAGTGGATGCTTTTTTGAAGGCCTTGATAATTGCCATCCTCTGATCAAAAACTTGTTTACTACAAAAGTTTTAAAAGGATTGCTACGGAGTTAAACCCGCAAACAGACAAACATTCATTCACATTCAATAATATGTATAAAGAGATTTATAGACAGATCATCTCCCAGCTTATAATTAAGGGTCATTTACAATTGTGTTTCGAGGTCTTTAAAGGTGTGAAGCAACCAATAATCATGTATAGACGTCAGCACTTTTGATTGAATATGTTGAACATGGTGTTAGGATTGGATGGGTAGAGAGTATGAAAGCAAGCTCATTTACACTTTCTCATAATTTACTAAAAGGATGTGCCCATCAGTGATTTCGTTTCACAAATGTATTTGAATTGTGATATGCGAATTGTTTTAATGAATTCGCATGCTCACTTTATCAAGTACCCAATTGAGGATTAAGAATACTTTTCAAAAGACTCAACCCAATTTATAGTTTATGTAGTTTCACACATCTTTCTGGTTCACTTAATTAAACCATTTTGGAAAGCCATCGGATGGAACCCCAAAAGTCCGTTTGGGTTTTTTATTGTTGAAGTGTTTTTTTGTAGTTTGTGTTTTGTTTTTGGCCCGTTGGGCCTCAGGTTTTGAACTGGTCTTGGCTACCGTACCGGTTCACCTTGTAAATCAACGGCCACACACTAAAAATACCAGTGATCCGACTCAGTCGGCCGACTTCAACTTGGCCAACGTCAACAAATATCAACAACGAGAGATGTCGGCCCCTAAAAACCGCTTCTAATAGTTTTTTCGCCTGTCGCCATTTTGTGTGTGTGTGCAATTTGTTGTTGTTGTTGTTGCTGTTGTTTACGTTTGCCAGTTTGCCGAGTTCTTCGAACTCTGATTTTTGTGATGAAAAATTGCCCAACCGAAATACATACAATCATCTCAACCATCTGTGAACGATAACAAAGTCAGAGTTTTGTTTTGCTCTTTTTTTTTTCTTTTTGTATTTCGGTGAATTCGCCATTGCGGAAGAAACGTGCTCGAGAGTCCATTGCCCGTTGACCGATTTGCATTTCGACTTGCCCCTTCCTAGGGTCTGGTAAATCTCACCAGGCTTCCTTGCGTTGCTCTGCTTAGATCATGCCCAAGGGTATCAGAATTTCTACCAAATTATTCGCACACACATGGAGTTTATGTAGAACCGGCTGATAGTCTCAGGGTTGGCAGTTTCTTGACTCCAGAGAGACTCAAGTATCACTCACACACGCCTCGAATAGTAGTTCCTGCTTTGACAGTCTGATGTATTTCTATTTATATGAGAATGAATTTTTTGTTTTCCAACTTGTAAGTGGAGTTCAATTAGAACACATGCGGCGGCAGTTGGCCTTGGGGCTGTGCTAACGTTTCTGCAATAGCAATTTGTGATACCCTCTTAGGAGATCAGGCGATTGAAAAGAGAGGGTTGATGCGATGTTTGGAACGCCTAAAAGTAGGCAGTGTTTATCTTGTAAGACACTTAAGCCCAAGAATTTACTAAATTGAATGGAGGGTTTTTTCTTAGCTTAAGAAGTATTCTAAAAACAAGTGTTTTTCTTCATTCAAATTTTAAATTCAAATACAAACAGAGTCAATGGTACAATAAAAACGAAAATACTTGAAATACACATTTCTTATTTTAGGTAAGATTTTGATTCCACACACAAAGTGTTACTTGTTACAGACAGTTTTGAAAAAAAACACTCTGAAATATCCTTCTCCTAAATGGAAAGCCAGTTAGATCATATATCCCAAAAGTGCAAAAACGCACTGTGCCCCATTCCCTGACTCCTTTGCGGCGGCAAGATTCCTCGACACCAATGAATGTGGATCGAGGTTGAATTGGGAAGTGTCGCTTTAGAGTTGCTGAGAGCAAATCCAGGCCCCCCACCTACTTGCACGGTCGCAGGTTGGTTGTTGGCAACAAAACTAGACTTTTTCCAGTATATTGAATGGTTGCTGGTGATTCCAGATGATTTTCGTGTGCTGAACACGATTCTGTTTTCAGAAATGGTTCATCACGTTGAGATTTTCAGCAACGACCACACACGCAAACAAAAATCGGTTTTCTCTTTTTATTTCTTGTGGTGGTTCTTGCTTGAGTTGTATTTTCTGCAATTGTATTGGTTTCCACGCACCCGTAATCTCATTCTGGGCACCCCTGCATTGAATCAACGTCAGAACCATCGAGACTTCGAAAAATTTTCGCGGGAACGTCTATTCCCCTAGGTCTTCTACACAGAGAAAACAAAATAGGCTGCACGGCGCGTGTAGAAACGTCAATCCTAAACAAAACGTATTGCGGCCTGCTAAATTGCACACTCTAAATGTAGAATGCAACGTGTAGAAATTAAAAAACTAAACGCCGCATGCAAAAAAGCTACATAGCACGTGTTGAAATGAGAAAACTAAACGTGGCATGCAGAAAAGATACACAAAAGTAACGGGTTGAAAATTCCGGTCAAAACGTATATAAATGCTACACTTTCGTGTACAAAAGGCTGATGGAATAAGGGCTGAATGCAGTCTTGACTCCTTAAAGCTTTTATTAGATGCATATTTTCCCGGGTGCTCATATTCTGAATAACCATTTACATATACATCATACAAATCATTTTCTGGGTAGATGTCCAATACTACGAGAGCACAGAATTTTATGTTTTAGTCAACCTGTCTTAAGCCCAACTCAGATTAGAGACATTTTAAATGATGCGAGCGACACTAATTGGAAGGGCTTAGTAGAGTTTCTGCAACAGGCCACCCAGTATAGAAAACGGATTTTGGCGGAATATTTTTAAAACACAACAACACAAATAATATAAACTAAAGAAATTTGGTGGGCCCCTAATCCGACACTAGGTCCCAACGATCCTGTATCTCGCGACGAGCGGGGAAGCAGGGTGTAGTAAGACTTTTTGTATGGTATCTAGGGAACCCTCAAATAAAATAAAACAAAACTCAACAAAGTAATAGAAGCGAATTCTCCGACTGACGACATATAGTCATAGTCGAGTACTATTTAAAACCTCTAGCAATTAGATATGTTACATTTTCTTTTGAAATTTTTTGTATAAATCATGTGTATAATTGGTTTTAAATAAATTTATTATTATTATTATTATTACACATACATCAAATGGTTCCGTAAGAACGGATAACGTGGGCCATTAAACACTTTAAGCCGTATAAGTCCCCGGGACCAGACAAAATCATTCCCGCTCAGCTGCAGAACTCTATGCAATATATTATAGGCTGGTTACAAACAATTTTTGTAAGCTGACCAAAAGCTTACTAGCTTTAACCGGATCCAGCCAAAAGCTTACTTTCTGTTTGTTAAAAAAAGAGCATATGGAATCTAAGTAGCAAATCAGCTTCATCCCCACTCAGTGGAAGGAGATTAAAGTGGTCTTCATCCCGAAAGCGGGTAAAGGCTCACATGTCAGACACAATGACTTTCGACCAATCAGCTTATCATCTTTGCTCCTCAAAACGTTGGAAACGTTTGGTAGACGTCTATTTAAGAGAAGCCATAAGTCCATCCTTTCTATGATGGATAATTTGGCAGAGATGCCAATGAAACAGCTGTTCGGTCAACTAGCCTCCTTTGTGGTGTGTTGTGTTCCTGTTTTAAAGTCATGAGCAAGTATAACGAGACCTCGAGCCGGCATTTTTTGGGTTTTATATTGATAATTTGATACACTTTCAAACAGATTCACGAAATTTGATCGAAATCGAATGACTATCGGTAGAAAGAACATTTTTGATTTTAATGCTAGCATTCTTAAACTCTGATATTTCAAAACCAGCATTTGCAAGGGTAGAATAACTTCGCCACAGGCCCTACTCGTTTATTTTGTAACGGAGCATGGGAAGTACAACATATGGGGGTATACTTTTAGGCAGTCGACAATTTTTGGACACTGCGATCACACTTTTCCTTTTTAATGGACTCTTTTTATAAAATTATACAATTTGAAATATGCAAGCATTATATAAAGAAGTTAGTTCTGAACTTGATGGGTAACCCAAAGTCCATCAATCGCCACTGACGCATTTGTTACTTGTTGAAGTAGTTTAATCTGTTACCTGACTTTTTGTTTTCTGTATTTAGAAGCCCATGGCGGCGCATTCCAAAGCCACCAGCCGCACCCCAAACGCTTTCCATTTCTATGGCATGCTCTGTGGTATTTCTATATATCGATTCCTATTCCCTTCTCTAGACAACAATTGCTCATAAGATAGTAACAATTACGAGCCAGGTGATTGTCTTGTCAGGCAATTAATGAGTCTATGAGTCTGTCTCTCTGTCTGGCTGTCGGACTGTCTGTTTGGTTTGATATGCCAGTTTATCAACTTTCTTGGTTAGCTTGTTGATTATTTAAAATATATATAAATTAAAGCAAATTTTAATTATAAATAAAACCTCAAGTTGAAACTAAATGAAATATCTTATGGATTCCATAAGGAAGTCTTCGTGTAAAGAGTATGTCAAAGTCGTTGAGCCAATTGTGAATGAGTGAATTGAAATGTCTATATCTAAGTGCAACAACTAATGCAAGGGGTGAGGGACAAGACATTTACTTAGATTCCAGATGTTCTTTTTTTTTGCAAACAGAAAGTAAACTTATAGCTGGATCCAGTTAAAGCTGGTTAGCTTTTGGTTTGAAAAGACATTCTTAACCAGTTATAGATAAATCGCTTGGAATGAGGAATGAGAAACTGCTGATATATCAAATACGTGGAAGAGTTTAATTAGAAAGAAGAAAGTTCCCTTGAACCCCAACTAATGTTTATTTTAAGCCACTTAAATGTTCTTTCAATAACAAATCTTGCTAAATCGCAAATTTCTCCCAAGCTCCAATTTGCCTAGATAAACAATCAATAAAAAAAAATCTGTTAAATAATATACTTAAATATTTATTGCACATAATATTAATTTGCAGCTTTTTTAATGGCCTGAGGAACTAACAAAATTTTCCCTTCCAAACTGAATTTTCGCGTGTAAATACTACAAAATGCCTGCCCCCGACCTAACCAGATGATGATGCGCGTTCGTAAACATCAATTTACTGCCTGTGTACACAACCTTTTATGAGGCACTGTAAACGCGTCCCGCTAATCAATTGAGCAAATGTGACATTTTTTTTTTGAGAGGTTTTCGTTCGCGGTATGGAGTAGGCCAGTCGTCAATTTGCTTTAACACTTTACGCGGCAGCGACATAAAAGAATTATTAACGCCTGACAAAATTGCCCGACTGCCGTTTACACTGCGAGAGAAAATTATAGACTGGGGGTGGGGGAGGGCAGAAATACTGATTAATGGCCATTTAAACACCTTTCATCTTTTTATGGCCCAAGCCCAACGTTGCATAAGCTGAGCCAAGTGATTCATATTCTCTAATTTAAGGAATTTTAAAACAATTTATTAAATAAGTTTTGTAATTTGTGCAATAAATCAATTTGTTTAATTAACAAGACAAGCTGGCGAAAACAAGTTTCTAATCAACCGATGCAAACATACATAGATGTATTTCTTGTATTTTGTATCTAAAAGGAAACCCAAGCTGAATTACTTATGCAGAAATCAAATGTGATAAATTCCTACAAATTAATTGAGAATTATCACTGAAAGCGAGAAGCTAAAGCCAACTTGGGCTTAGTCGAAGTTTTTATACTCTGTACCGAAGGTACGTAGAGTATATTAAGTTTGTGCAAAAGTATGTAACAGAGAGAAGGAATCGTTTCCGACCCTATAAAGTATATATATTCTTGATCAGCATTAACAGACGATATAGCCATGTCCGTCTGTCCGTCAGTCCGTATGAACGAAGAGATCTCAGAGATGGTAAGAGATAGAGGTTTGACATGTATGGGACATATATTTCTTATACTTGCAGGCAGATCAAGTTTATTTTCAATTTTTGATACGCACCCTCCCCCGTAATTTGGAAAAAACGTGTATCTTCCACAGTTTTGATGATAGATGGTTCGTACCTTCCAAAGATATCTAGTAATCAAAATTATTTATCGATTTGCTGAAGGAATGATAAAGATCGGATGAACGATACTCAAGTTATGAGCAAAAAACGGCCAGTTAACACCACCCACCCCCCCACCCATAACCACAGCAACATACCAACAACCGTTCAACAGAGGCAATCTTAGTGAGAGAGAGAGAGAGAAGGAGAGAGAGAGAGAGAGAGAGAGATAAAGTTAGAGAGCGCACAGCGTTGTGCGCGGGCTGTTAACTGGCCGTTTGACTTGTGAGCAAATGCGAATGTAAGGGTACAGAGTATGTTAAAGTCGGGCTTGAACGACTATAACATACTCTGTACCCTTAACGTCGCAGCTCGCATTTGCTCACGAGTTATACGCGCTCATCTCTAAGTTTCACTCTCTCTCTCTCTCTCTCACTAAGATTGCCGTTCAATAGAATGCTGTGGTGATGGGTGGGGGCGGTATTTACTGGCCGTTTTTTGCTCATAACTTGAGTATCGTTCATCCTATCTTTATCATTCCTTCTTCAGCAAATCGATAAATAATTTTGTTTACAAGGTATCTCTAGAAGGTACGAACGATCTATCATCAAAACTGTCGAAGATACACGTTTTGTCCAAATTTCGAGGGCGGGAGGGGGCGCGGCAAAAATTGAAAATAAACTTGATCTGCCTGCAATTATAAGAAATATATGTCCCATACATGTCAAACCTCTATCTCTTACCATCTCTGAGATCTCTTCGTTCATACGGACGGACGGACAGACAGACAGACGGACAGACGGACAGTCGGACAGTCGGACAGACGGACATGGCTATATCGAATCGGCTGTTGATGCTGATCAAGAATATATACACTTTATAGGGTCGGAAACGATTCCTTCTCCCTGTTACATACTTTTGCACAAACTTAATATACTCAATGTACCTTCGGTACAGAGTATAATAACTGGAAAATCTCTGACCCGGTGGGGGAGGATTTTTTAGCCAGTCCGGCAGGCTATGCCCATACTCACAGCTGGGAGTGGTCAGTTGTTTACATTTCCAAAACTAATTTTACTTGCCAAAATTGTTTGGGTGGTAAATTTTGCTAAATCTCCTGACATTTGGATACAGTATACAATTGACAAAGTAACTGTGTATTGTAAGCAGTGGAGCCTTATCATTAACACAGAAAAATCCAAAATCATGCTGGTACGAGATGGCAGAGGGCGCCTTGCAAGAGCGGAGAAGTGGTACCTCGACGGGGCAGAACTGGAAGCTGGGAAGGAATACAAGTATCTAGGTGTTACACTGACACAGAATATGCGGTTTGAGACACATCTGCGGAACAAATTGGCAGATGCAAGGATTGCAATCAACAGCAAGTGGAAAAGTTTTATGTCAAGAAAAGACATCAAACCAAGTGCGAAATATAAGCTTCTTGAAGCAACGGCAAAATCCATTATGCTATATGCAGCAGAGGTGTGGGGTTATGCGGAATACGACAGAGTGGAAAAACTATCACGTAATTTTGTTAAATAGCTTTTTAAACTGCCAATTAACACACCATCATATGCGATACACCTAGAGACTGGTCTACCAACCCTCTATCACAATACGCTGTCTATAGACAGACATTTTACATATATTAGGAAAATCATGAATCTACCTCAGAACAGACTTCCTAAGTTAGTCGCTATGCAAATCCTTAGCGACCAATCGCAGTGCTTTGCAGAATGGCACAAAATTTTCCAGGCTAAAAGTATTATGTGTGATATAGAAGACATAGCTGGATGGAGAAGAACGCACGACACTGTACTGGAAAAAGTTGATGAAGCTCGAAGAAACGAAACTCGGTTTTTGTATAAAGGCCTAAACTTCAACCTGGGTCAAAATAATTACTTTAGAGATGATTTTTCGGTGGATGCCATAAAAGTAATATTTCAAGCGAGATCCGAGCTGCTGCCACTCAATTATAGACCCCATATAAGCGACGAGAAGTCCACGCTTTGTAACATGAGCACCAGGGAGGATACCTTCCATTCCCTCTCTGAATGCCCAATCCTGGGAGAACTACGATACAAATATTTCGGAGAAACGTTCTTCACAATGGAAAAAACTAGAGATCGACTCAACGGAGAAAATTGGATTACGCTTGCTGCTTCTCTCTCTGCTGCTCTTAAATATAGGCTCAAAATTGTCACAGAGGATTTTTAACAAAATGTATAATTATTTAAGCTCCTTACTCCTTATACTAAGCTATTAAAAATATTATATAAGTGTGCAAACGGCTTATGCCAAGCAAACAATTTGAAAAATAAATCTACTATTACTACTACTACTATTTGGATACCTATAAGTCGGAATTTGCTATGAACTTCATATAATATAGTAGCAACTATTTCATGCGCTTATATGTGAGCACGAGAGAATGACGATGTAGATTGCTGTCTATATAGTGGCCGGTAGCACGAAAGTAACTTTTGTGATTGCAACTCCAGATATCGACAGTCGTACATATGAAATGTATTTATACCCGTTACTCGTAGAGTAAAAGGGTATACTAAAGTCGTGCAAATGTATGTAACAGGCAGAAGGAATCATTTCCGACCATATAAAGTATATATATTCTTGATCAGCATCAACAGCCGAGTCGATATAGCCATGTCCGTCTGTCCGTCTGACCGTCTGTCCGTCTGTCCGTCCGTCCGTCTGTCTGTATGAACACCTAGATCTCAGAGACTAGAAGAGCTAGAGCAACCAATTTTGAAATGTAGACTCCTATTGTCTGCACGCAGATCAAGTTTATTTCAAATTTTTTCCACGCCCACCCCCGCCCCACAATAAAAAATGTTGAATATCTCCCACAATTTTTGAGATATCGATCTCAAATTTAAAATGTACATTTATATTCGCAAAATCTATAAGCCATGAAATTTTCATCAAGATCGGATGATAAATAGCCGAGTTAAAAAAATGTTGCATACTTTTCGGCTGTCCTGCCTCAGGCACACAGGAAGGCTATTCAACGTTTCTTTCCGTGAGTAACGGGTATTTCGAAGTCGGTTAGAGCCGACTTTAACTTACGCTCTCGTTTTCTTATACAGCCGTGCTTCCATTTTACACTTGTATCTAAAGGTTTTGCGATTTAAAGCCGTTTTTATAAGTTATGCAAATGTATGTAACAACCAGAAGGAAGCATCACCGATCCTATAAAGTATATATATTCTTGATCAGCATGTCCGTCTGTCTGTATGAACGCAACGATCTCAGAGACTATACGTACCTAAATCAAGTTTGTCTCACATTTGGAAAATTCTTCCTCCTCCTTCTTTTAGCCGCGGAAAAATGTCAGAGCTTCAATTTTTAAGTTTGAATTCTGGAAAACCACAATCAGATCCGAGCAAAAACAACACTACTTGGTACAGGGTATTTTGCAGTCGGGGTACTCGGTTGCAGCACTCTTACTTGTTCAGTACAAAATTTGTCTAAAAATCGCAAAATGTTTGCGAAAGTGAAAATGGGAGCACGGCTCCCACTATACTGGATCGTATAGTTTTTGAACAAGGAATGTTTACCGGACGTCCAGTTAAAGCCACATACAGGTCCCTGATACTTTTCATTTCAATATGGCAAAGCGCGGCAACATCTCGGCT
Source organism: Lordiphosa magnipectinata (assembly GCA_037044535.1). Classification (NCBI taxonomy): domain Eukaryota; kingdom Metazoa; phylum Arthropoda; class Insecta; order Diptera; family Drosophilidae; genus Lordiphosa; species Lordiphosa magnipectinata. The sequence goes on from JBAMBO010004081.1 coordinate 1,388,840, forward strand.
AAAATGTAATCGGAGTGAAAAAATCAAGTACGAAAAGTACCTAGTACCTTACCCATTGACAAGGTAAATGAAAATTAAGACCTGGGTAAGGTAAAAGGTACTCGAATTTCCAAATTCCGAGTTAAGGTAAAAGGTACACAAAATATGTACCTAGGTATTTCTTACCTAGGTACTTCCAAACACTGACCATACCTAAGCTAAGTTAGTTTAATTGCTTACAGATATAATGATATAATAAGCCCCATCTAACTTGATCCAATTTAATTGCTATTTCTTAGCAAACAAGCAAGTTTTTGTTGTTGTTTTTTCACATAAGAACTTAGATTAATCACAATTATTCCCTTGCGTTTTGACAACTTGTATTCAAATGACATGCCAACTTGGAGAATTCAACTTTATAATAAATATATAAATGCACACGCTTTATCAGGTTATTACAATAATAAACTCAATTGCATGTCTGCCATATTTAGTTAATCCATCAATTATAATTATTCTCAACAACTAATTGAAAATAGTTTAGGGCCATGATAAAGACACTAAGTGCCGCGTCTCCTCCCCCCTTTTCGCTGTTCAACGAAGCATTTCAAAGTCAGGGGTGCACGTGCACGGCAAACTTCAATTGCCTTTTTGTCGTTATTGTGAATTTCACTTGGAGATGATTTCCATCTTTGGCCACCAAAATAAGTTACAAATTTGTATTTTACTTTACTTGCGTGCTGGAACTCATTGTTATTTATTTATTTGTTCCTCCTGTTATTTATTTATTTAATTAATTTAATTTCTCCTCTGTTGTTTTGTCTTTTGAAAGTGTGAATACATGTACATAAAAGTACATACACATGTGCATACATACCCATACATATTTACATATTTACCCATCACCTGTATTTGCACATTTCATTTTGATTAAATGCTGTTTCTTTATTTAATCAAATGAAGAAAAACAAAAAGCGACGCTGTCAGGTGGCTGGGCAAATGCGACAAATTAAAATGGCAACACAAGTGGATGAAATGTGACAGAGCACAAAGAACACGAAAAAAAATGTGTGCAAACTCAACTCAACTGGAGATGACCTGAAAAGGCAAGAAGTCTGCGGAGCACTCTATCATAATTTTCTAACTTCTTGGTCGAAAGTTTCAATTGCATTATCAATTGGCAGACGATGTGCTTTCATTGTGCTTGGCGATCATCGCTCAGCATCTGTCGAACGACATCAACTGAGAACTTTCTTTTGCTCATAACTTGACTCGGATCGTTAAATAGTGCTGGTAAGGTATGAGCTATCTATCTACAAAACTATGGGGGATATGACGTTTTTTCCAAATTGGGTGGGAGCTGGGATGCGGGCGAGCTATAATGTTGAGTCGATTTCCGAACACAAACTATAAAATTAATAAAAATTTGTACACATTGATAATAAACCGTGGGCGCTGGCGTCAGTCTAGTTGAATATTTGACTATCGTGTGACAGCTACAGGGTCTTTGAACTAACTATACCGTGTAACAATAACGTGTCCATGTTGAAATATAATAGAACGAGCTGTGTGATAGATTAAAACAAGTAAGAAAGTCGGTCAAGCCTGACTGTAATATCTCCTGTACCTGCAGTAGCAGCTGAAAGCAGCGCTGCTGAACAATAGATGGCACCACCACTTGCATTGAACAATGAGGGATTTTGAAAACTGACCAATAGATGACGCCACCACTGCCGGGGCGGGGGTAGTAACTTTCTTTTGGTCATAGCTTGAGTATAGTTTATCCGATCTTTATCATTTCTGCGGCAAATCTATAAATAATCTTGATTACCAAATATATCTAACCATCTATCTGCAAAACTGTGGGAAATATTACGTTTTTTACAAATTACGGGGACGACAATTGAAAATAAACTTGATATGCCTGCAAGTATAGGAAATATAAGTCCCATACATGTTAAACCTCTATCTTCTACCATCTCTGAGATTTGACAGCCGAGTCAACAGCTGAGTCGTTGATGCTGATCAAGAATATATATAAACTTAATAGGGTAGGAAAAGATTCTTTTTGTATATACTCTGTGTACCTTTGGTACAGAGTAGTATACACTAAGAAAAAACTAGAACGAATCATTTGAGTACGAACGCTCTTGAAAAAAATTAGTCGTTCTTGAATTTTCAAGAATTTCGCTCTTGGAATCGAGATAAATTCGTTCTAAACGTTCTCAATTTGATTTTTTATAGGCAAGGGGAGGAAGGGCAACTTAACTTTGAGAGAATAGCGTTGGACTCGCTCTCGCAGAGAGAGAGAGAGCGCATGCGCAGTTTGTCGTTGTCCGATGGGTACGAAAACCAAATGCATTTATTTATAAGTGTGTTTTCGTCCGCTCGCTTAGCTCATGGATGATAGTCGAGTGGGCTAAGCTGCCCGTCGCCTGTGTGTGTTTCAGTCTTTCGAGGTACCGAGTTCAAGTCCCAGAAAAGTAAGTAAAAACAAAAAAAATTGTATCTATGTGGCTATCTCAAAATCAATCACAGTTTAAATCAAAGTTTGGGTGGTGGTTGGTTGGTTGATAATGGTGAGCGGGAGGGGGGAGGGAGACGGACCACGTCGGTCGGGTCGGGTCGGTCGTGTCTCTCACACCCCCACCCCAAATATTCTTTTTATGTTTTATATTTTGAAACTTATTCGTACTTGGATCAAGTACTGAAACTCCTGAATCATGATTTTCACTCTTACCGAACTTTTGAGAACGAATGCTCTTGATCCAAGAGTGAAATTTTCTATTTTTTCTCTGAGTGTATAGTAGTAGTGCGATTTTATTCCAAAGTAAACATAAATAAATCATAAAAAATGGTTTACAATTTTTGAAATAATATCTTTGGAATCTAGCTTTGGCAGTCTGCCGTCAGCTTTAGTGTGTAGTACATTTAATAATACGAATTTTTTTTTTTTAACATTAACTAAACTAAAAATCTTTGGTGTGAAGCATCTTTAATCTACTGATATAGGCTGTTCCAGTTTGCACCTTTTATGATGATGATTACCTGTTGCCATGAAAGCTGTGCCTGTTGCCAGTATAGTTTTCTGATTTCACTTAAAATCGGACATACACTCAAAAAAAAATCAATCCATCAAATCATTCCCAATCGGTAATGAAAACAACGAATATGCTTGACCCGATCCGGAAAAAGATTGAGTTGATCTGCCTTTTTTAATCCTGAAGATTACATAATATATACCGTAATCTTAAAAAAGATTGAATAAAGCAAAAAATTCGAGAGCAATTTAAGCTTAATAAAAACATACCTCTCTCTATTCTTCCTTTCCTCCGCCATATTCCATAGGACATCCCCTTATACACTTCAAGACAAACAACAGTTTTGGTTTTTTTAAAACTTCTGAAAAACAAAGAAATATAAAAATTTATTGGGCTTAACTGGGATGCGAACCCACGGCCATACGCACTGAACACGAATGTAACCATCGCCATCGTCAAACATGCTACTTAAACTTTGTCGCTCTAGCTCTCAAATCAAAAATGCTACTTAAATTTTGTCGCTCTCTCTCTCTTAATTATGAACATGTGATCTCAAAGGGGATTGAAGTAAGCACATTTGGAATGATTCAAGTCCGAAAGGCTTGGGCCATTCCCTGGAAGCTTGAATTGTGTCGAATATACTGTAAATCGAGATTGAATTTTCAAGCTCATGCCGGGCTTACTCCAAGATTAAAAAGATTGAAAATATCCTGCCGTTTTTTTTTCTTTGTACTCCTATGAAATGGCAGATCACATTTAGTTTCCACAAAGTGCAATTGGCTTCCGTACCCCTGGTGCAGCATCTGTTATTCACAGCTAGCATTTCGCCTCTTGCTCTGAATAGTGCGGAATTTGGTTTTGGCTGTGCTGGTTGATGAAAAAGTTTTTTTTCTCCCAAGAGATAGTTTAGTTGCCTGTAGATTACTCTGTGTTCGCTCGATCTTGCCTGTCGAATATTATATGCTTCCACACAATTCTGCTAAGTTTGATCCAAATCGGATTACTATATAGTATAGCGGACATAGGAACGAACGGTCGAAAAAGAAGTTCTAGTGAGAAAAACTTTTTTGTTTGTTAGCTGCCATATAAAAGTTTGGTCGGAAAAACAAACTTGCTATTGGTCAATATTATTTGCCACCACACAATTCTGCCAATTTTGATCCAAATCGGATGACTATAGCATAAAGCTGCCATTGGAACGATCGGTCGGAGTAGTAGTTTTAGTGAGAAAAACTTTTTTGTTTTCAATGGTAGCGTCTTTTTGGTTTCCAGTTATGTATATCATTGGTTTCCTCACAATTTTGGGGAGTTTGGTCAAAATCTGATAAATATATCATATAGCTGCCATATAACAAACCTGCAAGCAAATGGCCAAAGTAGTGGCGCCATCTTTTGCTAAGTTTGGGAAATAACTCAGCTAAGAATGTTCGACGAAAATCGTTTAAATCCTTAATTTATATAAATTATACAAGCTACAAGGGTATATAAACTTCGGGCGAGCCGAAGATAACCTTCCTCTATTTTTAATAATTTTGTTTTGACCCGTTTTTGCCATTTAGAAAAGTTAGTGTCGTTGCAGCTCTGCCTTCCTAAAATGAAGCATATGGTGCTCCCTCAAAAGGGCAGACACCGATAAAGTGTGCAGTATATTCTTTTTCTCCAAGATTGCATAGTAAGCATGTAATGTCTCTGCTTGCCATATTAGGATCAAAGTTTAAATCAATCTCTCTTCTTGCCCTAAAGCCATCTACGAATATGATCTTTAAGGTAGTAAGTTACTCCAGGGTCATAGTGGAACACTTCTGTAGTTCCTCAATGCATGTCTGTAAGCTGCATCCATTTTAAAAAGAGTTTGCATCGCCCAGGAAATGGTTTTCCAAGGAAATTTCTACTCTACTGACGTTCGCGTAGTAGACACCAGGGCCAATATGTTTGACAGTCTAAGTTCGGGCATGCTGAAAACTTTCTGAACATACTTAAAATGCATGTGTGTGGTAGTTACGTAGTGTATTGTATAGAATTATACACCTTTATTGAGCACGGTTGTAGTTTTAGATTTGTACTGAATCGCTGTTGGGAGCGATCTTGCTTTTATTTTAACTTTTTCATCCTTTAAAGGAGCTTAGCTACATTGCTAACGTTGTGCTGAAAACCAAACCGTGTGTATAATTATGAGAGTGCGTAAGTGAAAAGGATACATAGTGCCTCACACAGCGCATCTTAAGTGGTTCCCGCCGTATGGGCCTCTTGACATTTGGTGTCAAGTGCACTCTGACCCTTGTCAGCAACCCTAATTAAATTTAACGTTGCAAAGATAGACATGTTTGCCGATTTGGTTGTGTGTATATGACATTTAAAGCTAGGTGTGGATCGTGGTCAAAACTAATGTTCAAATATGAATCCTGTTTTTGGATAAAATGTTGCGGCTTACTCGTCATTTCGTCATATTCCATGATACATGATACACATTATGCATCTGACAGCTGTCCCAAAGAGTTGATACTTGGCGGTGATTGGTACATCCCAGCAAACATTTTATGAAATTTCTGATCACACTCGAGTCTTTTTCGAGTCCTCAGTCTGATTAAAATAGTCATAAATGCACTCGTTTACTGATCATAAATTATACTTTTGTTGATAGAAAATGGAACCCTAGCCGCGACTCTTCATGAAGAGTCGTTCTTAACCCGTTTTTCTGATCATTTAAGAGTCATTTTCCAGTCGTTTTTACTGGATCACATTTTAAGCAAATAAGTCTTTAAATCGCACATGAAACTAATCTCTTTTTAATCATCAAATAGGCTCTAAAAAGACTCACCAAGGTGAGGAATCACCTAATGATCTTCCAAATGCTAGGTGGGATGCATGTAAAGTTAATAACCACTTTTGCATCTTTAAGTTTTGATCGCTTGCAGCTCAGTCGCTCCTAAAAGTCACTTTTCACTCAGGGCCTGTCTCCTCCAATGCCTCTTACTAACTTGGAACTTAGACTTTTCTGTGTTCACTTCTTAAAGTGAGCCTATGATATTTTAACTATTTTATCATTTGGACGTGTTATTTAAAAGTATAACTTGTCATGGTACCTTGACTCTTTATTAGTAAATCGGGTTGATGATCACTTAAGGATACAACAATTCATCTCCTACCAAGTCTACTTAGACATTTCTCCCATCCCTCCCCCATTCCCATGTGATTAGTTAATAGTTGCTACCGCTATTGAAGGTAATGGCGCTTGTTTTGTTTGTTTGTTAATCCGTTTCATAATACTTTAACAAATAAACGAGTCGCAACAAAAGTTATAATAAATTTCAAATATAAACATTAATAAATTCACGCCTGCATGCCTAAATCGTAGTTACACGAACGCAGAGTAGTCGTACATTTCCATAAGCTTAATCAAATAGAGATAATGCATTTAAACGCCAAAACGAAACCGGAACTGAAAATGAGAAGGGATCATCCCCAAAAAAAAAAACCGCAGGGAATGTGCGCCCCTCAACTGACCTTATCGATCTAATTAGCTGGAACAAAACGTGCTTTGCACAGCTGCTGCTGGTTTATCCGTTCCGTTCCGATTCGATGCAAATGCCTTAAACAAATATGCATCAATCAATATATCAAAGAATAATAATAAAATAATATTGTAGTCACTCGATCCAAGTATGTGTTTACATCATAAATATTAACTAGCTAAGCGGTTTGAACTGGTCATGACCCGTTATTGGCGGTATTGAGGTGATCGGAAACTTGAGACAAGCATCTTACACATCAACACATTTGCGTGCTTTTAACCCCCCCAAAGTATAGAGTAGATTTCCCTTTTCCTTTGTTTAAATCTTATTCGTAAATTGTACCAATTAGGCGCATCTTATTTTATATAAATTGTCAACAAAAATGTTACGAAATGCAAATAAATAGAATGCCAGCCTGACGTTGTGTGTTATATGCACAAGTTTATTCACTGTATCTCTCGACAGAGATACTTTGTTTTTGACGAGATACTCCAAAGCGCGTGCTGGGCAACAGTAGCAGAGTCTTTTGTTTGTTTGATAATTGCTTTGAGAGAATTGGGTGTATTGGGACTGAGGAAAATTACTAGTATATGTACTATATATGCATATGGATGTAGCAAAGAATTGTGATACATGCACAACAGTTAAAGTAGCAACTATTGTTTGTTCCTCTAACGGTTATGGAATGATATGGGGTGGGGGTACGATTTCAATGATTAGGTATAATAACACAACAATGACCATATGTTCAAAGATATTTTAACCAAGGCTGCAAACCTCCTAAAACTTTCTGGGTTCGGGTTCCAGGTTCGAATCGGGGTTCAGAAATAATTTGGTTTTTCGCTAATTCAAAACACATTAATGAAAAGTGGAACCTAGGAAAGATTTACACGATGAAGCAAACTTCACTTTCTCTGACAAAACTGTTATTGCTTCAAATTTTCCCATTTTTCTGGAAAATTGCAACTTAATACCATCTCATCAATTAGAGAATAACACGGTACAATAGAGCAAGTTCAGCGAATCACAACAGAAATCCCTCTGCGAGCTACGCAGAAATTCACCCATAGAATAAAAAACGTACATGGAAGCGACATGTCAGGCAAAAAAATTTACAATTTCATTTTCGCGTTTCATGATGCCAGAGAGCGCCCATAGCTGAGAGAGAGAGAGAGAGAGAGTCATGATTCCCGACTGCAAAAGAGAGCGACTTAATATTAGAAATGAAAAAAAAATTCCATCAGAATTTTGGCTATTGGCTGAAATTCTGCAACATGAGCTCGGCTTTAAAAACGGTATTTTGCTAGATCTGGCATAAGAAAACAAACCGAAATTACTCAACTATTAAATTTTTTCAATTTTCATCAACTGATACCCCCTTAATTTTAGGACAAATTTGGATGGAATTTAGAACAACAATTTAAAAATTTGAGAGAAGCATTTTTCGAGTACTTATATAGGCAGGCGAATTGTGAAAAATTGTGCCACTCCAACAATGGAACAGGATGAATTCGACGAGATTTTATAAAAAAAAAAATGAATTTGAAAGCAACTATACACTGAAATTTTCAATTAATGCCGAAATGGTAATAAAAATGGGTTGATTCTGGATTGACATAAATCATTCCCGACAGGAACAATTTAAGTACGGATAATTTTTTAAATTTAGATCCCGGTTTTAGTCTGGCCGAACTTAAACTCATCCTTCTTTTCGAACGTAACTTAGCCCTATAAGAGATAATATTCTAGTTCGGTAGAGATAGATTTGTGCCCGATATCCGTACTCAACTTTGTTCCATACGAGATAGTATTATAGTATAGTTCCGTAGAGATAGATTTGTGCCCCATATTCGAACTCAACTTGGTTCCATTCGAGATAATATTCTAGTTATATATACTATATTATACTATATATATTATTTCTCTGTACCAAAGATCAAGTTTATTTTTAATTTTTGCCACTCCCCCTCCCGCCCCCGCAATTTGGAAAAAACGTCATATCTCCCACAGTTTTCATGATAGATTGTTCTAGAGATATCTAGTAATCAAAATTATTTATCGATTTGCTGAAGGAACAATAAAGATCGGATGAACGATACTCAAGTTATGAGCAAAAAACGGCCAGTTAACTCCCCACACTTTTTGGCTTTAAATGCTTTCCCCCTAATAAAAAAAAAAAAACAAAAACAAAAAACTAGATACATATTTTGTTTACCTTTTACCTTACCTAGGTCTCAATTTTCATTTACCTTGTCAATAGGTAAGTGACTAGGTACATTATAGTCAAGATCTTGCCGCTCTGCCATGTTGGAAAAAAAAGTTTCAGAGACCTGCTGTTTGTGGCTATCACTGGACGTCCAGTAAACATTCCCTGTTTTAAAACCATCCGATCCTTGCTAGATAAGAGGAAGGCGGACTGTTAGACGTGCTCCCATTTTCACTTTCGCAAATATTTTGCTATTTTAAGACAAAATTTGTACTGAAAATCGGTTTTAAATTAAGAAATTTTTACGAAAGTGAAAATATCGCTGGAATTTTTCAAAATTCTCATTTTATTTGTACGACTGCCGATATATGGAACAAGGCTGCAAACCTCTAAAATTTTGAAGAAGGTTCGGTCCGGGGGTTTGAACGCACTGTAAAGTCCAAGGGTTCTAAAACCCCTGAACCCAAGGTTTTGTTTCGAACCTCGGTTCGCTTGACCATAAAAGAATACTTTCGATTTATTAACACTTATTTTTTAAAATGATATTCTTTATTTTAATAATGTAATTTTAATTATCAAATTCATAAGCAGACACTTACAACTTTTGAGAACTGCTCAGTTTAAGTTAATATGTAGCTCTTAGAGTAGAATGATCAAACTTAAGTGTTGATAAGGCTCGTTCAACTGATACCCGAGTTGCAGGAACAGCAAGTTCATTTAAGGCAATATTTTTAAAGTCCTCATTTTTTTGACCTTTCCAATGTTTTAAAACTTTTGTTGATGTTTCTCTTGGACATTTTCCAAAGGAATCTATAACATATACAGATTTTATATTTCTATTGCTTTCATAAACTTCTCTTCTGCACAATCAGAAGTTGAGTCATTTAAAGTTGGATCTTCAGCATGTCAGTAACGTGCTGCTTTGCAACACTTTTTTGGTCCGAAGATAACAAAATTTGAAACTTAAGAACACTGCAGCCAATATTAGTACTGAGCTCATAATAGAAGAAAGAAGACTTTCGAACAATTGCTCGACCTGAGAATCAAGCGTTATATGAATCACTTGGTAGTTATTGTGAATTCTACAGCTCCAGTTTTAACGTTTTATGAATTGGCTGCAGCAAATTATATATATTTAAAACTAGGGCTCTTTTAAAGAACTCTGAATGCAAAAATCTTTAAAAGTTAGTAAACGTTCGCATATTTTGTAGCTTGAGTTCCATTACATCCTTCATAGTTAGATTACTTTTCTGCTCTGTAGTTGTCATTTAAAAGATCTCCGGCTCGAACAATATAAGATAGTATAAATCTGATCTTGAGAAATGTCGTAGAATTGGAGTACTTCTTGAATGATAGCAGCCAGATTACAAGGAATTTCTGTATTTCCCTGTATGTGTCGTTGGAAAAACTACTTTATTTTGGGAACCAAACGTAATTTTTCGCAAAAGTGGTCCGGTTCGGGTTGAGGTTCAAGGAGTCAAAAATATTAGGCGTTCGGTTCATGGTCCGGTTCGTCGAACCCAAAAAACCCGAATTAAACCGGTTCTTAGGGGTTCGGTCCCGAACCGCTTTGCAGCCTTGATTTCAATGAACAGCCAAATTTCGGTGCATCACTCACAAGTCATCAAAAACTTACCCAAACCAATGCAACGGGATCTTATCGGTATTCTCTTCTTTGCATGCTATTCTTAGAAAAATATGAAGACGTGTTCGTGAATATTTAATGTTGTGAGGTGATGCACTATTATTTTCATGAACACAACTGTATATTCTTGACCTGAGTTGATATAGCCATCCGTCCGTCTATTTCTATGCTATCTCCTCCATCAGTTTTAAAGCTATCTTAACCAAACTTTGCACGAAGTCTTTTGGTACAAATTCTCTGCACATTTGTCGGAGCCGACCACATCGGATGACTATAGCATATAGCTGCCATAGGAACGATCGGTCAAAAAACTAGTTTTAGTGAGAAAAACATTTTTTTTTCAATGCAAACGTCCCCAAACCTCGTATCTATAAGTTTTCTATGCTTTCACATAATTCCACCAAGTTTGATGAAAATCGGTCAACTATATAGTATAGCTGCCACACTAAATATAGTTTTGAAAAAAAGTCCTGGTAGGAAAAACTTTTTTATTTTCAATGCTATCGCTCTCCACCTTGTAACTGATCAATATTATATGCTACCACACAATTCTGCCAATTTTAATCCAAATCGGATGACTATAGCATATAGCTGCCATAGGAACTATCGGTCAAAAAAGTAGTTCTAGTGAGAAAAACTTTTTTGTTTTCAACGCAAAAACCACCAAACCTCGTATCTATCAGTTTTTTATGCTTTTACATAATTCCACCAAGTTTGATAAAAATCGGACATCCATATAGTATAGCTGCCATACAAAAGTTAGGTCTGAAAAAAAAGTCTTAGTAGGAAAACCTGTTTGGTTTCCAATGCTATCGCTCCCCTACTTGTTATTGATCAATTTTATGTGCTAGCACACAATTTTGATCCAAATCGGATGACTATAGCATATAGCTGCTATTGGAACGATCGGTCGGATAAGTAGTTCAAGTGAGAAAAACTTTTTTGTTTCCAATCTACGGCTGATTTGCCTTTTGGTAGTCCAGACCTGAATCCATTGGACTACAAACTGTGGTCCGTTATCGAGGCTATGGCTTGCTCTACTCGGCACCCAAATATTGAGTCTTTAAAGAACGCTCTTGTCCGAGCAGTGAACAATTTCTCAATGCATGAGGTAAGCCTTGCGGTCGATGAGTGGCCAGAGAGACTTCGGCGTTGCTGGAAGGCACAAGGCGGCCATTTCGAATAAGTTGTTCTACGATCTGTAGCCATTGAGTGACCGAATAAAAAGAACAAAAATATTTTGAAAAATCTTCATTCGTTTTCATTTTATGACCAAAAAACCGTGTACCAAATCACCTTATTTAATAGGAAACATAAAATAATAGAAACTTTTTTGTCAAGTAGGCCTAGATTTTTCATTTTAAGTCTACTACCTAAGGCAATGCTTTCGTTTGTTCATTGTAGATTCAGCAACAGACTGAACAACAACAACAACAACAACAATACAAAACAGTAACAAATAGATATAATAAAATACAATTTCCCACATTTTTTTTTCAATTCTTCAACAACAATACAAAACAGTAACAAATACAAATAAAAAAACACAATTTTCCAAATTTTTGTTCAATTTTACATAGACTAAACAATGGCAACCCACATCGATCTGCTGGCAGCCCACAAGATACTCAAATTTATAAATGAGCTTCTCCATTCAAACATAAGGAATATCGAGGAATTGGCCACAGGTGCGCCCTATATCCAGCTGATGGACATTCTATTTAAAGGAGTTGTGCCACTAGAACTGGTTATCTACACCACAGACCAAATGCTACACTTCCATCGCAATTGGAGACTTCTAAATCAAGGCTTCCGGGCATTGGAAATTGACATCGATATACCCGTGGAGAAATTAATCCGTACCGATTTTGACACAAACCTACATTTTGGCAAAAGATTTTACAAATTTTTCAAACTAGTTCAAGCGAAACGAGGAGGAAGTCCACTAAAAACTTATGATGCGTTGGCGGAGAGACGCTATGCCATATTTGCCGTGGCCCCCGCCACAATGCCCGTCATCACACGTTGGACTCAGACACCGGACTGTTCCTTACACAAGCTGCTGGAGTACGATTTCTATGAGGGCAAAATAATGAAGATAAAGGGACTGTTGGATGAGGATAATACCGTTATTGATTCCAAACTAATTAAGGAAGTTCTGTATAAAACTTCCAACCGTTTTGGATTGACCAAGATGAAGGGCCCACTCGACACTCATTTTAACAAATGTGAATGTCCCTAGTCAAACACTCACACTATTTACACTTACACTAACTTTGAACTATTTTCGTTATAACAATCTACAAAAGTACACTTAAACTTTTACTTCAACTTTAAATAAATCTGTTTGAATCATATTTGGCCAAGAAGTTTGTGCAATTCAGTATTCAGTAAGTTCAGACTGTGTCAGAAAACCGTAACTCGATCAATTACTGGCCATGGTACCATTTTCTCCCGACCAAAGTATCATTTATGTTCAGAAAACAAGCGCAATAATGGCCGTTTTAATCAGAGGACTCGAAAAAGACTCGAATGTGATCAAAAATTTCATAAAATGCTGGCTGGGTATGGGACATAAGCTGCATGTATAAGCTGCATATCTCCCTCAGTTTAGTAGATAGATGGTTCGTACCTTTTAAAAATATTTAGTTATTAAGATTTTTTATCGATTTGCCAAAGAAATGATAAAGATCAGATGAACGATAATCAAATTATGAGCAAAAGAATGTTCGCTTCTGCAGCGCTGTCGCAACAAAGTGGGCGTGGACATGTCCAGCCACGCCCATTTTGCTTATTACAGTTTTTACTCATCATAGACCTCACAGTATATATTTTAGCCCGATATTTCAACAAGAAGTATTTATGGCCGCTCTCTCCAGGTAAATGCAACCTGTGTGCTATGGCAGCTATACCATATAGTTGTCCGATTTTCATCAAGCTTGGTGGATATATGAAAAAGCATAGAAAACTTATAGAGATCAAAACCGAAACGAATAACTGTTAGAGTTGCGGTTACTGTTTTGGCCAGTCGCCAAGTTTTGGTAAAAAAGGGCAGACTGACAATTTTTAAAATTAGCTGAGCATTTACAGAAAACGAATAAAATTGCCATTTCATGTCCGATTTTTGAGTTTGAGGGCTTTTATTAAAGTAAATTACATAGTTTTCACTGTCCAATTAATAAAAAGCTGATAATATTGTTTAATTATACATCTACAGGCATTTTAAATACGTAAAATTTTTAAATTTTGGAAACAATGTTTTTTTTTCTGCAGTTGAGCCCATAGCATCAAAAGCACTCGCCCTAGCACATTATTATCTGAAAACAAAACTTTTGTCCAAGTTTTTTCTGTTAAGTTTTTTTTAGAACTTTAAAATCGGTTAAAAAACAACAAAGTTATGAGAGATAAAGTGGAGACAACTTTTGATAAGTCGAAAAACACGATTATCGATAATATCTCGATAACTAGCCGATAGAAAGAAAAAAGTTGGTTTGGGTGAAGATCGGCTTTCATTTTGTCGAGCAGTGTAGGTATGTCATCTAAGGAGTTTTGAATTAAGTATTATTAGATAAGTATATTAGATATATGCAAAATGTTATTAAATATAATAAAAAATACTAATTATTTATTATTTATGATATTTTAATGATTTAATAACTTTATACCTGGTATTATTCACTGAGACTCACGGTTGACCTTGTATTACTGGGATTATGGCTGGCTACTGCGGGCTCTCTGACCTCTATCTCAAAAACGGTAGGGCGTATGAAAAAATTTTTATTATAGGGCTTTTCACCATTGGAGGTATAGAAACCGAGATAATCGAAGAAAACTGATTTTTGTGACCTTTGACCTTGAATAACTAACGACGCGCACACGAGATTTTATGTGACTTTTGACACTACGTTTAGAACGCCAAAACAAATGTGTATAGAAGTTTAGAGCTTATTATCTCAAATTCCGAGGTGAAACTCTAATTTGACTGGACTAACTGACGCTCCCTCACCTTTACTTAAACATCACCAAAGTTTTCTGATAGACTACGGAAATTAGTGACCTGAATAGCAGGAATGCAACAAGTTACAGCTTACTGACACACACCCTGAACTTGCTGAATACCGGAGCTGTAAACGAATGATTCAATTTTGAATCATTCCTGAGAATCATTCAAGCATCTAATTGACAAATTTTGAATTAATTAAATTTTCCAAGACAGAATTGAATTAATTTTGTATTAACTCAAATGAATTTGAATAGCAAAGCAAAGAATAATAAATGGTGCAAAATGTCGGAGCTAAAGAGAGTAAATACTTCGCTAGAAGACAACAATGATGATTATGGGCCATCCACCTCTAAGAGCTTAATAGATTCTTCTGAAGAAACATTAAGTGCCCGCATATCGCCAGTCGAATCACAATTTTCGGTATATTTGTCCGACTCGGCAAAGTCGTTATATATCCTGAACAAGCATCCACAAAATAAGAGGGCTTTTTGAATGTGCAAATATGGGCAAATGCTGATGTCAGGGAGACGAAAACTTTTAAAAGCTATTGTTAATAAAAGTTAACGATTTGAATAAAGAGAGCATGCAAAGTTTGAGAGTATAGTATTCAAAACTCATTGATCAAGCATTTCGGCTATAAATGTTTATTTTTAGATCAAGAAGTTCGCTCTTGGATCAAAAATGTTTAATCTCTCCGTACTTTTGACATCGCACATTCTAGATGTTATTATTGTGTTCACTTAACAGCGCATTACCATCATCACTTTTACTTCTTTGTTTTCTATCACCGCAATGGCTCTATTTCAGTATTTTATCCGCCTACCATCGCATTGTAAAGTCTTGAACTTCGAATTACGGCGAATTACGGCAATGACAGCATTGCAGTATGGTATACACTCACCACCGTAATGACTGCATTTCATTATACCGCAGTGAAATACCGCTTACACCTCAATACTACCAAACACAGCAATGACTACATTTTCCTATGGTATATACCAAATACCATCACATTGTAAAGTCTTACTTACCGCATTACCACTTACCATCGACCAATGACTGGATTACCGTATGGTATACAGCACCCACCAACGCATTGTAATGTCGTAACACCGCCCTTAACACCGCATTACTAACACATTTTCTTCGGGCAGGTCATTCATTTAGAAACTACGATTCATGGTCTTCACTTACCAACCGACAATGTTCCAGATTTAACACTTTCCCATTTCTGTCAGTTTCCACGAATTTATATTCAATTAATTAACAAAAATCTAGTGTAATTACTTTATGAGATTATGCAAATATATACACACGCACCTAAGTGGGTCTGATCTCGTACAGAAGAAATCAGTAGCAATCTCGCACCACAAGATGTGGTGTCATAAATCTCTGTGTCCCCAGGGACCACATAAAAAATCACGCGCCCGAAAATGAGAATGAGAGCGAGTTAATAATGGCGCCCGCCCCTTAAGCTTTCAGCAAATACTGAAACAACAATTAACCAAAATTAAATGCAGGGATTAATGGATAGTGAGGGTAGACTCCCCCATTCTTCTCTTCAGTATTTATTTGCAAATCATTTAGATAGAGCCAGGGAGGGGGCAATAAAAACAAGACAAACTAATATACATGGTCGAATTTGGGTTCAGTTTACATAGACCTTGATAAATATCAGCAGACAAGTTCTATGCTCACCAGCTTTGATATGGATGACAGTCTTGAGATCACCAGACAGATCCCAGAAGGGCAGATTTGGTAAGAACAGGCGATTGGTGATATTAGCCAGGGTATAGATTTGCTGGAAAAAAGGGGGGAGAGACAAATCAGAGTTAGTTTGATTGTTTAGTTCGACAGCTAATCTGTTTTTGTTCAGTTGTTCAAGTGAGTAAGTGAGAGAGAAACTGAACAAAAAGGTGCAACTCTTCTTAGAGCGAAGCACTTTTATGGACGTGCGAAAAAAATTTTACATATGCCTAGTCTTTGCATTTTGTATTTGCAAAGTCAACCGCTTTGACCATTTGCCGTAGCTGCAGGTGGGTTGTGTGTTTGTGGGTGAGTGGAGTGTGGAGCGTGTGTGGGAAGAGGGGTTAACAGTGACTTAAAAGTGACTTGACAATGGGCGTATTCAGCAGATAGTTCCGATTAGCGATTACCGATTTACGATTTGCGATTGCTGATGAGTCTCTGCTGAATGGAATTGATTGGAGGCTTTAAGATATTCTGTGGATTTGTTAAATGGAAAATTTCAAATGAATGTCTGCAAAAAGGTAGAATAACCCAGCAATCGTACGTTTTGTGCGATTTCGATTCAGCTAACATGATTGTCAAATTTTTCAATTCCAATCGGTAATCACTGTATACAGCAGGTAAAATCGGCAATCATAGATCACAAATCGTAAATCGGAATTATCTGCTGAATGGGCCCATTGACTTGACAGTGACTTCACAGTGACTTATCAGTGATTTAACAGTGATTTTACAGTAAATTGCTAGTGACGACATTTACTTGACAGTAACTTGACAGTGACTTATCAGTAACTTATCAGTGACTTAACAGTGACTTAACAGTGACTTGACAGTTACTTGACAGTGATATACTCTTGATCAGGGTGACGAGCTGAGTCGATTGAGTTGTATCCGTCCGTTTGTCCGTCTGTTTCTACGCAAACTTGTCTCTCAGTTTTAAAGCTATCGAGACGAAATTTTGCACCGAGTCTTCTTTTTACTGCACTCAGGTAATATGTCGGAAACAACCGGATCGGATGACTATATCTTATAGCTGCCATAGGAACCATCGGTCGGAAAATGGGTTTTAGTGAGAAAATCTTTTTTGTTTTCAATGCTAACGTCCTCAAACTCTGCCATTATGAATATTACATGCTTTCAAACCAATTTACTAAATTTTGTCAAAATCGGATGACTATATCTTACAGCTGCCTTAGGAACCATTGGGGGAAAAATGGATCTTAGTGAGAAAAAGTTTGTTATTTTCAATGTTAACGCCCCAAAAGTCGTCAATTACTAATATAACATGCTTTAAAACCAATTAACGAAATTTGGTCAAAATCGGATAACTATATCTTATAGCTGCCATAGGAACCATCGGTCGAAAAGTGGGTCTTAGTCAAAAAAAACTTTGTTGTTTTCAAAGCTAGCGTCCTCAAACTCGGCCATTGTAAATATTACACGCTTTCAAACAAATTTGTGAAATTTTGTCAAAATCAGATGACTATATCATACAGCTACCATAGGAACTATCGGTCGGAAAATGGGTTTTAGTGAGAAAAACTTTTTTGTTTTCAATGTTAGCATCCTTAACTAGCACTTGCAAGGTTATAAGAACTTCGGCGAAGTTGGCCTTCTCGTTTTTTTATACCTACACCCTGTTTTGGAGGACACACACGTTGACTTTCGGGTATTTGCATGATAAATATATGCCACAATTCCAATGGATTTCCCAGTGCCGAACAGAAATCGTCCCGTTTCAACGATATCAAAGTTGGCTGCCATTCACCACGTTCCCAGCGAAAGACTTCTGCCTGCATTTCTATGGGCGTTTCGGGTATATCTACCAAAACTTTGATATCACCATTATAATACAAAGTTTCCAGATCATCATCCACATTAAAGTTAAGTTGGCTTAGATCAACTATTTGATCTAGGGGCAAATCACTTAAAGTGTCACCAGCATTGCAATTGGCCACCAAAGACTTTTCTTCGATTAGAATCTCATAATTGGTGGACTGAAAGGAGATGCGTTGAAATTGAAATGTTAAAAGGATTAAGGTTTTGTAATCGGGGATTAAAACCGAAACGAATGTTTGGTTTTGGTTAAGGTATTTATATTGCCTTAAAACTTATTTGCAACCAAAATTTGTTAAACGCTTCCTATATCGAAAATCGTTTCGGTTCTACTCCCTGTTTGTAATCGACTGCTTTTTCGCTCACCTGGCTAACTTTCAGCCCGTACCAGAGCCAAATGAGACAAATGTACTTCCTCGGGGACATTTCTCTTTGGTAAATCGTAACGTTTTGAGCGATTGCATTAAATTTTGACATATATTTATACATTGCATCGCAAACTAATTGGCGGGCAATTAGCTGACATTTAAACACATTTTGTTTATAATTTAATTATCAACCTACAATTATATTGTAAAACATTTTCATTTCATGTTATTTGGCACCCAAAATAATAAGATTTCATTTCGGATACCAAATATGCAAACGGCGTATTCGTTAAGGCCGGAAGTTTTTGCATATGCGAAACTATATCACGCACTTGCCCCTGGGCCATATATGCACATTTACATACATTTGTGGGCCAGGGCAACATTTTTGTTTTGTTTTAGTTAAATGTGATTAAATTATAATTTTTGTTTTTTTTTTTTTTGATGCCCGATAAGAGCATTTGGGAGAGGAGGATTACTCGTTGGGCCATAAACATAAACATTTCTTATGGTACTTGAGAGGTAGCTATCATAAATAGAGCGCGCGTGGCCTCATGTGCATGTGCACGTGTGTGAGTATTTGATATTTTTGTGTAGCATACTTTTTGGCGGGGTGAAAAAAAGTATCCATGAAGCACAGTGGACAAAACGGCCGCACAGTAGCTCGTTTTCCCAAAAATACGTTGCAAAAATCAGAACTTTTGAACTATTTGATGACACATGAGATTTATACTCTGTACCAAAGGTACACAGAGTATATTAAGTTTGTGCAAAAGTATGTAACAGGGAGAAGGGATCATTTCCGACCCTATAAAGTATATATATTCTTGATCAGCATCAACAGCCGAGTCGATATAGCCATGTCCGTCTGTCTGTCTGTCCGTCCGTCCATATGTACCAAGAGATCTTAGAGATGGTAAGAGATAGAGATTTGACATGTATGGGACATATACTTCTTATAGTTGCAGGCAGATCAAGTTTACTTTTAATATTTGCCATTCCCCCTCCCGCCCCCGGAATTTGGGAAAAACGTCATATCTCCCACAGTTTTCATGATAGATTAGATCGTTCCTTCTAGAGATATTTAGTAATCAAATTATCTATCGATTTGCTGAAGGATTGATAAAGATGAGCAAAAAACGGCCAGTTAACACCCCCCACTGTATGTAAAACTGATTTCGAACAATTTTAAACAGGTTTAAATGATAATATCAACTTTCAGCCAGTTCGAAATTGACGCTCTCATAAAAAACATATCCACACAATGCAGCTTGTAAATAAATAAAAAAAAACAAAAAACATAATATTTTGTAGTCGCAATCTTTTGACTAGTATTTACTTTCTAACAATTAAAGAGAGAACAATTTTTCTATTTCCTCGACTTTGGAGAAATCGTGTCTATATTAAATTCAATTTGAATAAATTTTATGTTAGATTACTAGATCAGTTTTGATGGCAAGCGGGTGCAACTGATCCAATATTCCATTTCAAATCAAACAATATACATTTGCTTAAATTATGAGTTTTATAATGTTTACATACAATCAACGAATATGGAAATGTCTTTATACAATATTTTGTAGCTATAGGAAACATATATGTTTATATTCAGATATTCAGTCAATATACGCTCAGTTCTTACTTACAGATTAACACTTAATTACAAATAATGGAGTCGTTTAGACCAGAGTTGGCCGAGACGGTCCGGCTTAACTCTGGTTTAGACCAAGTCAACGGTTGGTGGCTCATACGGCTGGCCATACATCAATATCTTGGCATGAACCGTCTTACAGCCCGATAATTTAACATCTGTGGTCTGTAGCATTTCCTGCACATAACGCTGAGCCATTTGTAAGTTCTCCAATTGCAACTCTAAACGTATGCATTGCTCCAAATCCTGTAAATCCAAAGAACGATAGGCAATCAGTTGAGTTTGTTTAGGTAAATCGGGCACTAGCTGTTCCTGCTCCAACCTCTGCAAGCCATGCATATTGAATATGTAGATGATGCTCAATTGCTGGGGCAATTGATTGCTACCATTGACATGGTAAGTAGAGCGGAAGGCTAAATCATTGATGAAATTCACATATTCTCCATCTCTTGAGTGCTGCATATTATCAATGAGCCATAGATTTCGTCCACATAAAGCTAAATTTGAGCGCATTTCCTTTACAGCTTGCTCCATTTCCAACGGATGTTCACTTTGCCAGCTGAGTGTCTGCACATTCTCGGTCCAGGGAAAATGCTGCTGCATTAAACGAGCGGTCAAACTTTTGCCCACACCAGAGGAGCCCACCAGGGCCAACGATTGAAATGATTGATTGTGCAGAGCGTGCTCTAATTCCAACAGAGCCGTTTCCTGATGTAGCACGCGAGTTTTTATGGTCAGGAACATGTCTCTCAAGCTCTGGGAGCCATCACAATAGTTCAATTTGTTATAAACAATGGCCTGATATTGATTTGTATAACTTTGCCGGAACAAGGCAAAACTTTGGCTGCTGGCCAGGATGAGGGCTGGGATTATCAAGACTAAAGTACAAAATGAGAGCCAGAACAAGTTGGTGAGACAACTTCGGGGAGCAGGAGTAGGCTTTAAAGCACTAGCCGCTGCTGCTGCTGCTGTGGTGGAATACTTTGAACAGTTCAAATGCCTGCCCTGACCCTTGAACAGACGACGCAGGCGTCGACGGCAATTCATATATTTCCTCTGTTGGGCGGACGAAGAGCAGGCGGCACGTGTTTTGTCGGTGGTCATGGCTAACAACAAGTATATATTTTAAATCAGTTTGTGATAATTCTTTTGGGGAAAATTCAACTTACCGCAATTTTTTAAGTAGTGTGGAAATAACTAATGCGGGCACTCTACATTAGAGATGGGCGCGGGACGGGAATCACGCGGAACCCGAAAAAAAGAGCGGGATAAGGGTGGAAGGGATTGAATTGAAAACTGTTGGTCAAGACGTGGTCGAATTGAAAAATTTGGGTTCGGGATCGGGACTCTACTTTACATGTAAGAAAAACTCATGTAGTTACCGTGTAAAGCTAGGTTTACATAGCGTCACACTGTGCCAATGTCGTCTGTGACCCTCTGTGCCCAAAGTACTCAAAGTACAAGGAGGCTAGCTGGAGCAGCTTTGCCGATCAGCTTGGCGCCCGCATGTAATTGAATTTGTATTGATATTTTCGAGACTTGGGCCGCTTGGATAAGATTAATTTGAAGATGAGCATCCGGCCATGGCTTTGGAGTTCCTAATAGGTATTAAGAGGGTGTTAACAAACATGCAGGAGAAGGTCCCACTTGGTTATATGAGGCAAATTCAGCTACACGGCCAACCGATGCTACTCAGGCCGCACATTCTAGTCAATTAGATGAATTTGACCAAATTGAACAAGAGGAGAATTTTACTTGTGTTCACATTGAAAAGTACTCTTTCCTGTGACACACGATTTCTGTGACAAGGCATTTCCCGTTCACATTGCGCTGTGCCACTGTGGCCCTGAAATGTGACGCACTGTGCCCCAATGTAAGCGCAGCATAAAAGTTCTTAGTTGCATTTAGCATTTCGCGCTCAACTGGTCACACTGCATTTAGCATTTCGCGCTCAACTGGTCACACCGCACCACATAAAGTAGAAGAAAAACAAGACGGAGGCCAAAATAGGCATAAAAAACGTAAAAGAGTTAGAGATAAAAGCAAATGTAGAATTCTGTTCAGTTGATTGATCAAAGCACATAGTGAAGCACAACTACAGCGGCAGTGAAAACTGCGAATCCAAGACTTAAGCAACAATTCTCTGCCACCGATTGCTGACGCTGACAGTGAAAAGAAAAAAAATCGAGGAAGGAGTGTGTGAAGAGAGGTAGGGGGGGAGCGACACTCACTGCTACCTCCATGGATGAGAGTAGCAGCACCAGCAATGGCCATCAGGCTCCACGGTTAAACGATAGTGCCAGTGGCACCTCCTCCACCACCAGCCAGAAGAGCATGAGCATCCATAATCTGCAGAACGATGGTCAAGTCTATATCTATTGTTATTCCAAACGGGAATTCAAACCATTCTCACCCATCCTGAGATGTGAGGAGATTTGCACCATTATGTGCCGGGACTTGAAAATCATGCCCACCGCCCAGCTACTCTATGGACTGCGTGAGCATCAGCCGCCCCACACCTGGGTGCTACCATGTGAAAACCTGCATCCCACTGTGCGCTACTGCTTTCGCATGCGTTTCCGTGTACCGGATCTAGATAATCAATTGACCCTGATTGATATCTGCAGTCATCGGTATCTCTATTCTCAGATGCGTTTCGATTTGCTGAACGAGCACATCTCGGAGATACGCTATCCGGAGCATAAGGATAAGAGTTTGGGATTGGCTGTCATAGACATGTGCATTGATAGGTTGGAGTTGGTACCACAGCCAACGGACAGATCGATTGAGAAGTCCTATCCAGACTTTCTGCCACAGAGCCTGTATTCGGCGCATCGTTTCTTGTTGGGATCCAAAATACGCACCACTTATCGTCGATTGAGAGCGGTGAAGCCGGCCCCATCGGTAGACAGTCTCAAATGGCACTATGTGCAACAGGTGTCACACCTGGCACCCACCTATCTGGACGAACAGTTCATGGCCACCGTTGAGCAGCTGCCCAACGAGGAGGGTGAACTGATGGTGGTGGGCATGTTTGGCACTGGCAGTGGCAGCGGTAGCATAGCCAGCTCTACGCGCACCACCAGCACATTTATGGGAGCCTCGAGCACCACATTGTCCACCATGGTTAATGGTCATGGACAGCATGGACACAAACCGACGACAAGTAAAAGCAGCAAGAGCAGCAGCATCAGCAAACAAAGAGCCAACCAACGGGGTGGCGCCACTGGAGGCATAGCTGTTTATGTTAAACTCTGGCCACACGACTCGCCCGAACCTGGTCTGAAAGTGGCCCGTGTGACATCGACACCCAAGGTAAGGAAAATTTTTTTTATTGTTTATGGAAATTTGAAACGTGACCATTTGAAAAACAAAAGTTTTCTACGAAAGTCAATTGCGGATTTAATTGGACACAGTTGGAGAACAAATAGTAATATGACATTCCTTGACAGCAATTGGGGTGGACAATTAAACATTTTGAAAGATTTCTTAATTCTAATTACATACAATGGGTCCCCGGGGAAGAGGCCTCTTAAAAAATTATAAATAACACTATTTCTGTGAAACCGCAAATGAATGACTGATCTGAAATGAAATGTTAGAAGAGAGACCGCTTAAATTGACCTTGGAGAAACGTTCTTAAATATATCGCACATATTGGGTACATTCTTAGAAACACGATTAGTCTTTAAGATTCCTCCGTCGAGACCAACAAAGTTTAAAGTTCTTGAAAAACTTGTACTTCATCATAATATTATCGTGTAGGAACATTCCAACTAATTTAAACACATATTAAAAAAATACCGGGAATTTGTTTATAAATCATAAAAATCCTTCTTTATTCTTGTAAATTAATTTCCTACCAGTCATGCTGCAAAGTTCTCTTTCGGTATAGCCTTTAATTTCTTCTTCGTTTCGTTTGCCATCTCTTTTATCGATTCAAAACGTGGTCCACGGAGCGGTCTCCTGAGTTTAGCGATTAGCCACAATACACATGGTGCTAAGTCAGGCGAATGCGGTGATTGCGAAACGATATGGGTCGAGTTTTTGGCGAAATGATTACGAATTACTTGTGCGTTTTTGGCGCCAATTGAGATTTCACTTTTCTGAGACCCAAATGGACACACACAAATGGTTTTCACTGATCCTTTCAATATGCCAATAAGGTCTGTAAGGTCTCCGACTGTCAATCGACGATTTTGAAGCACCAATTCTTTGATTTTGTTGACGTGTAGCTCATCAGTTGATGTTGATTCAACGCTTTCTCGACCCTCTTTGAAAGCTTTTTACCACTCATAAACTCTTGTTTTCGATAGAGCTTGCTCATCGAAAACCTTCTGCAATATTTTCTGCACAAATTTTAGTTTATACATAGAGGGTATATTAAAATTGTCCAGATGTTTGCAACGCATAGAAGGACGCATCTCCGACGATAAAGTAAAATAATAATTTTTTGAAGAGCGCATCATCCACGCAGGTCTCCAAGGCTGGCCGAGTATACAGGGATATTCGGTGGCAGCCTAAGGACTTTCTTCATGAAATATGTCTGCAGACTATCCACCACCTCATAATAGCATGTGCCCTTACCTGTGCGGCATAGGCCTGAACAGCTCTACATGCAGCGTTAAACCATTTCCATTTTGCTCTCATGCTTACATTGGGGTTTGCCAAAAAGGAGTTCCATATGCAGTTGATTCTGGCTCTTGCCTCAGCGTTTGTTCTCGTAGTCGTTAAACAAATTCCGAGATACTTACATATATTTCTGTTGCAATTTGTATAGCATCTGCTTTAGAGGTCCAATTTTCAGCTGCTGCCAGTCTGCCGCCTTTTCTAAAGACCATTACCTTAGACTTTAATAGGTTGACTTCCATTCCCTATTGGTCGCAAGATTTCTGCAAGTTGTCAATCATTTTTTGCAGCACTTCTACCTTATATTTACTCCGCCCAAAACACAGGCCTTCTTGCAGACTATCATGCCGACCTTCTAAATACAGCGCAAACAACAGGGGGAGGGTATACATCCTTGTCTTTCTCCGACTCCAGTCTCAAAGTAGCTCGACAGCAAATCTCCCATCAATACCGCCACTTCTGTTTGACCGTATACTCTTTCCAGGAAGTTGGCAAATTTCGAAGAGACTCCCATCTTGTGCAGTTTATACCAAAGAAGATTTCTTGGCACTTTATCAAAGGCTGCTTAAAATCCACAAAAAAAGCCATATATCTTTTTCGATTCTTGTAGCTTCAGGTTGATTGTAAAGGGTGATTTTTTTTTTTTAGCAACTTTCAGCTGTTTTCGTCAGGCGAGTTCGGTGGTTGCGAAATGATATGGGTCGAGCTTTTGGGTAAATAATTACATATTACTTGTGCGTTTTTGGCGCCAATCGAGTTTTCACTTTTCTGAGACCCAAATGGTCACACAAAATGGTTTTCACCGAAACGAACAACGGTTAGGGTTACGGTTACAGTTTTAACCGATCGCTTTTTTTCCGGTTACGTTTTTTTATGACGGTGGTGGGATATGGGTTACGGTTATTAATTTTATTCTGTGTTGGGTTTCGTTTACGGTTATTGGTTTAAAATATCACTATGACAAATCATGTAGACGAAAACGGCCCCATTTGGAATCTCATTTATTCAGTAAATTTAATAATTTCAAATTTCTTATACAGAAGCTAGCGGTGAAGAATTCAAAACTGGCGGGCAGCACATCTGTCCCCTGAAAACACGCAGTATTAATCAAATGATTCACTTTCTCCTTCCCTAGGTTAAAAACCTATTGCGTTCGTTAGCAGTGGAGTATATTCTGATTCAGAACTTTTATGATAACGTCTTTAAAATGAGTGGCATCTTTTCAGTTGCCAAAGTTGCCACAAAAATAAAGCGATCTTTATAAAAGGGACATTTTTAAGACGAGTATATCACATTCTTACTAATAAATGACCGATCCATTTAGAGGAATTCATTCTCGTTTTGAATGTAGTTTGCAAGAAGGTCTGATTCGAGAATGTCATCATCTTTAAAATTTTGCGGGTTGATTGGGCTTAAGATTTTTCGAAAGCCAACGTCATTTAGAACTTCAAATGGTCTGCTATCCACTAATCACCTCAAAACGCAGGCTTCTTTAATTTCTGGTTCACCGAAGGACTTTAGAAAACAATTGCAGGATATTGCTTGTTTTTGATCGAGGCATTGCGCACTTAAAAAATGTTAGGGCATCAGTAGTGTCCCTAAGCAAACTTATCAAGAGTCAAAACGCGAATAAAAATGGTTTATTCCTCACTTCCAACCATTGTCAAGATCACCAAGATTACCAGCGCCGAGCGGCAAGATGACGGCGTGCCTGAAATATATTTATATGTATATGGGATTCAGTAGAGCAGTTTTTTGGATCAAGTTTTCCAAAAATTGTACAATGTTCATTGTACTAAAGACACTACCGATATAGATACCGCAGCCCATACAAACTTTTTTAATTTTTCGTCTATGGGATCCAATGTCAGCTCCCAAGAACAATCAAAAAAGTAATGTAAGCTAAAATATGTACATATATGAGTCCCTTTGGGCCTTTGGGCCACTAAAATCTTATTGGAAAAAATGTCACGTATCGACCGACATCAATAATTATTTCTTAAAAAAAA
This sequence comes from Lordiphosa magnipectinata, assembly GCA_037044535.1. Classification (NCBI taxonomy): domain Eukaryota; kingdom Metazoa; phylum Arthropoda; class Insecta; order Diptera; family Drosophilidae; genus Lordiphosa; species Lordiphosa magnipectinata. The sequence goes on from JBAMBO010004081.1 coordinate 1,415,468, forward strand.
AAAAAAAGAGTACTTAAAATGTTTTAATCAAACAAAATACATTTCAAGTACGATTAATGCATGCTATTTAAGCTTGTGTATTGCGTCAGAATTCTCTATATTTTGCCTTTATAAAGCTAACCTCGAAAACCACTTCTGGTCGTGTCACGTTCGAATCGGTTATTATTTTTCCATTATTTTTCAACCATTAATTAACTAATTAAAGTGATAAAAACGTATTGAATCCCATCGTTTCCCGAATCCTTTGCATTGAATGGATATGTTGCTTATGAGAGCGTTTATATTCAAGTTTGAGCTGGCTACAAGTTGATTTTAACATTTGAATCCACACATCAAATTTCCAGTTTGTAGCCTAAATAATTTCTAAGAAATTTAAAATGTTTAACACTCAGACCAATTTTCCATATCACAGCCTAAACTATTTCTAAGAACTGGTTCAACCGGCTGGTTCACCTAACTTTTTGGTACCATCAAGTATACAGTTCATAGCTTAAATAACTGCCTGAGATATGGCTCCGAACTAATATTAAACAGTTTCCATTGAAATATCCAAATCCATTTTACCAACCTACAGTCCAAAATTCACGTTCATATCTTAAATAATACTGACCCTGAACCAGTAAAATCTCCAACTCCATAATATCACCCTAAAGAGCCACTTTTGAACCAGTTCAAAACAGGTTGTGTTCCACCAAAATATCAAACTCCATATCACCAACTAGATTTCAAGTTCATTGCTTAAATAACTTCTGAGATATGGCCCTGAACCACTTTTTAACCGCTTTCTAACCGGTTCACAGATTTCACATATACAAGCATGTTCTCAATTCCACTTCAATGGCAACTTTTCGAAAGTGGAATTGATTCATGACCAAAAAGTTTTGCTTTATGGTCGGTGAAATGAAAAGTAATTGCCAAATTACGCACTCGTACAGTTGCATTTAGTTCTTTAATTGATTTACAAAGAATTTTTTTAGTTTAGCCTAACCTAAAAGTCATTCCCTCTCATTTTTGATTGTTTCGCCTGGACTTGTGGTTGCTCTGTTGTGTATCTAGTGGCATTCTCGCTTGGACCGGTGGTTTATCAAAAGTAAAAATAGAGCAAATTTATTCGGAATTGAGAAAACGTAACCGAAACGGAATTGCGTTTGATTAACTTTTTAAAAAGTAGTGGAATTGAGAACTTGTCTGTTACCCTATGACTCTTTCCTGATCGGCATAAACATACTGTGATGCCTAAAAGGAACACGCATACAAACATACATACTTTCACTTTTTTCTCTATATATGCATAGATTTTTTATGTTACTTATTTTATTTTGATATTTTTTCCACTTTTAATGTGTGTACGACGGTCACGTTCGACGACACGTTCGGGAAATGCCCATATCCCTTAGACCATGGCTAGATCCGACTTTTAAGGCTTTCCCCGAATCTGCGCAATTCTGGTCTTTTTGTTTTAAATGAACTGAAGATCTGGTCAAGCCCGGCTATGTGCCATCGACCATCTTTCCATACTGTTGGATGTTTGACCCACAAGTTCTTTCATCAATTGTCTCGAAATTACAAATTTTGAACATAATTCCTAAATGTTTTGAGCTCGCACTTCCTGCTTTGAATTTTTTTAAACTAGGTCAGGGTCTAGGTCAGGGTCATAAAAAATGCATAAAAATATAGAAAGTAAAAACAAAATAGGTGTTAGCTATAGATTCAAAGTGTTTTTGATAATGGGGGTCGTCGTTTCGTTGGTTATATGATTTCCAATTGGTTTGTTTTTTGTTCGATTTTGTTTGCTGCAGCTATTCTATTACGCGCTCCCAGACGTCGTTCCCAGAAAATAATACATAAATGTATACACAATCATTTAAATGCTAAATATTTAATAGCTTGTCGTCATATTTGTTCTTGTATTGCACACGTTGGTTATTGTTGTCTGTTGTCATGCTTGCCATGCACAGTGGTCAATAAAATCAATGTCAAATGTTGGCCACCAAAAAGTGTCATCACCCTCTCCTTATAGAACACACACAGAAGCAATTAAGTGGTAAATTGGTTTTTGCACTATTCCTTCCGTATTCGCTACGAATAGTTTCACGTGATTATTGCCCTTTCAGACGCATCAAACTGAAATTGAATTTACAATAAAAATTAATTAAAATATGAAATCATTTTTGTAACACCGCGAATTAAAATGAATATGGGCAATTCCATAGAAAAGTCCACCGAGACTTAAACATTAAAAGTACCTACAAAATACATGTTTTTATTATATTTTCATAGAAAAACAATAAATTTATTCATTACCCATTTCGAGATTAGAGAATGCAAAGTCGCGCAAGCTCCATTTTTCTTATTTGAAAACAAACAAGAAAGTCGGTCAGGCACGACTGTAATATACTCTGTACCTGCAGTAGCAGCGCTGCTACTTACTTTTTGTCATAACTTGGCCAATAGATGGCGCCACTACTTGATTTTCAAAAGTGACCTATTGGTACAGAGTATAAAAAGATCCATTAAGATCCTTTTGGCATGGATAGTTTTATCAGATGGCGCCACTAATGTGAAAATTTTAAAACTGACAAATAGATGGGGCCACTACTGTAACCCGTTCAAAACTGACCTTTGCACAGTGGATCGATTATAACACTCTAGAAAATGAAAATTATTTTATGATGTTTTTGTACTTATGAGGTCGAAATAAGAAAAAAATTGTTCCAGAGGAGTGGTCGGACATGCACCGTTCGTTAGTTAGGGGCACTTAAAAATTAGAGATGGATTTTCCATGTTATATTTTAAATACGAAAGTATTTATCATTTCTAAATCGTTTAGATAAGTTTTTTGAAAGAAAAATTATTTAGTTTTAACGTAGAAGTATCGGTGAATTCCAATTTTGTGTGTATCACAGCGTCAGACTTATTTGAATCGAAATTTTCTGACCACACATCGAACACCAACTTGTAATTAGACTTACAGTCCTATCGAAAAAACGACCTTAAATTTCGCGTCAAGCACTAATCCCAACAAGCCGAAACTGTACACTTTCCATCTCACTCTTTCAAAACAAAATAAAAATCGTTAAAAAAAATGCAATTCTTAAAAGCTTCACAACTTTTTTAGTCAAAGAGTTTTATGTCCACTTTTGATGTAAAATTAACTAAATATATCAGCACAATAATTTAAAACAAAAACATTATGGCGAATATTCGTTTTTATTTTCAGTTCAATCAATTAAAGTTGCACTTAATTTCCGACATAGTCATCTACATTCTCAAGCAAAAATATTTCTTATCTTTAATGTCCCGTTGCTTCTGAGCTCGCAATTCTTGGGCTTTTTTTTGCATTTTCGTTATAGTGGGTCATTTTGGTATAACATATGTGAAAATATATTTTTTCTGAGAACTTTTTTTTTTTCCTTTTTCATCGTCCAGATTGCTAAAACAACACACTGTGCAATGCGGTTTACAGATTTGACATTTTCTTAAAAATCAATTAAGTCGTTTAAGCATATACAAATATACATTCACTTTAATATATTGTCAATCTAGCGATAAGAAATTGCCCCCTTCTCGGAATATATTGTAAACACTGCACATAAATACAGGTCATAGACTGCGCGCACACATATAGCTGAACTAATTAAGGTATGGTTCGCTCTCAGTGCACTCTCAGCTCGGTCCAAAAAACTCCAGTGTGCAGCTGACCCTTAATGCGAAATTTTTTGTTTTTTGTGTTCCCGACGGAATTTTAAAGGAATGTATTTCTGTTGCACTGATCGCTTTGATGTTTTTGTGGTTTCTTCATTGCTTTTTGCTCTAAACACATACTTAATTTGTGTGTATGTGCATCGTTCACACTCGCGCTCTCCAAAATGTTGGCTGTGCGTCATACCTTGTTCGTTGTAACATGATAACATTGCTGATCTGAGCTTTAAGATTATTCAGTTTATTCTTGCTATCAACTTGGTGTCTCGATTGGGAAAATTTATACTTGATGAAAATTTAAAAGTGCATAGGAAATAAAAACAATGTTCAAATATAATAGAAGTTCACGAGATATTGATTGTTGACATTGGGCGAATTTAATTACATATATGGTCGATTATGAAAGTATTCAATAAAATTGTAAGAATGGAAATGGAGACTTTTGACCATATTTTAAGTAAATTTTAAAATCGCATTCAAAATCAGTAACGTTCTAAAACAACATATGACGTTTTGTAATAGGAATTTTATTTGATTTATATATACACACTATGTTTCATTTGTACTTCAAATGTTATTAATCAAAAGTAATTTTTTCAAATATAGATTCATAATCATTATGAATATCAAAATATTTTGGAAAATAGTCAAGTCCTTATACTATATTTAGAAAATGCAGCTGTCTATGGCAGCGCAGTAGCAGCAGCGCTGCTTTTGCAAAGCAATGCATTAGGACATTTTGTAAAGAGCAGGCGAGAATCACTTGCATATGAAAACTTCAACATTAAAGAACATTTGTGTAAAGTTTGGTGACCCCGACGTGATCGGAACACGCAACCTTTTGATGTCGGGGTCACCAAACTTTATGTGAATATACTGGTTTGCATCCCCAATTAGCCAACTTATAACCAACAAAATGAAACTGACACGGCGCGCAAATAACATTAATAAAATGTACTTTAATGTTTGAGTTCTCATATGCAAGTAGGCTGGGATTATACATTATAATTAGATAACTAGAAGCGAGACTCTAAGCTTGGTTTAAAGACAAACCATCCGTCCACTGAGATCTTAACAGGCAAGTGGGAACCCAGTGTTTGCTGCAACTAACTAACTTGCAAAGAGCAGACATCCAATGCGCCTGCCTAGAGCTGCAAAACTATCGATGGTGACGATTTCCTTTCTTAAATTAATGAGATCTCCAGACTCCAATGATGAAGTCTTTTCATAATTTAATAAGATCTTTTAAATTCAAAATTTTTGTTAATAAATAACATCATGTCCTCATTTTTGGCTTTTAAGGAAGTCCGTCTATCACTTATCATGCTTCCAGCTTTGCTGAACTTTCTTCACACGATTTAAAAGGGGTATCGGTTGGGAAGCACTGAAGTGAGTTTTCAAAATATTGACGCATATTAACGATGGCATCTAATCGGTTGTTCCTAGTCTTTGTAGCTTTATTCTGTTCCATGAACTGAAACAATGGTTTCAAGGAAGCGCCTTTTCAAAAGGTGTTCTGGCTTGTTAAGTAGAGCCCACTCATTTTCCAAAAATTTCGAGGCATGCACGTAATTGCTTGTAGATCTAAACCAGAGATGGGCGCGTCGCGACGTTCCAATGCACACGAGGCAGCGTGTGCATAGGACCTCTGCCGCGGCCGACTGCACAAAATCACACGTACGCTATAAGCATTGAAAGCTATTTATAGAACACGAATGCGGCGCACGCAAATTGTGCTTGTATGCGTGTGAAAAGTGTGACGATATGTGTGCATGCCCATCTCTGATCTAAACCCTTCTCTCTTAAATCTGAGGTCTCAAATTGGGGAAAGTTGGGAATGGTGCGCTCCTCATACACTAGAAGTTTTTTTGTATCGCTCCAGTTAGGCATAAGAGTGCATCCTGAACCTCAGCAGTATTAATAGCTCTGTTACTCTGTACATATAAATGTACAAATATGTGTGGCAGATGGCCTTTAAATTTGAGAGTATTTAATTAAGGTTGGTAAAGTTAAAAGAACTTTACATAGGCGGTGATGAGCAGGGGTTCTGCTCCGAACAAATAGTTTAAATCAATGATAAAAATGTTCATCCGACTCGAAGGACCAAATGGAAAGAAATGTCTACACTAATAAATGTAAAAATTATCATCCGGCTCGAATGACCAAATGCAGAGAAGTGTCCACACCAATGAAATTTTCAGAATAGATACATATTAGTTCAATATTAAGTCAATTGGGCTTTAGACTTTTCAATAGGTAGAATACTGATCTGATGGTAGTTAGCGCAGTCTACAGAGTCTCCTTTTTGTTATAAATTAGGCCTAGTACAGTAAAATTTCAATCTACTGCCAAGACATTTATAGAAAAAGAAGATTAAACTTCAAATCAATCAGAAAAATGTTCATCTTGCTCGAAGGACCAAATGTATAGAAATGTCTACACCAATGATTGCACCTCTGAGACATTTCTTACCTTAAGTCTAAGCTTGTGAATACGCTCAATAATTTTCCATTCTGGTTTAAAACTTCATACGTTAAAATAAACCCAAAATATGTTATGTCTTCTGACTATCTATCTTGATTCAAAAAAAGGTCACATACAACATAAAAATGATTATTATGTGTTTTCAGTTCCGTTTGCGTTAATTAACAATTTTCCCGATTAGAAACAAAATCTCTTCCAGTTGTTTTGTCGTTCATATTGTGCCATGTGGCATGATGCCATTTCAAAAGGCAACATGCAAAAAGAAATCTAACTGATTTTAATTGCTTTAATTTCTAAACAATAAAATTATTTAAATTCTTATCTACATTACGTAGCAGCGAGAGAGCCATGTGTGCACATAGAGTTTGCTGATGATTGCGGATGCTGTACCTAATCTATTTCCCCTTTATTTTCTTTTTTTCAGTGGTCTCTGGTGGCCGATGTGGAAGATATTATCAGCATATCGGCATCTCCGGATGCGTTGCTATGCCTGGAGATACGTGGCTTTCCCAATACCTACAAAATGCAGTTCAATACCGAAAGTGAAATGAAATCGTTCATCTCATACTTGGGCATCTACATTCGGTAAGTAACACAAATTGTTGTTCTTTTCATAAAAGTAATTTGGTTTTCCCCACAGATTGACCGACAAATGGATGCACGATCTATGCTCTTCGTATACGACACCATCGTTGGCAGAGTTGACCAGCTTGGGCTGTCATGGCCCCATTGGTGGCAGTTACTCGCTGCAAAAGCTGCACGAGAAGAGCAATAAACCGGGCAGTTTTATATTGCGGCAATGTGATCGTGAATATGATACATACTACATTGACATCAATACAAAAGTGTAAGTAAAGTCCCAAAAATGGTACAAAAATTGTCGATAGCGAGAATTTTATGTGGTTATTTAATGTGCCTGCGTAATCAAAATAATAATTAATCATTCAAAATTCCTTTATCATTTAACATACATTAGTTTTTTAACCCTCTTTAACCGGGTCGTTTTTTTATACATTAAAATTGTCCAGATGTTTGTAACGCATAGAAGGATCCACATAAAGTATATATATTTTTGTTCCGCATGACGAGCTGAGTTGATATAGCCAGTGTTTGGAAGTACCTAGGTACATATCTAGATACATATTTCGGGAACCTTTTACATCCCCTCGGTATTTTCAAATTCGAGTACCTTTTTTCTTACCCAGGTCTTAATTTTCATTTACCTTTTCAATAGGTAAGGGAGTAGGTACTTTTCGTACGTGATTTTTTTCGACCCGATTACATTAAAGCCAAGATATTGCCGCTCTGCCATGTTGAAAAGAAAAGTTTCAGGGACCTGTTTCTGGATTTCGCTGGACGTCCAGTAAACATTCCCTGTGAAAAACTACGATCTATGCCAGATAAGAGGAAGGCGGACTATTAGCCGTGCTCCCATTTTCACTTTCGCAAAGAAGCTGGGATTTTTAGACCAATTTTGTACTGATTACCGGTTATAAGTCGAGAAATATTTACGAAAGTTAAAATGGGACCACGGCTGTATAAAACGAGAAGGCAAAGCTAACATGTCAGAGTATAAGAACGCTTACATAAAATCAAAAATTTTTGTAACTAAAACCCATTTTCCGCGAATCTGTTTGAAAACGTTTCAAATTAGCTATCACCAAGTTAAAGAAAGATAAAATTTAAAAGAAAAAAGTTTTTCTCACTAAGACTCATATTCCGATCGATCGGTCCTATGACAGCCCTAAGTCCTAAGCCCTAATATAGTCATCCGATTTCGACCAAATTTTTTCGAATATATTTGAAAGCATATAAAATTAGTAATCAGTGAGTTTAAGGACGCTTACATTAAAAACAAACAAAATTTTTTACTAAGAACCATTTTCCACGGATCGGTCCTATGCCAACCATAAGATATAGTCACCCGATGTAGATCAACTTTTTCAAATTAGTTTGAAAGCGTTTAATATTAAGAATCACCGACCTTAAGAACGATTTACTTGAAAAAAAAAAAGGTTTTTTTCCTAAGACCCATTTTTCGACCGTTCGATCCTATGGCAGCTATACGATATATCCATCTGATTTTTACCAAAGTATGCAAATCTGTTTGAAAGCATATAATATTAATAATGGCCGAGTTTGAGGACGCTAACATTGAAAACAAAAAAGTTTTTCTCACTAAGACCCATTTTCCGACCGATGGTTCCTATGGCAGCTATAATATATAGTCATCCGATCCGTTCGGTTCCGACAACTTTACGTTGCTTTGGTGTTGCCAGATCTTTTGTTTTCTCATATGTGCGCTGGTCATTTTGTGAATTTAAAAAAAAAATGCATAAACAGGAACAAAGTTGATTTTGAAAATTGAAGAAATCGTGAATTTCATAGCTATTGTTGCGCAGGAACATGGGATCCATATGTTGTTTAAATGTTTGAGTGACTTTTTTTCGTAAGCTCGAACATCCAATGGATTTATTGACGTGAAGACTGACTGGACATGTGTGCTGTATGTCTGAAGCTGATGTCGGCTAAGCAGTGGATCGGACATGTGTGCTGTATGAGTGTAGCTGATGTCGTCGTTGCAGTGCTGTATGAGTATAGCTCCGCCAATCACCGGTCTCTTTTTGATTAGGTGGATTGGACTAGACCAACGGTTGTTGTGTGGCAGGCTGAAGAAGCTCCTTGAACTCTGATATGACGTCTTCATGTATGGATAATCGATTCAGTACGCTGCGAGCGGGTTGAGGCCTTCTGCTGTTGAACTCCGATTATGAGTTGCGAAACATTTAGTAGGACCGACACCATGTAGTTTAGTGTATGCGGCGTATGCATATGTGTGAAATGCGGCGTACGCATGTGTGTGATAAATTTGCTTAATGTTTTTTGGCACATTCCACTATATCAGGGCGCAGCTACGGCGGCGTGCCGTCGTGCCAGCATCCGTTGTATGTGTGTATCGGAAGCTACAGTTTTTCGGCGCGAGCTACAACCATTTTTAATTGTCAATTGGTTTTGGCGACACATGGTCAAAGTAGTGGCGCCATCTATTACCCAGAAACTTCGTCCGAGCTGAAGTTAGCTCTCCTCTATTTTTGGTTTTAGATTCGGTGCAGTATTATCGAGTGGTCTCGGGTTCGGTTAAATAACTGGAAAAAGCATATCGGTTATGGTTCTGTTCGGTTCAGAACCGATTTGCATCCCTGCTTTAAGGTCTTTGAACATTTGGGGGTAGACTTTAACAAAGTTGAACACTATTTTCATATTTATTTGAAACCCTTCCTGGGTGATGGATCTTGTCAAATAAAAAATAAAAATAACTTTTTATTCATTGTGTTTCTTTTAACAGCTTGGGCCGTGCCAACGATCATGATCGTTGCACTACCGAAACCTTTAAAATACTACGAAACGGTCAACGTTGGACGCTACTTATCCAAAAAATTGAGAAAACTTTCAACAATTTGATTGATCTGGCACAGTCCATACCCACAGATAGTCCAGATCGCCATCGAATACCGCCCTCAAGTTATGACAAGTCCCCGCAATTGTTGCTATGTTTACCAAAAAATTTGAGAGCCAAAAAGACTGACACCGAATTGAGTGAAGCGGAATTGCAGCGAAGAAATCCGCAAATCTTCAATCCCTCAACCGATCTGCAATGGTATCCAGGTAAGATGAGAGAGAGAGAGAATATAAACAGACTAAAAACCTCATACTCCTTTTTGTTTCTTTCTACAAAAGCTTCCTATGAACGAAGCGACGATGGTGTTATGTATAAAATGCGTGGCGATTGGATACAAAAGGGCCCCGTTAAGGATGTGACAGTGAATATGAAAATGCTGGGTATTGATGTCAATACCGCTGCCGGTTTTGGAGAATTCTCCAAACTGGCACAGTCCTGGGGTCTAATACAATCGCCCCAGTTTATCAAGTTGTATGGTCTTACATTATGCCCTCCCTATACAATGGTACTGGAATATTCACATTTTGGACCATTAAATCGATTCTTGCAACTGGAGCCGAAAGTGGACATTCATTGTCTGCTGGAACTGATGCATGGTCTGGTGCGTGGCATGCACTATATGGAGGAATACGATATCAAGCATCCATATATTCGATGTTCCAATCTATATGTGACCAAATACGATCCACCCATGATGGTGGCCAAAATTGGGGATCCAGGCTATCCGCGGCCATACAACGAAACCGAGTGAGTGTGTTGGTATTTGAACAATAAATTTTTAAAGAACCTAAAGAACAATAAGAATTTCAAGAAAAGTAATCTAGGTAATAGTAAAAATCTGAAATGGAAGTAACAGGTAATTCCTAAAGCTTCAAAACCGAAACGAATGACGGTTAGGAGGGTTACAGGGCCCTTTTTTAAGACGAGTATATCACATTCTTAACAATAAATGATCGACCCATGTGAGTTAAGTCATAAATTTTAAAGAAAATCATTTTCCCTTCGATCTCTTTTTGAATGATATTTGCAAGAAGGCCTCATTGACGAATGACAATTTGCGGGTTGATAAAATTTTCGCATCCCGCTTGCCTTTGATAATATGGGTTTAAGATTTTCCGAAAGCCAACGTAATTTACAATTGAAAATATTCAAAACGCAGGAATCTTTAAATTCTTGATTAAGTTAATCACTTTAACACAAGGACGTCAGAAAAGGACACAGCTAGTACACATCTACACCTTATGTCACTAAGAAATCTTGGCATGTTCTGCATGTTTGAAGTTACTGCACTTACTTTAATTTCGTGCTTATGTTTTTTTTCTATATCAAAAGAAATCAATTACCTGAAAATGTTTGTATTTGATCGAGGCATCGTGCACTTAAAATATGTTTATGGTAACAGTAGTGTTCACAAGCAAACTTATCAAGCAAAACTCGAAATAAAATTGTTCTTTCCTCTCTTCCGTCCACTGTTAGATCACAGCGCATCTTGTTAAGTTAACGGCGCAGCTTGTCAAGATGACAACGTAACTTGCACAAATGGCACATGCAAGAACTTGTCACACACATATGGGTCATTCCATGTGAACTCAGCCAACCAAATTTTTGTTGTTTCTTAAAAACCAACACTATAACTGTCTGCACATCCAGAATATTGTCCTATTTGTTTGACATTCTCACCACTAACAATTCGCGAGATAAACGACAAAGAACATAAATCTCAAAACAATTATAACATTGTATTGAAATCAAATTGTAAGGTAAAGATTTTGGTTAGCTGCATTGTCTCTTTTTCGTTTGCTCCCAAACATTTTCGAGAATTGTTGGAAAGTAGACATTTATATTAATTTTTGTCATAACAAACTGAAGCTTACAAGTCCAACTCTGGTATAGACATAGGGGGGGAGTTAACGAGGAAAATAAACTAATTTCTTATAATTCTCTCCATTCCAGCTCGCCTTGGATTCCATACAGATACTACAACAATTTGGAGGCAGCCAAAAGCGAGCGTAGCACACAATTGTGGGCATTTGCCACTACCGTCTATGAGATATTTGCTCGTGGACCGGATTTAAAAAGATTGACACAAGACGAGCTAAAACGCAATCGTATCAATTGTGGTGGCGTTCTCGAGAAACCTGATACATGTCCCAATGATATCTATTTAACCATTATGGATGGCTGGGATGAAAATCCGGATGAGCGATTCAATCATCAAACTATTTTCCAGCGTCTGGGTATGGTCAAAGCAGAAAGTGAGCCCAGCTATGTGCCAGTTCTAGAAGGTTCTACGAACAGTAAGTTCCAAAAAATCGATTGTAGTGAATTACTCTAGCATTATCTCTCTCTCAACAGGCTTACAGCGCAATTCTTTTGGTGATGATGCTGGTGCTGCCGCAGGAGCACTGCCCTTCGATATTAATACCGTTTCGAATTTGCCGCTGGTTATAGAACTAAAAGATTGCAAAGTGGTTTATCGCGTCAAGGAGGAACTGGGCACCGGCCACTATGGCACTGTATATCGCGGTCATATTGTTAAAAACGATGCGTGCAAATCCAGCGAGTTGGTAGCCATCAAGATACTGAAAGCGCGCAACATTAAAGAAGATTTCGCACGCGAAACAAAAATCATGAGCACACTGGAGCATCCGAATGTGGTGAAATTCAAATACTGGTGCGAAACTTCGCTGGCCATTATCATGGAGTATTGTGAAAGTTCATTTGAATTGCATTTACGAAGTCGAATAGATTTATCCGAAATGACTTTGGAGGGCTATGCCCTGGATATAGCCAAAGTAAGTGACCACAAAAAGGAGCTGCTTGGTCTAATAATTTATGTTGTGGTTGTTCTTTTGCTGTAGGGCATGAACTATTTGTCGGATATGGGAATCATACATCGTGATTTAGCCGCACGCAATGTACTGCTCGTTCGGAATTGTGTAAAAATCTCTGATTTTGGTCTGGCACAGGAAGTGGGCTCAGATGGCTACTATGTTGGTGTCACTCGACGGGAATTGCCCATACGATGGTAAGTAGAGTCCTTTCCAGTCACTTTTAATCTAATTCAATGTTTCCTTCCTTACCAAGGTACTCACCGGAGGCCATTCGCAATAATAAATATTCCATATATTCGGATGTTTGGAGCTATGGCGTAACCCTTTATGAAACATTTACAAAAGGCAGTACACCAGACTTGAAACCAGCTCAAACATCGCCAGAAGATTTCTTGGCTCGTCTGGAAGCGGGCCAACGGTATGTGTTTGGTCATATTAAACGGTGCCGCAACTTTCACACACTCACCCCATTTATGCCATTTTCCAGTTTACCTCCTCCAGCACTTATCAGTGTAAAGTATATATACGACGAGATAATGCTACCCTGTTGGCATATCACAGCCAGATGTCGTCCCACATTTAGTCAAATTATAGACATCTTTCGTCGAAACATGTTGGAGAATGTGAAAAACATTGAAACGGATCAGCCGCAGCAGCAGCCGCCGCCGCAGTCGCAGCCGCCCCTGCAGCTAAACGAATAAAGAAAACCCCCAACTACAACCAGATTAGGCACAGCCAATAATCGTGACATCGAAAAAAGAGAAGGAGGTGTACGTCGAAAAACGTGTTACAAACACGAACAGACCTCACTTACCGCTACTACTACTTTAGGTACTACTTAGAAGAAGGGGGAAGGGATATGCCCAGACCCCCCTTAAAGATTTATGTTTTGTATTTAAGTGTAAGACGTTTTTAAAACGCCCTGACGCAGGTGCCACTTGAGGGAACACCCAGGCACTAAACTTGATGGGAACCTAGTACCATATTTTCCTATTCCCTAAACCCTTCTCTCTCTCTCTCTCTCTATCTCTTTCTCATTCTTTTTTAATTGTGTGTGTGTGTTTTTTTTTTTTTGTGTGTGAAAAAGTTTTGTTGGTTGAAAAGGGACAAAACTGTGTGTGTATCGAGAGTAAGGACTAATGTTTGAAAGGAAAAGTTTTTAGAAATTAAAAAGCTTAAGTGAAGAAAAGGCAACTTGCAAAGTGGTAGAAACCTAGGTTGAATCTGCGATTCATTGCGTTTTTGAAATGAAGAGAGATAAGCCTTCACAAGTCTGCCACAAAATGAAACCGAATTGAATGAAAAAAGTCAAAAAGAAACATTAAAGTTTGTCCCTTTATTGGAAAGTGAAGACGCATCCATCATAAATCCTCTATCTTAAACTATTAGATTACACTGTGACACATTTTTGAAATTAAAAAACTTGTTTGCGACCAAAAGAGAATGTGAAAGGGTATCTTAAGCTAAGGTCCCATAGGCAAATAATTTGCCCAAATTTTGATAAAAATTTGGCTTTATAGCCATATTTGCCGACTTTGTCAAGACTTAAAACCAAAACTATGGTTCTATACACAAAAAATTTGATTAGATATGTTCGAAAAGTTTCCCAATTTCCAAAATTTGGCAAATTATTTGCCTGTGGGACCTTAGCTTAAGTAGTATAAGAACCTTGAATGGGTTTGGTCTGTTTAGCTGCCATTTTCTTTATATATCACTTTGAAGTTTTTAGCTTCAGTTAGGGTTTTAGAACTTTATGTTTCGTAAACTATTTAAAAATTGTTGCTCTTGATATGGCCCACAAATAATGTGTACATTGCAAATCCAAAAAATCTCATTTTCAAACTTCAAATTACGCAAAATTTGGAAAAACATTTATTTTTTAACATTATCTTGAAAAGAGTTTCGAGTTTGCCAAAGAAATAAAGCTTAGACTATAATGAACAAATTCCAAGAACAAATCAAGTTCATTCGATTTCTCCTTCATATGGTTATAGACCAGAGGTGAGCAGAATTCAGCTTACGCGCTCGTGAATACCAATACAATTGAAGAAAATATATGTTAAGACCCAGCCAACTATATGCGGAGCGTTCCGAAGTAGGATTGAAAAGGGACTCCCAAAGCAGCACCTCGAAGGACCGTTTCTGGAGCACTCCGAAGCCGGAGTGAGAAGGGACCGTCTAGCTTATCTTGGGATTATTTAAGGAGTCCTTTTAAAAAAAAACTTAGACTAATTGAGGAGTCCGCATGGAGCCTCTGCGGGTTATCTGAGTGAGCATTCTGGGACGCCGAAACCACTCATTTAAGGGGTCCTTTAGGCACACTTTTTTCATATATATTGAAAAGGCCATTTTCTCCGGCGGATATGCTCCTTTGGGATACTTTTCGGAGCCTCCCTAGGAGGCTCAGCGCACCATACAGGGAGTCCTAATGGGGCACCTTGCGGACTCCGCTGGTTGGCTGGGCGAAATAGAAAGAAAAACCCGAACCCAACAATTTTTTTTTTTCCGAGTCCCAGTTTGTAGAAAAGCGATCAATTTCATGCGATATTTGGTTTATATTCAAGCATAAGAAAGATTTTGCGAGGAAAGAAACAAAAGTTATAAAAGTGTCATAAAATTTTGATATGAACCTTAGTATATTAAAAAAGTCTTGGCACATATATAATATTCAATGTTTTAAGTCTGATTTTTTGGGGGTTGACCCGTGTGACGGCCGTTTTTTAACTGTTTTTTGGGAATTTTTTTTGAAGAGCGATTAAAACTTAGAACTTTGAATTTTGTACCATTTTTTAAGTAGCAATTGAAGTACATTTAGAAATTTTTCGAAGTCAAAATAATGAAAACTTTCCGTGATACAGCGCGGGAAAGTTCATTCATGTTAAAAAAAGGTGCTGCATTGGTCAATTAGGATACTAGAATATTTAGAAAATATTGAAAAATATTTAAAATTTGTATTTAAAAAAAAAAACACATTTATTGGGCCTGTTTTGTTGCAATTATGCTTTTTCAATTATCCTAGTATAGCATGTAGACCCACATGTGCTGAACATACCCTCAAAATTTCAAGGCGATCAGTCAAGTCGTTTTTAAAATATCATGTTAACCAGTTGAAAAAAAAGTGCTTTCGAGAAAAACGCGTTTGAAAGTTCAGTGTGTTTAAGTTTATATATATACACGTACATTCTTAGCTCTTTAACTTTCTAACGACATCGAATATCGAAAAATCCTTTTAACCACATAATACTTGGTTAAGCCTCCCTTGTAGTGTTGAGTAAAGGTTGTTCATTTTACTGAACATGTTCACTTGTTCTTTTTTTTTCTCAAAGTAAGTCAACTCACTGAAATTGCTCAGTTGTTAAGATGTTCAGCTGTTCGATTGTTCAGTAATTCATTTGTTTAGCTCTTCACTTGCTCGTCAACTTACCCGAAGATATGGTGACGATTAGCGATCATTCGAAGCAATTGAAGGTCTATTTGTTGGCTTCTACGTGCAGGTTTGCTGGCTTATACACAAAACTTGTGATTCTTTGTTGGCTTATAAGTCCGACTTGCTTGACATTTTCCTCAAGGGCAGAGATCTCGTTGTTTTTGTATTGTTGGACAACTGGTTCCATTGCAGCCGGGTGCTAGCTTTTGAGGTGACACTTAAAGTAAAGCAGCAATATTTACATTTCGCATATTTATTATACATTTTGGTGAAATGGTTTCAAATATTCACTGAACAAGAGAGAGACTGAACATATCACTGAATAGCTGGCAAGAGAGCTACTGAAACACTCACCGAACAGCTCACTGAGCAAAAAACAACTCACTGAGCGAGAGAGACCGGACAACTCTCACTGTTCACTTGTTCAGTTTAGTGAACAACTCAATTTAGTTCACTCACTCAGGAACAACACTACTCCTATTGGCCTTAATAACAGCTTCAAAACGTCTACGCATACTTTCTACCAAGTTGGCAGTCTCTTCTGGGGGGGTTATATTTGCCCATTCTGTCAGTAGATCGTGCTTTAATGAATCCTTTGATGTTATGTGATGTTTCCGAATCCTTCTTTGCAGTAGGTGTCAAATATGTTCTATGGAATTCATGTCTGGTGATTGCGGAGGCGTTTTTAAATGCCTGCAATGATAGATTAGCCATTCCTGTACCAGATATGACGATTGTTTTGGGTTGTAATCTTGTTTAAACAAGCACTGCTGTACATTAAACCTCAATTTTTCAACACTAAGTACCACGTTTTCACTTAAAAGGTTCATGTAATATGTCTTGTCCATTTTTACGTCTATGAAAACCAAATTACCAACTGCAGAGGTTGCAAAGCAGAGGCCCCATAACATAACATTTCCGCTACATTATGTCAAATTTTTTGTCATCCATCAAAACCAAATAGGTTAAACTTTCACTAGCCATTAAATACAACGCCATTCCAAAATGATTCCGACTTATTTACATAGAAGTTTGGCAAACTCAAACCTCTTTTTGAAATGAATCGATATTTGTTATATTCCCTGGGTAAAACTGGATTCTTATGGGACATTTGTGTAATTTGTTGAGAATTTGAAATTTTTTTAGGAGATATTTAGTTTTTAAATACAATCAGAAGCAAAAAAAAAACTTAAAAATGCAATGAAATAAAAACGGCAGCTAAACAGACCAAACCCAGTCAATTTAGTTACACTAGCTTCATACACTCTCAGATTTCGACTTGTTTCACTCTCTTCCAAAATCTTTAAATGCTAAAACTTTGTATTTATTAGCAAAAGTGATTGAACAAAACGATCAATACACAAAATTGCCTTTGAATACGTATGAGTATATTCCAACACACTCTTGTTGACATAATCCATGTCTAAAGTTGTGAAATCTGTTAGCCAAATTGAATTTTTCAACTCACCGTACATCAAAAAGTTGTGAGACCGTCAAACTTTTGTTTTGGTATTACCAGACGTTAACTATTGACATTAGTGTTACCAGTTCCCTACCTAAGTACCCCACGTATTATGGAAAACAATTCTACATGACTTTCTGGCCCACCCAATATTATTTTGTTTCCGTGTGAAATGCTTTCTGATGCTTCTCCGTTTTAAACCTCTGCACAAAAACTTAAATATCACAAAAAACGAAAATCATTTGAAGAAATTTTTGCTTTTTTAAATTAAGTTAACCCTTATGAATCTTAAGAGTTGTCTATCTACTCTCTGATACAAAATATCATATTTCCTGCACCCAATCAACCAACTTTTGTTTAGTTAGCTCCTAAATTATCCAATATTTTGGGCATCATTTTCTTTGACAAATTCTCAATACCATTTGTGTTATATGACTTCAAACTTTGTTAAATATTGTTAAGCAAGTTTCACGTACAATGTAAGTAGATTTACGAAACTCTGATAAGTTAATTGATATACTACCACCCCTCCCCTCCCTCTCACAACATGTGCACATATTAGAATTTAAGCTATGTCAATTAAAGTTAATGTTAATCAGATGCCATTTTTAAACCATAGAAAACCTGAAACACACATTAGTTAGCTAAAACCCGCTGAAAAAAATTCCCCCAGTTAGGTATTTGCATTTAAACGATTTTCTTAATATACATAAATATGTTTAAAATTAACATCACGATACATAAATATATATAACTATGTAACTGAGTGCAAGGCACATTTGTTTGTTGAATCCTTAAGTAGAAAGATAGGTCAATTAACGAAACTTAAGGGCTGATAACTCATCTTTTGAAAGTAGAAAAATTTACAATTTGGGACCGATTTCTCATTTTCCACAAATATCTGAATAAATTGTAAGTTTAGCTGACACAAAGCAGCTATTTCGAATATAAGAAATCGGCCAAAACTTTGATATTTTGTAAAGCCATAAATCTATGTTCATACAGGCAAATAATTTGCCCAAATTCAAATGAAAATTTTATTTAAAAAAAGGACAAATTACCCAACTTATTGGACATATTTGATCAAGAATTTGAAAATGGATCCATAGTTATAGTTTTAAGTACTGCAAAATCTGTAATCATGAGAATTTAGTAAATTATTTGCCTGTGTAACCAAATAATTTGTCTAAATTCTAATGAAAGTTTTGGTAAACAGGCCAAATTAGCGAACTTATTGGACATATTTGATCAAGCATTTGCAAATGGAACCACCCATAGTTATAGTTTAAAACTACTGCAAAATGTAATCATGAATATTTATCCAAATTTTCATCAAAATTTAGGAAAATTATTTGCCTGTGTGAACAAATAATTTATAATTTGCCCAAATTCTTATGAAAATTTTGATAAAAAGGTCGAATTAGCGAACTTATTGGCCATATTTGATCAAATATTTTCTAATGGAACTATTGTTATATTTTAAACTACTGCAAAATCTGTAATCATGGATATTTAGCCAAATTTGCATCAAAATTTAGGTAAATTTTTTATTTGCCCAAGTTCTAATGCAAACTTTTGGTAAAAAGTCAAAATTAGCGAACTTATTGGACATATTTGATCAAGTATTTCTGAACGGAAGTATAGTTATCTGTAATCATGGATATTTAGCCAAACTATCATCAAAATTTAGGCAAATTATTCGCCTGTGAACAAATAATTTGCCCAAATTCTAATGAAAACTTTGATAAAAAAGTCAAATTATCGAACTTATTGGCCATATTTGATCAAATATTTGCTAATGGAACCATTGTTACAGTTTAAAACTACTGCAATATCTGTAATCATGAATATTTAGCCAAATTTTTATCAAAATTTGGGCAAATTATTTGCCTGTGTGAACAAATAGTTAATAATTTGCCCAAGTTCTAATGAAAACTTTGGTAAAAAGGCCATATTGGACATATTTGATCAAGTATTTGCGAATGGAATCCTTGTTATAGTTTAAAACTACTGCAAAATGTAATCATGAATATTTAATCAAATGTTCATCAAATTTTAAGCAAGTTATTTGCCTGTGTGAACAAAGCTTTAGTTTATGTGACAGATGAGAGATCGACCCTTAGGCCCAGCGCACACATGCAGCTGAAAGATGAATTGATGGCTGACCATGATATTTTAGTATGTCAGCAAGGTGAAATAAACGAACATGCTTGATTGAATCTGAATTTTATGCATTGAGCATGGTTATTTATCAATTTCTGCCGTCAGTTCATCTTTCAGCCGCATGTGTGCGCGCGCCCTTAGTAGTATTGGACAGAAACTGAAACATAAACAATAATCTGTCAATTAGTGACGAAAGTCACCGTTCGCGTTAACGAACTCATTGATCGAAATTGTTGTGCTTGTTAAGAAACCATTCAAGAATTCCGAATCAAGATTAATGAAAATTTAAAGTCGATATATAAGAAAGAACATGTGCTGGGCAGAAGCTGAAACATAAACAATAATCTGTCAATTAGTGATGAAAGTCAACGTTCTTGTTAACGTATTAGATTGATTGAAATTGTTGTGCTTGTTAAGAAACTATTCAAGAATTCCGAATCAAGATTAATGAAAATGTGAAGTCGATATATAAGAAAGAACATGTGCTGGGCAGAAGCTGAAACATAAACAATAATCTGTCAATTAGTGATGAAAGTCAACGTTCTTGTTAACGTATTAGATTGATTGAAATTGTTGTGCTTGTTAAGAAACTATTCAAGAATTCCGAATCAAGATTAATGAAAATGTGAAGTCGATATATAAGAAAGAACATGTGCTGGGCAGAAGCTGAAACATAAACAATAATCTGTCAATTAGTGATGAAAATCACCGTTCTCGTTAACGAATTAGATTGATTGAAATTGTTGTGCTTATTAAGAAACTAGAGAAGAATTCGGAAACAAGACGAATAAAAATTTTATGTCGATATATTATAAGAAAGAACATATGCTGAGCTGTCAAATGGAATGACCGCCATGTGTTGAACTGCAACTGAATTGAACTGAAAAACGAAATGTGCGCCTATTGAGAATTTAGCGATTTTTGAATTCCGGTTGTGAAATTGTAAGCGGCAACTGGTCTGAATATCGAATATGCGCTTTTTAGACACACCAATCAAATGACTAAAGCCGCTTACGGGCTAATGCTGAAACGACATTCAAGAAACGTCAATTAGAAATTTGTCTATTAAATCCATTCTAAGGCAATTCAAATCAAATTTTAGAAAAACAAATATTTTTCAAAATATTATAGAAAGTTTTTCTGAATATAAGAAAACAATTTTGACAATATAGAAAATTTTTTTCTTTAACCTAGAAAAAAGTTGTAAATTGTTAGAAATCTTGCTTTCCTAGTTTCAGCGGGTTTTCGAGCTAATGGTTTCCGGCATTGTGTGTGTGTATGTGAATTTTTTGGATGTTATACATTATATAGATAGGGATATATCCCCACAAAAAAAAAAACAAAACAAATGAAAAACATAATTCTTACATGTTTTTTAATCACATTTTAAACGTAAATGTATACTAAATATTTTAATGATTCTCAAAAAAAGTAAATCTAAATATACACAAAAATATACTACAAATACGAACTTACATACAAATATATATATACATCTATATATTTTTTTTTGTTTGTTAAATAAATGGGAACTTTTCTGCATTTAAATTGGTCAATGTGTTCATTTTTATGAAGGAAGAATTTACACCCGGGCTGGATGGGCTGGCCTCTAAGCAAATTCTCGTCTGCAAATCCGACAGCAGTTAATTCTCTTCCGGAAATGAAAGTTATCTTCCCGCTAATGTTATTCAACGAAATAGCACGATTCCAATACTTACCGTTCTCATCATGATTCTACAATGATTGTCTTGTAGTTCCGTGAACAGTCGATATAAAAGTAACATGCAAAACGACTTGGAGCTGTTACATCCAGCAGTTACTGGATGGGTTTGGTCGAGAGGGGTCTTCTATTTGTAAATTTCATTTAAAAACAAGTTAATCAGATCTAAAGGGGAGGGTAAAAGTTAAAGTGGTGTTGTTGAGACTAATCTTTTCACAAACCAAGGAAGGAGGCTGCCTCGATTGGGTGGGTCCAGAGATCGGCTGTATTGATGGGGGGTGGTCTGCCTCCAAGAACGATGTTGTTCTGGTAGGCCTCGATGGTTCTGGCTACGATGTTTGTGTGAATAGTCTTCTTAGCCTGAGCGCATACTGTAGCCGTGATCGCTCCTGTTCCTAGAAGTGGTAGCACTTTAGGAAGCTCGGCTCTTAAGTCATTGCGCACTGCTGTTTTCCTGCGAGACATCTTTGTTGTGGTGCACGCATGGTTGGGGTGGGACATCCGACAAGATACTGCTGGGTTAAGAGCCTGTTGTGGTTTTTCACAGGAAGTAACTCAGTCTCTTGGGTGAAGATGGTCGTGGTGTGTCATACTGTGGCATCCCGTGGCCACCCTTAGAGCTGCGTTTTGCGCCAATTGTAGATTTCTCCATTGAGTATCGCTGATGGCAGGTCACCAGATAGGGGCAGCGTAATTGACCATAGATCTGCCAATCGCTTTCTACGTTGTTGATATGGTCTCCTTGTCCTTGTCCCAGGTGCTTCCTGAAATGGCTTTGAGGACTTTGTTACAGCTCCTTACTTTCTTTATGATGGCTTCGGAGTGTCTGGAAAAGGTTAGGAGGGGTCAAACGTAACTCAGAGTATCCTTGGATATTTGACCGTAGGTACTGGCTGGCCGTTTATATGGATGTTTAGGGACATCGTGACCTCCTTAGTCCAGGTGGTGATAATCGTGACTGAAGATTTTGGGGCCGAAAGGCTGAGATTCCTATTTGTGAAGAAGTCTGCTAGGTTGGGCAGGTAGGAGTTTAGCCTTTGTTCAATCTCCATTATGTTTCGCCCTGTCGAAATAATGAAGCAATTATCTGCGTATGTGATTAGCTACATTAAAGGACTCCACCTTGGGGCACTCCTTGTTTTATTTTCCTGGTCTTAGAGTGCGCTCCTCTAAACTCCACTTGGGCTTGTCTACCTGCTAGGTAGTTGGAGAGCCATCTTTTGACCAGTTTAGGGAGGTTACTCTGTAGCAGGTCTTCTAGGAGGGTATTATGGCCAACCATATCGAAGGCTTTGGAAAGGTCTAGAGCCACAACAATGGACTTTTCGTGGGGACGTGTGGAGTTTAGTCCAGCTGTGACCGCAGCGGCTATCTCACACAGTGCGGATGTTGTGCTGCGTCCTGTCAAAGGTAGTTGCTGAGGTTGCTGCAAAGATTTGGGGCCTTTATTTCTGCTACGGTTTCTTTTGAGGCTTCCTGGCTGGATTTCAGGACACTGCTCGTTGTTTAGGGGGAAGGGAGAAGAGATGCCAGGAATTAGATTACCCAGCTGTGGCGAGGATTGAGCAATCGGTTGCCAGTGTTGGGCTGGCCCTTTCTGAGAATCAAGAGGGCGGTTGACCATCCGCGCAGAGGCAGTAGCAATACCAGGGAAGCGATTTTGGCTCATTTCCTTGTAAATTGGGCATCCTTTAAAGTTGGCAGAGTGATTTGAAAGAATATTTCACTGGTAGACATCGCTTTGCTCGTCCAAAAACCCTGCTATGTCCCTTCTTAAGCAGAGATTTATGATATCAAAAAGACATTAAAGCAAAGTGATATTAGCATAGCCTAGCCTGGATAGGTTACATAGAGTCAGAGTCAGTTCCAAACAATTCCCAGATTTTGGTAACAGTAGTGTCCCTTTTAGACTTCTACCCAGCAAGCCAAGTTCGGAGCGCTTCAAATTATGTGTCTGAAAAAAGCCTAGCTTAAGAGCGTTTTTGGAGTAAACACATAAATTTGAGAGTTTTCGGAGCACATTCAGTGCTCTCTAAGCACTTATGTCTGAGCCGTTTTGAATCTGCATTCCAATATGCGTCTAAAAAAAGAGAATTTCAGGAGGCTGTTCAGTGCCTAGAAAAGTAACTTTTATGTGTCTTTTATGGGGTTTTTATATGCTTCGTTGGGAGGGTCAGAAAAAGAGTCAGATTAGACTTGGAAAACTTTCACTTTAAGTGCCACCGTTTTCATAGAAAAAAACGTTTATTCCAAACTCTTTTTTGTACACATTATGAAGGTGAATTGCTCATAAAAAGTGTCAGAAAACGGACATATTGCTTGCTGGGGAATAAATGCTCTCCAGTTTACTTTACAGCCACATAAGTCCAGTCTATAAATTCAAAAATTTACTTAACAAAAATATATATTAATATTTTACAATTTTTTTCCTAAAATAGTTAAACAATTTACCTGACTGCTTTTCATTATTTCAGTGTTTTTGCTCGGATCTTAGCTTAAAGATATTGGGCCTAGCTTAATACGAGGGTTCAAACTTAAAAATTGTACCTCAGTACAGTTTTTCGGTGTTAAAATTAGAAGGAGGAGGAATTTTCCAAATCTCAAAACAAGCTTAATCTGGTAAGTACATACATATCGAGGCCTCAGCCGTACTTGAGATGGTGATCTCGATATGTGTGTGTGTGTTTAAAATTACTTGCTAATCCGAGTACTAACTACTACTAGGAGCTCTCGGCATTTTTCTTTTTGAGCGTCTCCATAACGCCTGCAAAATTTGCCGTTTTCTTTTTCGCTGATTTGGGTGTGGAGGTCTGGCTGCGTACACGCATCTGGGTGGGTGCCACCTCATCGCTGAAATCAAAATCATTGGCCTTCTGGGGTCTGCAATTGGATGAATTAAAAAATTAATTAAAAACACATGGCAAGTAGGTTTTGTTTGCCTACTCCTGTTCAATGGCATCGTTAGCCGCTTCCAGTTCTTTGCTATTGCCACCCCCCGCTGAGCTGGCATCTGGCGAGGGCGGCCGTCGTCCGGGAAATTGCCACTGGAGTTCGGGTATACTACCAGCCTCCAACATAATGTAGTAATTCTCCAATTCCTCTGCATTAGCTGAGAATTTATCAGCTGTATTGGCCGGCTCCACTTCGCTGGTCATTTTAATTACAATTTGTTTTGGTTTCTTTGCTAGAGATGGTCGCGTGTTGTGTTTAAGTTGATTGAGCAATCGAACGAGTGGGCAAGTCGACTTCGAGTTTCAACGTGTCGTTGGTACCCGTCGAATTACATTAGAAGCATTCGGGTCCTACCCGAAAGTAAAATTATATGTTTTTCTAGTTTTAATTTAAGCGCTTTGAATGTTAACGGCATGTTTTAGTCTGTAGCAGCAAATCTATCGATTTGTGCTTATCGAATGTCAATAATCGGCTAAGATTTCACATTCCCAATAGAGATGGGCGCGTGCTGGATTTCGTCGAAGGCAACAAAATGTAAAAGCAAGAAAGTTAAGTTTTATTTATATAAAGGCCAACAAATGGTTAATATTAGAAATTTAAGGTTTGATAGCGATTACTTTTTTCTTTATCACTTGAGGCCTTTACTCAAATGAGATAAAAATTTAGTTATTTTCTAAATTCTGGAAAAAATTACTTAAATAAAATAGTAAAAATGTTCCTGTTTACTGATCAATGATCAAAAGAAATGCAGTAGACGGTTTTCTCACAGGAAAATTGTTTTCACATCTTTACAAAATAATAGGACTAGACCCCGGATTTGAAGTGTTTCATGATACAATAGCTTTTTTGTTACAAGGTAGCGCATTGGTTCGATAACCCAAAGTTGTAATCTGGTGTATTGAACCAACATGGTCGCCTTTGATTTTCTGATGTAGTGAGAAAATTCTATCGAAAGCTGTCAAAACATGTAAACAACGACTGTGCGGCCCTGGATTTTGTCTGTGTCTTAACCCTGGGGTTCGATAAATTCCCGCGCATGCGAAAAGGCACTTTCGGTTGCGCTACCTCGTAGTTATTGTATTATGAATGTGTTGTTCTTCATTTCTGCACTGAAGATATCCAAATTTTGCATTGAGGCATGATATTGAAATGCGGATCGAATAAAAATTACACATCAGAAATAGGGAAGACCGTGTTGAAGTAATATTTATTAATTTGAATGTTATTTGTAAACTGCATTTTCAAGTTTGCGGCTTTGTTGTGAACACAATTTTTCGATTAAAAGCACATTTTTCACAGAGCACGAATTTTGATAACAAAATTCAATAAATTGCAAGTGGTGTTCGTTTGTTGGTCTATTCATGGTGAAATGACAAACACTTCTGAGCATTTTTGGCTTTGTCACAATTTACGAATCACGCGTGAGGTGTCAAAAAATGTCAAATCTAAAACCAAATAGCATAAAAACCACCCTTTACAACACCTAAGACACCATTTTCTCAAGGAAAAATATCATACAAAATTGATCACTCTAGTTTTACTTAATTGCTTCCGTTTACAAGCTTATCTGCAACTATACCCAATCAAATATCTTCAAAATGTATCATTATAGCTCTACTCAACTCTTACCACTTAACTGCTTCCATATACAAGTTTGTCGGCAACTGTTCCCAATCAAATGTTTCCATAGAATGGTATGGTATACTCCGGCGGCCTTTCTGCGGAGCGTGGCGAGGCAGCGGAAGTACACGCCAAAAAATTGTGAGTAACACGCTTGAAAACAAACAATTTTATCATTAATGTCTACTATCAAGGCTGAGAAATATCTTTTGAGCATATTACGAAACCTGATTACCCACAAAAAAAGTCTTATCCAAGGAGTTACGCGGTTATCGGGCAATATTTTTGTTATACGCTCATCTCTAAGTTTCTCTTTTCCCATTTTTTGTTCATAACTTGAGTATCGATCATCCGATCTTTATTATTCCTTTAGCCAATCGATAAATAATATTGATTAATAAATATCTCTAGAAGGTAAGCAACATCTAACTACGAATCTGTGGAAGATATGCAGTTTTTTCCAAATTGCGAGGGCGGGAGGGGGCGTGCCAAAAATTTTATACAAACTTGATCTGCCTGCAAGTATAAGAAATATATGCCCCATACATGTCAAAGCTCTATCTCTTACCACCTCTGAGATCTGTGCGTTCATACAGACGGACGGACAGACGGACTTGGCTAAATCGACTCGGCTGTTGATGCTGATCAAGAACATATATACTTTATATGGTATACAGTATAGACTGACTGTGCAAAACTTTAGCTCGTTAGCTTTTAAACTGAAAGACTAGACGGACAGACAAAGCTCAATCGACTCGGCTCGTCACCCTGATCAAGAATATAAATATAGTCTATGGAGTCGGAATTGAACAAACTTTTGGCAAAATTAGGATATAAAGATAAGACACCTGAGTTAAGAAAGGGTTGAAAGAGTTCGTGGAGTCCAATAGTGGTCACCACTCCAGAAATGGTGCGCATACGAAAAACGCGGCCATATACAAACGCGTCTCTTCTTTCTTTTTTTCCGAACGAAGGTTTTGTTGTTGGCGCGTGCAAACCTGCAACAACAACATCATATGTGACTCTCTTCTCTCTCTCCTATGTCTGGCAAATTAAAAAGCCACAACAATGTTGCCTGAGCGCTCGCACGCGTGTGCTTAAGACAGCAATGACCACACACACACACTCACACAAACAAACAAAAATCGGTTTTCTCTTTCTATTTCGTGTAGTTGTTCTTGCTTGAGTTGTATTTTGTGCATTTGTATTGGCTTTCACGCGCTCGTAAGCTCATTCTGGGCACCCCTGTTATGAATGATCAATGAGTGAAGTTTTATAAGGCTGCTTAAATAAGTCGGGAACCAATATGTGGCATGAGTGTCTTTTCTTGAGTGACTCTTGTTCAGTGTATTCGATTAACGATTAAATGAATTATGTTGGAGCAAGTGTTTGCACTACCTTGTATTCATTGGCCGTGTTCAGCAGAACAACTTGCTCCCTGATCTAGTAAAAATTTGCAATAATCTTTCCACTGAACTCGAGTGAAGCGGCATCATAATAGCCAATTTGAGGTATCAAGCTACAGGAGCATGTATCAAAAAAAAAGTACGCTACATTAAAGTGATACTGCTCCCTCCAACAGCAATGCATAATTCGTTTCTGATACCTGCTCAGGGATCAATTATTCTGCTGAACACGCCCATTGTATCATGCTTAGTTACGCTTGTTCTGTTACCCTTGTTCAGTCAATCTTCCTCAGTGACTCTTCTTCACTGACTTTTGTTCAGTAACTCGTGATTAACGACTTGTTCAGTGACTTTAGTTTAGTTACACTTGTTCAATGACTCTTCTTCAGTGAGTGCTCAACCATTTTTGTTCTGTGACTCTTGTTCAGTGAATCTTGGTCAGCCACTGTTGTTCAGTGACTCTTGCTTCGTGTCTCATTTTTAGTGATTTTGCTTAGTTACTCTTGTTGAGTCACCCTTGTTGAGTGACTTTTGTTCACACAATTTTGTTCAGTGACTCTTTGTTGAGTTACTCTTGATCCCTTTCAGTAACTTTAGTTTAGTGACTCTTGTTCAGCGACTTGTTCAATGAAGCCATCTCTTAAAAATCTTTTAAAACTCTTTTGTAAAGGTAAAATTTTGGATTGTATCGTCTTCCTCCGGTCCCTAGACTCTAGACTGTAGTGTATCTAAAGCTCCTTACTTGTACCTCCTAATCTTCCTTAGATTAGTTCAAAGATGTTGCTTATCAACCGGTTTCACAACCTTCCCTGAATCTTTGAGTGCCCTCCAGTGGGTTCAATTCTGAAAAAAAAAAACTAGGAAAAAACTTTGATTATGTTTTTTATTATTAATTATTTATTTACTTTGTGTGATTACTAAATTCTTAGAACTTTATTCAAAATCATCTTCCATCTGCTGATCTCAATTGATCATCTCATCCATCTCATCTCATTTCGTCTCATGCTCAAGCTGATTAAAACTGGCCTTCAAATCTCAATCTCAATGGGAGCCTTGACCCTTCTTCCTCCTGCATCTGTCCGCTTAGACATCTAAATACAATACATAATGTGTTGTGGGAGAGGGGATGGGGCTTGGGGGAGTGGGAGCGGGGGCGGGGGCGGGAGCTTGTATACTCGTATATAAAAAAGACATGTTACAATTTCATTGCCAGAATAATAATAATCATATAAAAAAAAAAACGAAAGGAAAGCAAGAAGAATTTCTACAAGACATAATTAAATACGGAAACATCCTGGTCGGGATGCAGATTATTGCCACCGTTGCCGCCGCCACCACCGCCGCCACGATTGGAGGAGCCCGACGATTTGTTTGATCCGTGGGCAGCTATGGTCAGCTGATTGGTCTGGTGTATGACCGAGGTGATGTCGCTTTGTGAGGCGGAGATATCCTTGCTGGTCAACACATCTGAGCTGCTCGAACCGGAGCTAATGTGGCGCTCCGTGAGGCCATACTGGATGGGCTGGTAGCCGTGACTGGGATTGTAGGTGGCCGAGTATGGCATGTAGATGGGGGGATTGGGCAAGGGACCTATATCGCTGGTAATGCTCTCGGTGTCCGCGTGACTCAGCGGGGGACGTAGATTCGGGTTGCGCTCCTCGTTGACCACATAATAGCACTGCTCCGAGAAGGTCAGCTTGTTGACCGTATGCTTAATGTAATTACTCCTCAACATGGCCGAGACAATGCGTCGCGCCTCCCTTCGGTCCTGCACATCCTCAACATTCTCCAGTACCCAGTTGACCGCATCCGCACCAATAAACGCATTCGGGATGGTGATCTTCAGCCACATGCGATCGCGTATCTCCAGGCCCGAGTCGGGTTTGGTCATGGCCTTGACTATCTCCTCAAGATTGTTCTGGTCCAGGCGCTCTTTGATGGGCTCCGGAATGTCCGCGATAATACTGTCATGCGAGGTCAGGGCCTGGGTGTGAGCCACCCAGGCGCCGGGATCGATGGGACGCACCGGCTCGGTGCGTGGTATGGTGAAATAGCCCTTGGGATTCGGATCCCAGCACTTGGCCACGACCAGTTTGATGGGGCCCGGCTTCTGGACAACCTCGCGCAGCACTCGCACCGCCTCATCGTTGGTCATGTTCTCGAAATTCACATCGTTCACCTGGAGAATCATGTCGCCCGGCTCGATACGGCCATCCAGGGCCACGGCGCCGCCCTTCATGATGCTGCCCACATAAATGCCGCCATCGCCGCCGCGATTCGACTGGCCCACAATGGAGATGCCCAGAAAATTCACCGCCTCCATGTTAATGGACACGGTAATGATATTCAGGGACATGGTGGAGTCTGTGATGGAGCTGTATGACGATGTGCGCGACATGCTCGGTGCACGCTTCTTTCTCCGTTGCGGCTTCTTGCGCACCTGCAAACGCTGCACACTGCTGTAGTCCGTCATATCCCGGTCCAGGGTCAGCTCCGATTCGGTGCCAAACAAACTGGTAGAGTCCAGGTCACTGGACAGCACTGAGGCCGACTGATATGTCAAGGGTGGCGGCTGCTGCATCATGGGATTCACTCGCAGATTCGCCTGTGGCTGTGGCATGGACATCTGCTGGTGCTGCTGATGCTGTTGCATTTGCTGCTGCTTGCGCACCGCCGCCTCACCGCACTCGCTCCCCGGCCCGCCCATCATTTCCGACTGGCATTGGTCCGACTGGTTGGTCCCGTCCGCCGACACCAGCCACGAGACCACGCGCCCATTAAAACATGGCAATATGGTGGCATCGTCCGCTATCTCCTCCTTGACCACACCGAAATCCGCATCCATTGACTTGAAGAAGTATTTATAGTTGTTGTTCTGTTTATTCAAGACCAACTTGAAATCCTTCAGCGTCACCTGGGCCGAGGGGATGGGGATTTTGACCAGATATGGCGTGGTCTCATCATCTATGTGATAGATTACCTTCGTCTCCTGGCCACTGGTGTCCATTTTTTCTCCTTCGTTTACTTTTCTTTTACACGAAAAATTTTCCTCTTTTTCTCTCGACTTGCTCTTGCGCTCTCACTCTCTCTCGCTCGCTCGCACTCGTACGCTGCTGCTGCCGCCGCCTCTGCTCGCTCGCTGCCTCTGCCTTTTTGGGTTGGGTGTCACTACTGGAGCTCCCGCAGCAGCTCCTCCTCCATCATTTGGAAGAAAACACAAATGTTATAGGCCAATTATCGGCTGGCCCAGGCGATTGGGTTGAACTTTTAACTTGCTTCAACTAACTTAACTTAACTTAACTTTTTTAATTGGTTTTTCTGCTCGGGGCAACAACAAAAAACAATCGAATAACAACAAATCGATTAGTGCGACCACGTTCGACTATTTTTGGTATTAGTGCGACCATGTTCGACTATTTTAGGGATTTTGGGTGGAGTTATCGATAGCTTATCGTTGAGCGATATATAGAGTGCCCTTACAACTGCATCGAGTCTTATTTTCTATCGATATGCTATCGAATTTAAAACTATCAGCAATAGGAACAGCTGTTGCGTCATTGGCGTAGCCATAGGTGGAGAAGGGTTTTAGCTAGGTGGGAGGGAAAACCGAATACGCTCATGAGTTGTGCATGGTCAAAGGAAGCGGCAAGTGTTCCATTCTTCATTTTAGAATGTTAAAATGCAGTAATATTTCCTGTGAGTCCCGAAAACTAGCTATATCGTGGTGGATCTACCAGGAGAGCATGCTGAAATGTGGATGACGAACTTTGATTTACAATTGCAGACGTAGCAATTCAATCAGCTGTTCTTTGCTGACGTTAGGGTGACCGTAAACAACATTCGTCAGTGCAACAAGGAAACATCCACTTTTTGGGAAAGTGATTGAATTGCTTTTCCGGCGGATGTGTCTTTATTTTGCTAAATATTCCAAAAAGTCCGCGTGAGTTTGAAAGTAGCGACTGTTATTTAACGACGATTTGTCAATATAAGTGGAAACGAGCTATAAAATCAATCATTTTGTAAGTTTTAACTCTAATCTATTTTGTGGCCACTTTTATTTTTATAAAAGGTTTATTTAATCCCACTCTGTTGCCACTTTTATTTTTATAAAAGGTTTATTTAATCCCACTCTGTTTAAAGTTTCACTTATTTAAAAAGTCGCCCCTTAATAACCCACCCTGTGTGTACCAACTAATTTCAAACAAAAAAAAAACACCCTGTTTGTATTTCAGCCAGGCGTTAGTACATTTTTGTCCTACATGTGCCTGGGAACTTGTCAACAACTTTGTTTTTCTATGCAAAACTAGTGCACAATTAACTTAATTTGTGTATAATATGAACATAAGCAACGATTTCAAGCCCGTGCTAACCAAAGCGGCACTGGCTTTGCAACAAAAGCAACCTGGCAGCAACAGTAATTCCAATTTCCAGGCTTTGGTGTTTCAAGAACCACAAGCAGCCGCTCCAGAAACAAAACCAAAGACAAGCAACAAATCGCCGCCTCTGGTCCCCGACACCAATCCCGAGTTTGACATAAAAAAGGCACGCCATGAGATTCTAAACTTTGCCCGAAACAATCAGCGTGTTATCAAGAATAAGCGTAAAATGGAAATTTTTCAACTGGTCAAGTTGGGCATGAAGCCACCCAAAAAGTTGGCCAAGAACTACAAGGAGCTGAAAGAGGAACGCCAGCGTTTGAAAACTGTACGAGAGGAGCGCAAGAAATTCCATCAATTGGGCAAAAATCAAACCGGAGCGGCCAGTGTCAAGTGCCGCAGTCAGAGCAAAATCCAACAGCAACAGAAGAAGCGTGCGCCGGTGTCCCAAATTGATCAGCATTATGGCAAAGCTCAGGCGAAATTTAAAAAGCGAAAATAAAAGAAATTAAGAAAAAATAAAATACATATTTTTATTGTAGTGTGACCAGTCTTTGATTATTTGATAATACCCTTAAAAGCATATTTTAACGTTTTACCGCACTGTTAAAAATTTATACTCTACCACACTGCTAGACTGTTGCCAGGCATTACGTGAATAAATTTTGTTCAAAATGTCTGCACGTTTGTTGAGACGCTGCTACAGCCAAATTCAAGGCGGAGCCATTGGCAAGAAATCGCCTACTGGAGCCCCATCATCATCATCATCATCCACCCCTGCCGTTACGGGCCTTAGCAACAACTGTGTTAAGTCCTCAACTTCACCCGTGGGACCTGGAGCCTCGCCAACTGGCGACTACAAAGTGCCCGAATATTTCAACTTTAATCGTTTCAGTTTTGCCGAGGCCGAAGTGGAAATGGCCAAATATCGTTGCCCACAGCCATCCGCTTTGAAAAAGTGAACCTAAAAAAATTGTTAATATATTGTTGAAAATAAATGAATTATGTATAAAAAAAAAGTTGTTGTCTTAGTGTGCCCCTTCCGGGGTAGCTTAACAATACCAAAACTAACAGAGGTCTGCGTTTTCCAACACTTTTTTGTTCTGGCTCTCCCCTCTCATTGTCGCTCTTTGACAGTTCCATGATTTTCTTACGCGCGCGGGAATTAGTATTTCCACAGTTGTGACCACAAAAAGCAGAACCAAGTAAAAACAAAACATTCAAGTTATATAGTTTTTCTTATGAAGTGTTTTTTGTTCAAAATTAATCATAACCATAAAGTGAATTGGCAAAAACAAGCAACAACCCAGGGCATACATATGTATAAAAGCCAGCGCATTGATGTGTGTCTGCGTGTGAGTGTGTGTGAGTGCGTGCGTTTGATTGTGTTGGGTACAGTACAGTTGGGTAGAAAAACATCGACATTGCTTTGGGTTGCCATCACTTCAGTTTTTTTTTTATTTTTTATTATTGTTGTTGTGGCGGCTGAGTTAGTTAAAAAATAAAAAACAAATTGCCTAGTGAAAGTGCTTTACACAGAGAACAAAACAATTACAAAAAATGTAAAAAGAAAATTATGAAATGACGAAAATAGGCGCCAGAGTTGCCTACTTGTCCAATTTGTGCCTAGTATATAAGTTGTCGTCTCCTCCCTACCTTCCCCTCTCCCGCCTTCATGCACATGCAACAACATAAGGTCTGTTTCACAGAATTTTTCCGCGCTTGTGTGAGGCTTTGTTTATGTATTAAATTGAAATATAAATTAAACTCAAGCCTTAAAATTTTGTTATTACATACAATGATCTGCAAAATCTAATTATGAAACTAAGCCCTTTAATTGAACAACACAAGCAAGGAGAAAACTAACAAAATAAACTTGCCCTCTCGCTCTCTCTCTTTACTCAGTGGCTGTTGTTTGGTGCGCTGCTTCATAGATACAGTATGTCAGGAAAGTACGTTGACACTAACACTGCGAAACATTTGTTAATAATCAAATTTTGATACCAACTTAAAAACTAGAGATAGAAATTTTTTTTTTGTTCCATATACAATTAATTTGATCAAATATGACCGAAAAGTTTCCTAATTTCGTCTATTTAGCCTTATTTTCATTAAAATTTGTGCAATATTTGCTTGTGGGACCTTAGCTTAATGGATTTCATACGAGTTCTAAGAACCATACAAAATTAAAATAAAATAAGAACAAAATTTTACCTAGTTTTTATGGGGAAAATAAGTGAAAAATTAAATTTTTTTTCCTGTGTCGAAATATTTTCTTGACATACTGTAAATGCAAAGCAAACGCATACGAACAGTGTTGCCAACTGTTGAAGCCCAAAAGCAGCTAAATCGACTATTGAATTTTAATGGCTAAATTGGCAACACTGTACGCGAATTACAGTTAAGCTCTCTCTCTCAATTATTCTCAGAACAACCGAGAGATCAACAAACAACAACAATCTCTTGCAGTCAATGCGTTTGTTGTGTCCATGCGAGCGTGACGCGAATTTTGTTCCTGGCAAAATCTTGCTTAATTCTAGTTTATTCATTCTTCTACGGAAAGACCGATTTCAAATTGTGCAGTAAATGTAGTAAGTCATACTTGGTCATTAGATGTTGAGGGCAGTTGGATTAACAATTTGTTGTTGTTTATTTTTATTCCCACCAACCAAATCTGTGTTCCCGCTGTAACTACATATTTTTTTTTGCGCCAATTATTTAATTAAAACAAGCAACTCGCTTGGGCCATTATGAAAAAAAAAGATAATTTTGAAGATTTTTAGATTTCTCTTTGATTGCGTTTTTTTTTGTGGGCAAAAATTCCGTTACAGACCTTATGTTTGCTTGCATTTACAGTTATTTGTGACTGCGCGCGTGTGTGCGTGTGCGTGCCTCTCTGCTTTTGCTAGTTACTTACAGTTATTTATCATTATTTTGTTTTTGCAGTGACCTATGAAAGATGCGAGCTGGAAGAAAACCGGAAGCTGAGACAGAAAGGACTCGTCCGTGCATAGTTTATGTCAAAGATTTAGGAGGTGCTGCCGCTGCCGCCGCCGCTGCTGCAGCCAAAACCAAAATATTGCGCAGCAACAAGACCAAAATCAAAGCAATCGAAAACCGGGAAACGCGTCAAACACGACGAACAGCCCCGGCGGATATCAACAGCACGACGCCCATATCCATAGGGCAACAACGTTTAATGTCCAATCGTGGTTTAATTAATTCTGCTCCGCCTGCCACACGAAACACACGCTCGCAGAAGCCAGTGACGCCACCAAAAGTGTTGAAAAAGGAGAAGCCACCGCTATTGACCAAGCGACGCATTACCACAGTGGTCTCACCGCCACCAGCTCGTCCTCCGGTCAGGGTCAGCCATCGGCGTGCCACACATCATATAGAAACCACAGCCAGATCCAAAATGTTTAGGTCCAGCCAGGTGCAGGTGGCGGCACCCACCATAGCGGCCAGTCGTTCGCGTCGCTCCATTAAACCAAATCCCAAATATAATAGTGAGGATTTGGTTACACCCAAATACATGATGTCGCTCAATCAGGAGCAAACCAGTCCACCACGTAGGGGTAAACAATTGTTTATGGACGATGTACAGGATTTGATTGAAATGGATGAGGAGGACGACGACGAGGAGGAGGAGGAGAGTGAGGATAATGATGATGAGCTGGCGGATGCAGCCTTCAATCCGCAGCTACATCAGGACGAAGAGGAGGAGGAGGATCTAAGTGATCCCGAGTTCGAGAAGCCGCCAGTAAAGCGAGGTCGAGGACGTCCACCCAAAATTGTGGCGACACCCAAGCCGGGCAACAATTTGCAACAATTAAGACGCAGCATGGCGGCAAATATGGCCAGAAACAGTCTAAATGCAGCAATTGAGCCGGTCACAAACGCTGCCAAGCGAAAACTGGAGGATCCCGGAGAATCGGCCATCAAAAGTAAACGCTTGGCCATGAGTCGACCCGCAGCAGCAGCTGCAACAGCAACAGCTGCCATGATCAATGGCTCCAAGAAACCTCCGCCTAACAGTAGAGCAACAGCTGTGAGCATGGCACAGGCTCCAATCAAACCGAGAGCAGCTGCAGCTGTAGCTGCTGGACCAACATACGTAGCCAAGCCTACGGCAGCTCGACCGGCACCTCGCCCGGCTCCACGCCCGGCTGCCACAGGTCCCGCCAAGAAAGTTAATGCAGCTGCTGCCGCTCCAGCGGCTCGTCAGGATGTGCCCACGTTTACCATAGTCAACATTGATGACATTATCAATCAGGATGATGTTCTAATCAGCCGACAGACCAACCACAAACTCAGCCAATCAGCAGCAGCCAAGCGTCCCAACGTAAACACAAACAACAACAAAATCCTGGCCAGCAGCAA
Source organism: Lordiphosa magnipectinata (assembly GCA_037044535.1). NCBI lineage: Eukaryota > Metazoa > Arthropoda > Insecta > Diptera > Drosophilidae > Lordiphosa > Lordiphosa magnipectinata. Next base: position 1,451,457 of record JBAMBO010004081.1, read on the forward strand.
CAATCATGCCCAGCTAACAGCCAAGCCACGTCCGCGCATACTCAATGCGGAGGTCAGTAAAAAGACACCAGCCATGAAGCCTTTAATGAGCATGGGCCAGGAGCTGTGCACCATTGACACGGAGGAGGAGGAGGAATCAGCCGATGCTGAACTGGCCATTCGAGCTAGTCGTGTAAAGACCACCAAATGGATGACCCAAGCATCAGCAAAAGCAGCAACGCCACAACGACGTCATGTGCTCTCCACCAAGGCCAACAATCGGACAGCAGCAGCAGCTGCAGCCGGCGGCCTCAAAGCGGCGGATCGCAAACTGACCAAACTTTTGGGCGAAGGTAACGAGGAGTCCACGCTGTTTAAAAAACCCGTCAGTCCGCCACGCCGCTCCAAGGAGAATGAGGATGAGGCAACGCCGCCGCACAGCAGCAGCGCGGCCTTGAAACAATACTTTCCCCCAGAGACCACCACGTTCTGTGAGGAGGATGGTCGCATGATTAAAAAAATTACCTGCTACGAGACCTGGCATGTCATAGGCACACCATCAGCACAACAATCGCCTCTGGGAGACGCCACCACCGGTGCTGCCGGTACCGCCGGTGGGGCCTCCAGCTCTACCCTCTCTTCTGCGTCATCAGCGGGCAAGACGCGACAACAGCGCACCTGCCTCGAGTTGCCACTGGTTAAGCTGGCCAATGTGGCAGCCCGCATCAAAGTGCCCAACCTCAAGTGGACCAGCAAGGTAACGCTCTACAAGGTTTCCCCCTCCCTTATGCAACGCCAGACCATGACCATATTCACGGGTGATCTGAAGACCTACAACATACCCGAGGAGGATCGTCACAAGTATCAGCCCTCGTGTGTGCTCTTCCGTCGCTCGGTTCTGGATCGCAGTAAATGTCGTGTGCCCTACGATCGGGCCATAATATTCAAGAATAAATGCTACTATGCCAACATCGATGGCAAGCATGTGAATCTGATGGGGGCCCCGGAGTCGGTGTGCACGATCAAGGATGTGGAGATTTTGTTGGATATAGTGGATCGGTTAACTCTCTCCAGCTGCTTGGTGGAAATGGTCAATTCGAAATAAAAGAACGAACGGACGACGGGCTGAGGAGGAGAAGTCTGTAAAAATTTTTTTTTTTTTTACTTCGTTTAAATTAGTTTGTAATAGTTATCTTAGCGTAATTTTAGCTGGTCGTTACACACACACACCCCCCCACACACACACACACACACATACACATATATCATATGCAGAAAGCGAGAAAAGGAGCAGATTCTTCACCTCCACCCCCCACTCCAGGCCACCCCCCCACCACTGACGTTTTTTAAAGGAAAACTCTGTCTTGCTATTCTTTAGGATGCATCCAACTAGAATTCCCAAATCAGACGTGAAATTTCAAATTTTTTTTTTTAACATAATGTAAATCGCTCGTAAATTTATACATGTAACAATTAATTCATTATTCTACACTAATATTAAAAGATAAAGTGTAATTTAGTAAACAAAAACAACAACAATAAAATATTACAACTAAAAGTGAGTGTACAATTTTCAAACGAAAGAGAAAAACATCAATAAAAATAACAAAAAAGGAAAAACGAATTTAACAGGCATCTGTTTTTTTATTCACTCGGTGAGAAGGGGGAAAAGATTGATTGGGCTTCCTTCAGCGATCAACCTTTTGTTTTATTTATTTAGTGTATTTCGCCAACGAACAAACTAGAGGGTGGTCCATTTAAAAATTGGAATTTAATTTTGCTATAAAAAAAAAAAACGGCTCTATATTTTTCAAAGGTTGAACATTTATTGGCAAGGTTGGTTCATGTCATTTATTTATGAAAAACAATTTCGGTCAAATGACCACCACGGCTGACTTGGCAGTAATTGTTTCGGCACGTACATATGTCAGCAATAGCAACTCGAATCTCGTTCTTCAACTCATCAATTGTTTCAGGATTGTTTGCATAACCGCTCCCCAAAGAGAATAGTCTAACGGTGCCAGATTACAGCTTCTTGGCGGCCAATTCACATCTCCATATTCGCTTTTCGAAGATAGGGCGCAGAAAATCGTCTTGTTGAAACCAAATATCGTCCAAGTCTTCCGCTTCAATTTCCTCGAAGAACCACTCACTTAACATTCACGGTGGCTCCTTCTTCATTTTCAAAGTGAAATGGACCAATGATGCCTCGAGACCAAAATCCGTGGGTGCATTGTATTTTCGACGACGATATGCGGATTTTCTATGCCCCAGATGCGACAATTTTGTTTATTAACATAACCACCGAGGTGGAAATGTGCTTCATCCGAAAAGATGATTTTTCGGTAAAATTCACCATCTTCGGCCACAACAATCTTCCGCCCAATTTGCGAACTGTAGACGATTCGGATGGTCAATTGGCTTTAGCTGCTGCACCAATTGAACTTTGTATGGCTTCATGGCAAGGTCTTAATGCAAAATTCGCATCAAAGAAGTGCCTGCTGGTGCGTGGGGGAAGGGGAATCGAGAGAGAGAGGTGGTTCGGATGTTCTACCACTAGGCTGCTGGCAAGAAATTGTTTGCCTAGCATGCTGCAATGGGCTTTGACTCCCAGTATTTGGACTTCCCCGTGGAGATGGTGGTGTCATTAAATGACATCCAGTGACAGTTCTGAGTGCTGCATTCTGGGCCCTTTGCAGATTTCCCTATTGCGTCTCACTGATGGCAGGAGACCATGCCGGGGCTGCATAATCTGCGAGGGTTCTCCCTATGGCCTGATAGGTTGCAAGTAGCGTTTCCTTCTCTTTCCACCATGAGCTGCCTGAGATGGCCTTTAGTGCCCGATTTCTATCTCTTATCTTGCGAGCTGTGTTTTCGGTTTGCTTGGCTCTATACGTTGAGTTTCTGCCGCGAAATTCAACGTAGGCTTGCCGGCCCGAGATGTAGTTTGCCAGCCATCGCTTCAGGGTGATAGGAAGCGCAGTGTTCTCTACGTCTTCGAGAAGCTTCGCATGGTTGACCGTATCGAAGGCTTTCGATAGGTCAAGGGCAACCAGTACCGTGCGTTTATGTGGGCTTGGGGAGTTAAGCCCGTCAGCAATGGTGGCGGAAGCCATGTTGGTGGTCTGCTAAGGGGAGGTTTTCCTGCACGATCAACGCCTCAAGGACGCGGTGCCAGCAGGGTGATTGGCGTAAAGGAAGTGCCTTGCTCAGGTGGCTTAATGTCCAATTGTTGACGTCGATGGTTGTTCACGCACAGTTTCACAAACTCGCTTCACGAATTGATCCATAAATTGAGTTTTCGGAACCTTTTTTTTTGTTAAATGTTTTTTTTTTCAAATTTCGCACAGCTTGAGTCGAGAACTCACCACTTTGGAAATATGTTTTTAATATTTCCCAACTTTCTTCAAGCGAATAGCAACCCATTTCGTAAATGTCAAAGTTTTTACTAAATAATATTCGCTTTCCGAATGACATTTGACGTTTTTAAAGACCACCCAGTACTACTACTACCAAAAAGGGTTCTCGTTCTGGCATTTCAAACTACAGGGGCATTGCGAAACTCTCTGTAATACCCAAACTTTTTGAATAAATTATAACATCTCAGTTACAACCAGCATGAATTTGTTAAAAACAGATCCATTTCTACAAACCTACTGGAATTTACTTCTTCAGTAATTCATGGTTTCACTCAAGGTAAACAAATAGATGTTATCTTTACTGATTTTAGTAAGGAGTTCGACAGTGTCTCTCATGGTCTTCTGATTTTGAAATTGCGTCTGCTGTCTTTTCCACTGGGGCTTCTTAATTGGCTAAAATCTTATCTCCAGTCTAGAACTCAGAAAGTAGTCTTCAATAGTAGCACTTCTTATACGGTATTTGTGACCTCTGGAGTTCCCTAGGGTGGCCATCTTGGACCTCTTCTCTTCGTGTTATTTATTAATGACCTGCATAATGTAATTAAGCATTCTCGTGTACTGATGTACGCAAATGACTTAAAGATATTCCTGAGCCACAACTCGCCCAAGGATTCTGCTTTGCTTCAGGTTGATTTGAATTCCATATTTATGTGGACAAGTGTAAATCTATGACTTTTTATCGTAGAACCCCTCTTTTGATTAACTATTTATTGGATTCTTATCAACTTGAACAAGTTGAATCTATCCATTATCTGGGTATTTCTCTCGACCATAAACTTTCTTTTGGCACTCACATTGAACTTTCTGTGAATAAAGCCATGGGTTTGTTAGGTTTTATTAAACGTTGGTCTAAGGAGTTCAATGATCCTTATGTGGAACCCTCAATCACTTACCCTGTGTAAAGGTATCGAATCTGTCCAGAAGCAGTTCCTTTTGTTTGCCCTTCGCAACCTGGGTTGGGACCCACAGTTGAGACTTCCTCCTTATGTTTCCATACTTAAGCTATTAGACTTACCTTCACTACAAGTGTAGACGTACTATGTTGGGTATAATGTTTCTAAACAAGCTTATAAGGGGTAATATTGACTCTGAGTACCTACAAGACAAACACGAAACTATATTTCCTTAAGGCTTCCTGTTGCTTCTACTTTAGATGCCTCTAATTGTCCATTTCGCATTCTGTGTAGGGATTACAATAATATCTTTCCTCTTCTCAGTGTGACCTTTCCGACGAAGGCTTTTCTTTTATTTTTCACAATCTTGCACTTGCATAGTTTCTAGTTTTTCCAGGAAATTCCATCCGATCACCAACGCTTAAGAACGCTTACATAAGAATAAAAAAAAGGCTAATTTTCCGACCGATCGGTCCTATGGCAGCCTTAAGATATAGTCATCCGATTTTGATTAAATTTTGCGAATGTATTTGAAAGCATATAGAATTAGTAATCTGTGAGTTTAAGGACGCTAACATGAGGAACAAAAAAAATTGTCTTACTAAGAACCATTTTCGATCGATTGGTTCTATGGCAACCATAAGATATAGTCACCCGATGTCGATCAAATTTTCCAAATTAGTTTGAAAACGCTTAATATTAAGAATCACCGACCTTAAAACGATTTACTTGAAAACCAAAAAGTTTTTTTCACTAAGACCAATTTTCCGACCGATGGTTCCTATGACAGCTATAAGATATAGTCATCCGATCTTGACCAAAATTGCAAATCTGTTTGAAAGCATAGAATATTTATAATGGCCGAGTTTAAGGACGCTAACATTGAAAACAAAAAAGTTTTTCTCACTAAGACCCATTTTTTGACCGATGGTTCCTATGGCAGCTATAACATGTGGTCATCCGATCCGGTCGGTTCCGATATATTAGCAGCGTGCAGTAAAAAGAAGACTCTGTGCAAAATTTCAGCTCGATAGCTTCAAAACTGAGAGACTAGTTTGCGTAGAAATAGACAGACAGACAGACGGACGGACAAAGCTCAATCGACTTAGCTCGTCGCCCTGATCAATAATATATATAGTTTATGGGGTCGGAAATGAATATTTCTATGCGTTGCAAGCTTCTGTGCAAAATTGTAATACGCTTTGCAAGGGTATACAAATTATTGTATAATGGACTTTAGCACGTCCCTAAGAAATGGTAATCGACAGCCAAAAAACCGCGATATGGAGTACCATTTTCAGACTCACCCACAAACCAATTCATTTAGGCCATAAACCAGACCTAAGAATAGACAGAGCTGCGTTTTCACTTTTACACACGAAGCCTTGGTTCGCGGTTTATTGTAATTTTGTACTAGCAATTGCCTTAGAACAACATTGACCATTTAGGTTAAAACCAGCTTCACCAAAATTATATAATAAATTTGAAGCACTTCATCACCAGCAGGAAAACAGATCATATCATTTAAATACTTTAGTTCGTAATTAAAGAAAAACTGGGTATGAGGTGATGCTTACAGAGGAACCTTTTATCATAATTTAAGAGTCTCATGACGGGTTTTTAAAAAAAGTTGGTTTTTGTCGAACTGTGTAATAGCCTGTCTAAATTCAAATAAATACATATTTAAAACAACAAAACGAGCAGTAGGCTGTGTCTTTACACTCGGGCTCCTGTCACAGTTACCTAGTGAACAATTTGGAGTTTATTTTTAGTATAACTTTGAATCTCGTCCGAGCAACATCGTCTCCCAAGCAAAAAAAAAATAATAAAGAAAAAAACAGGCAAATATTTTTTTACAAATTCCTGTTCCAGTTACCTAGTGAATAATATGGAATTTATTTTCAGTATAATTCTGGGTCGTCTCAACAGAACATCTAGCAAGCTTAAAGAAAAAAAGGAACAAAAACAAGGTATATATTTTACAAATTTTTGTCGCAGTTTTCCTAGTGAACAATATGGAATTTATTTTCAGTATAATTCTGGGTCGTCTCAACTGAATATCTAGCAAGCTTAAAGAAAAAAAGGAACGAATACAAGGTAAATATTTTACAAATTTCTGTCCCAGTTTTCCTAGTGAACAATATGGAATTTATTTTCAGTATAATTCTGGGTCGTCTCAACAGAACATCTAGCAAGCTTAAAGAAAAAAAGGAACGAAAACAAGGTAAATATTTTACAAATTTCTGTCCCAGTTTTCCTAGTGAACAATATGGAATTTATTTTCAGTATAATTCTGGGTCGTCTCAACAGAACATCTAGCAAGCTTAAAGAAAAAAAGGAACAAAAACAAGGTAAATATTTTACAAATTTTTGTCGCAGTTTTCCTAGTGAACAATATGGAATTTATTTTCAGTATAATTCTGGGTCGTCTCGACTAAACATCTAGCAAGCTTAAAGAAAAAAAGGAACGAAAACAAGGTAAATATTTTACAAATTTCTGTCGCAGTTTTCCTAGTGAACAATATGGAATTTATTTTCAGTATAATTCTGGGTCGTCTCAACAGAACATCTAGCAAGCTTAAAGAAAACAAGGAGCAAAAACAAGGTAAATATTTTACAAATTTTTGTCGCAGTTTTCCTAGTGAACAATATGGAATTTATTTTCAGTATAATTCTGGGTCGTCTCGACTAAACATCTAGCAAGCTTAAAGAAAAAAAGGAACAAAAACAAGGTAAATATTTTACAAATTTCTGTCGCAGTTTTCCTAGTGAACAATATGGAATGTATTTTCAGTATAATTCTGGGTCGTCTCAACTGAACATCTCCCAAGCTTAAAGAAAAATATAAAGAAAAAAACAGGTAAATATTCTTTAACAAATTTACTTAACAAGAAGCTGAATTGTAAACTGTAATTCTTAGTACATCGCCATCATCATGCCTGTCATCAACGTGTCGCTCACAAGTAACTGTAAAAACAATCTGTCGCGGGGCGAAATGTTGATGTGGCTTAATAACAAATTGCGCACTAATATCCAGCAACTGAATGACTTATGCACAGGAGCGGCATATTGCCAACTGTTCCACCTCTTGCGACCGAACGCCATCAACTTGCTTCGCGTTAGATTTATGTGCAATGTGGAGCACGAGTACATTCAAAATTTCAAGCTGTTGCAGGCGGCATTCAACATAGAGGGAGTTACGAGAGTCGCACCAGTTGAACGGCTAGTAAAGGGATACGCTCAGGCCAACTTGGAGTTCCTTCAGTGGTTCATGAAATTCTTTGAAGCTAATCAACGCAAAGGGGTAAAATACGATGCTGAAATGGAACGAAATTATGCATTGATTGGAATTGGCAGTCGGCCGACCGCCACAAACAGCCGAGGAGCAAGTACAGCATTCAACTCGTCAAGCTCCGTTGATCAAGTGGGAAGAAAACCGCTATCTGAATGCGGAAAGAAAGGGCAGCCCATCAAGAAGACGAACCGGAAACTAGCAAAGTCTCTGGAGACGGTCCGTACAGAGGTATCGGTAGGGGAAGCAGCTGGAAAGATGGTTGATGAATCAGTTGAATCAGTTGAGAGCGAGAGCCCAGAGGAAGCACAAGTTCCAAGTTTGGACCAGTCAAAACCAGAGGAAGGCTCTGAGAAGCTATCAGAGTATCAAGACGTGGAACCAGTAGAAAAGGCGGAAAGCTTTTTGCTCGATGAGGACCAGAATGTTTCACAAGTGACGGATACTAGAGGGAGCTTTAGTGAAGATGGTGCGAGTTATACTCTAGAAACTGGTGAGCCAGACAATGATGGGACAGAGAATTCTGAATTGGCGGATAAGCAGTCTGAGAAGCTATCGGAGTATCAAGACGTGGAACCAGTAGAAAAGGCGGAAAGCTTTTTGCTCGATGAGGACCAGAATGTTTCACAAGTGACGGATACTAGAGGGAGCTTTAGTGAAGATGGTGCGAGTGATACTCTAGAAACTGGTGAGCCAGACAATGATGGGACAGAGAATTCTGAATTGACGGATAAGCAGTCTGAAAAAGAGCCCCAAGCTAAACTGGTTGCGCTAATGGACGTGCTTAATCAAACGGACTCATTGCCCAATCAAGAAAACGACCTCGACTTGATTCCTAAACCCATGGAGGTAAATACTCGAACGGAGTTGCGTGATAGAGACCTTGCGAGTGATACTCTAGATACTGGTGAGCCAGACAATGATGGGACAGAGAATTCTGAATTGGCGGATAAGCAGTCTGAGAAAGAGCCCCAAGCTAAACTGGTTGCGCTAATGGACGTGCTTAATCAAACGGACTCATTGTTCAATCAAGAAAACGACCTCGACTTGATTCCTAAACCCATGGAGGTAAATACTCGAACGGAGTTGCGTGATAGAGACCTTGCGAGTGATACTGTAGAATCTGGTGAGCCAGACATCATCATGCCTGTCATCAACGTGTCGCTCACAAGTAGCTGCAAAAACAATCTGTCGCGGGGCGAAATGTTGATGTGGCTTAATAACAAATTGCGCACTAATATCCAGCAACTGAATGACTTGTGCACAGGAGCGGCATATTGCCAACTGTTCCACCTCTTGCGACCGAACGCCATCAACTTGCTTCGCGTTAGATTTATGTGCAATGTGGAGCACGAGTACATTCAAAATTTCAAGCTGTTGCAGGCGGCATTCAACATAGTGGGAGTTACGAGAGTCGCACCAGTTGAACGGCTAGTAAAGGGATACGCTCAGGCCAACTTGGAGTTCCTTCAGTGGTTCATGAAATTCTTTGAAGCTAATCAACGCAAAGGGGTAAAATACGATGCTGAAATGGAACGAAATTATGCATTGATTGGAATTGGCAGTCGGCCGACTGCCACAAAGAGCCGAGGAGCAAGTACAGCATTCAACTCGTCAAGCTCCGTTGATCAAGTGGGAAGAAAACCGCTATCTGAATGCGGAAAGAAAGGGCAGCCCATCAAGAAGACGAATCGGAAACTAGCAAAGTCTCTGGAGACGGTCCGTACAGAGGTATCGGTAGGGGAAGCAGCTGGAAAGATGGTTGATGCATCAGTTGAATCAGTTGAGAGCGAGAGCCCAGAGGAAGCACAAGTTCCAAGTTTGGACCAGTCAAAACCAGAGGAAGGCTCTGAAAAGCTATCAGAGTATCAAGACGTGGAACCAGTAGAAAAGGCGGAAAGCTTTTTGCTCGATGAGGACCAGAATGTTTCACAAGTGACGGATACTAGAGGGAGCTTTAGTGAAGATGGTGCGAGTTATACTCTAGAAACTGGTGAGCCAGACAATGATGGGACAGAGAATTCTGAATTGGCGGATAAGCAGTCTGAGAAGCTATCGGAGTATCAAGACGTGGAACCAGTAGAAAAGGCGCAAAGCTTTTTGCTCGATGAGGACCAGAATGTTTCACAAGTGACGGATACTAGAGGGAGCTTTAGTGAAGATGGTGCGAGTGATACTCTAGAAACTGGTGAGCCAGACAATGATGGGACAGAGAATTCTGAATTGACGGATAAGCAGTCTGAAAAAGAGCCCCAAGCTAAACTGGTTGCGCTAATGGACGTGCTTAATCAAACGGACTCATTGCCCAATCAAGAAAACGACCTCGACTTGATTCCTAAACCCATGGAGGTAAATACTCGAACGGAGTTGCGTGATAGAGATATTGCGAGTGATACTCTAGAAACTGGTGAGCCAGACAATGATGGGACAGAGAATTCTGAATTGGCGGATAAGCAGTCTGAGAAAGAGCCCCAAGCTAAACTGGTTGCGCTAATGGACGTGCTTAATCAAACGGACTCATTGCTCAATCAAGAAAACGACCTCGACTTAATTCCTAAACCCATGGAGGTAAATACTCGAACGGAGTTGCGTGATAGAGACCTTGCGAGTGATACTGTAGAATCTGGTGAGCCAGACATCATCATGCCTGTCATCAACGTGTCGCTCACAAGTAACTGTAAAAACAATCTGTCGCGGGGCGAAATGTTGATGTGGCTTAATAACAAATTGCGCACTAATATCCAGCAACTGAATGACTTGTGCACAGGAGCGGCATATTGCCAACTGTTCCACCTCTTGCGACCGAACGCCATCAACTTGCTTCGCGTTAGATTTATGTGCAATGTGGAGCACGAGTACATTCAAAATTTCAAGCTGTTGCAGGCGGCATTCAACATAGTGGGAGTTACGAGAGTCGCACCAGTTGAACGGCTAGTAAAGGGATACGCTCAGGCCAACTTGGAGTTCCTTCAGTGGTTCATGAAATTCTTTGAAGCTAATCAACGCAAAGGGGTAAAATACGATGCTGAAATGGAACGAAATTATGCATTGATTGGAATTGGCAGTCGGCCGACCGCCACAAAGAGCCGAGGAGCAAGTACAGCATTCAACTCGTCAAGCTCCGTTGATCAAGTGGGAAGAAAACCGCTATCTGAATGCGGAAAGAAAGGGCAGCCCATCAAGAAGACGAATCGGAAACTAGCAAAGTCTCTGGAGACGGTCCGTACAGAGGTATCGGTAGGGGAAGCAGCTGGAAAGATGGTTGATGCATCAGTTGAATCAGTTGAGAGCGAGAGCCCAGAGGAAGCACAAGTTCCAAGTTTGGACCAGTCAAAACCAGAGGAAGGCTCTGAGAAGCTATTAGAGTATCAAGACGTGGAACCAGTAGAAAAGGCGGAAAGCTTTTTGCTCGTTGAGGACCAGAATGTTTCACAAGTGACGGATACTAGAGGGAGCTTTAGTGAAGATGGTGCGAGTGATACTCTAGAAACTGGTGAGCCAGACAATGATGGGACAGAGAATTCTGAATTGACGGATAAGCAGTCTGAAAAAGAGCCCCAAGCTAAACTGGTTGCGCTAATGGACGTGCTTAATCAAACGGACTCATTGCTCAATCAAGAAAACGACCTCGACTTGATTCCTAAACCCATGGAGGTAAATACTCGAACGGAGTTGCGTGATAGAGACCTTGCGAGTGATACTCTAGAAACTGGTGAGCCAGACAATGATGGGACAGAGAATTCTGAATTGGCGGATAAGCAGTCTGAGAAAGAGCCCCAAGCTAAACTGGTTGCGCTAATGGACGTGCTTAATCAAACGGACTCATTGTTCAATCAAGAAAACGACCTCGACTTGATTCCTAAACCCATGGAGGTAAATACTCGAACGGAGTTGCGTGATAGAGACCTTGCGAGTGATACTGTAGAATCTGGTGAGCCAGACATCATCATGCCTGTCATCAACGTGTCGCTCACAAGTAGCTGCAAAAACAATCTGTCGCGGGGCGAAATGTTGATGTGGCTTAATAACAAATTGCGCACTAATATCCAGCAACTGAATGACTTGTGCACAGGAGCGGCATATTGCCAACTGTTCCACCTCTTGCGACCGAACGCCATCAACTTGCTTCGCGTTAGATTTATGTGCAATGTGGAGCACGAGTACATTCAAAATTTCAAGCTGTTGCAGGCGGCATTCAACATAGTGGGAGTTACGAGAGTCGCACCAGTTGAACGGCTAGTAAAGGGATACGCTCAGGCCAACTTGGAGTTCCTTCAGTGGTTCATGAAATTCTTTGAAGCTAATCAACGCAAAGGGGTAAAATACGATGCTGAAATGGAACGAAATTATGCATTGATTGGAATTGGCAGTCGGCCGACTGCCACAAAGAGCCGAGGAGCAAGTACAGCATTCAACTCGTCAAGCTCCGTTGATCAAGTGGGAAGAAAACCGCTATCTGAATGCGGAAAGAAAGGGCAGCCCATCAAGAAGACGAATCGGAAACTAGCAAAGTCTCTGGAGACGGTCCGTACAGAGGTATCGGTAGGGGAAGCAGCTGGAAAGATGGTTGATGCATCAGTTGAATCAGTTGAGAGCGAGAGCCCAGAGGAAGCTCAAGTTCCAAGTTTGGACCATTCAAAACCAGAGGAAGGCTCTGAGAAGCTATCAGAGTATCAAGACGTGGAACCAGTAGAAAAGGCGGAAAGCTTTTTGCTCGATGAGGACCAGAATGTTTCACAAGTGACGGATACTAGAGGGAGCTTTAGTGAAGATGGTGCGAGTTATACTCTAGAAACTGGTGAGCCAGACAATGATCGGACAGAGAATTCTGAATTGGCGGATAAGCAGTCTGAGGAAGAGCCCCAAGCTAAACTGGTTGCGCTAATGGACGTGCTTAATCAAACGGACTCATTGCTCAATCAAGAAAACGACCTCGACTTGATTCCTAAACCCATGGAGGTAAATACTCGAACGGAGTTGCGTGATAGAGACCTTGCGAGTGATACTCTAGAATCTGGTGAGCCAGACAATGATGGGACAGAGAATTCTGAATTGGCGGATAAGCAGTCTGAGAAAGAGCCCCAAGGCAAACTGTTTGCGCTAATGGACATGCTTAGTCATACGATCTCATTGCTCGATCAAGAAAACGACCTCGACTTGAATCCTAAACCCATTGAGGTAAATACTCGGAGAGAGTTGCGTGATAGAGACTTTGACACGATTCCTCGAACCAAGTTTTCGCTAATCGAAGTACAAACGCAAACGGAGCTGTTGCGTGACAACGAACTTAGCCCGAATCCTCGACCCAAGTTGTCGCTAATGGACGTGGATACGCAAACGGAGCTGTTGCATGATGGAAAAGTTGACGCGATTCCTCGAGAACTTGATTCCATGCCAGTCTTCCGCATGTCGTATGGTGACAAATCCATAGCTTGTACTGGACCCCATACGGACGATTTGTTTCAACGTGTACGCGAGAAACTAAACCTGATACTGGAAAAGAAGAAACATAAAGTCAAAGAGTCCACTAAGCCGAAAGCTGCGCCACCTACTGCTCCCATTAAGAGTAACAATTCACAAGCATCGACGCTGTGCTCACCATCTAAGCAGTCGCTCAATTCATTTGTAGTGCCCGACCCCTCGCATATGACTGCCTTCTGGCATAACTTCGTATATTACCATTCTAACCAGGCAACTAGTGTGAAGCGTGAAGAGGCGCCTATACCACTGGATTCGCCTTCACCAGTTAACTTGAATAGTGAGTCTAAGAAGGTGGCTGTACTCCCACGCTGTGATACCGTGGAGAAGGACTCTGATAAATCTTCCGTGGCATCCAGGTCCTTAGCTCCCTCTGCCCCTGCCGAAAGAGATTATTCGAATGTGTTGCCTTTAGACCGTCTGACCGCCGCCATAGATATTCTCCAGAGATATAATTACGGAGAATCGCAAGCTGCTCAACCTACTGCTGTGAATCCGATTAAAGGTCAAGATAAACCACCACTCGCCAGCTCATCAACGTCGTCCTCCTTCCTCAAGTCGTCTTCAAGTCGTAAGAATGAACAGGACCCTAAATCGACTGCGTTGCCTGTAGACCGTGTGTCCGCCCTCTTGGAATATCTCCGACAATATACTTCGAGAAACCCCCAAGCCGCTCAACCTACTGCAGTGACTCAAGGTCAAGAAAAACCACCACTCGCCAGCTCGTCAACGTCCTCGCCTTCCTCAAGTCTCAAGAAAGTACAGGATACTAAAGACGATTTAACTTAATTCCATGAACCCAGGGAGGCGTACTCCAACCCAATTCACACGCACACACACACACACACACACGTCTTTTGCAAAGGCGTTCCCTCCATGGCGAATGCGTAAGGTTTGGACCAAATTGCGGTTGTGCTGGTGGGCACCTTGGATCAACTCTATATACCTCCTAATATTGACTCTGTCCTTTATAAAGCACATATTAAATATTTGTAAGCAAATTATTTCGTATTCTATTATTACAAATCGAGTTTCAAGCCAATCGGATGAAAAATTATTTTTTTACTACAGAATTTTCCGGGAATTTTCACGCCTGGGGGCGGATTTTCCTACATTGGAAAATTGCATTTCAAATTATTTCGTATTCTATCCCTACAAACCGAGTTTCAAGCCAATCGAATGGAAAATAGTTTTATGCATGCAGAATTTTCAGGCCATTCTCCTCCTGGGCGGATTTTCCAAAATCTGGAAAACACGTGTCTAACTATTTCGCGTACTATGCTTACAAACCAAATTTCAAGTCAAACCAAACTAGAGGTCGAAAATGGAGAATTCAGATTCACCGGCCCAGTCAATGACAATGCTTGCCTTTTAACGATGAGCCACTGAAGAAGAAAGAGCCTACATCGGCCAAGGATCCGTTGACGGAAAAAGTTACAGATGACCGAGATCCGGCGCAAACAGCTCGAGGGGTGCAACTGGGGGGGGGGGGGGGGGGGTCACTGACAGCGATGTAGAATTCACTGCGCCGAACTGAATGCACTTGCAACCATCACGCACCCAGCCGGGGTATCTTTGTTTTGTGGCGTCTTCAGACAAGTTGCTTCTTTTCAATTAAAGTTTTGTAATTTAATTTCTTTTTATTTTGTATAAACAAACTGAAGTTGCTGCCACAGTTTTGTCACTTGTAGCCTGATTCCACTGACACGTCTATGTACATTTTCAACTGGAAATGTACATTCTCAACCAAAAAAACCGAAAACGATACTTATAGTGTTATAGAATGTAGAAAAATTGCATAATCAAAATGTATAATCAAAATCAAATCAAATAATGTAAATGTACATATGTATGTGTCAATGAAATCGGGCTATAACTTGGTCTAAATGCCTCGTCTCACCGGTTTGGGTGCAAATAGCACTTTGGCCGGCTTACATAGCTCCAGCTCGCTGCCGGGTCGCACAGCCAAACACAATTGTATCTCCACCAGCGAGGCCTCCGTCCAGACGCTATGCGATAAGAGTATGGTGGTCCTTAGGCGCACATTTGTCTCATGTTCACCCTGCTCGGTCATGATGGGCTTGAAATCGGTCATTTTGGGCACCACAGTGTGCATATGCTGATCGGGATATTTGATTTTGATGCGCATATCCGCCTTTTGGGATTCGAGCAGATTATCAATTTCGGCCACGAATGGCACAGCCGCAATAAGACCGGCGGTGACTTTGATCACATTATCCGACGACTGCAAGGGACAGGGTTCTAAAATATTGGCCACACAGCGACGTATTTTGTCATTAGCGGGGGGTAGGGCCAATGGCGGAGCCTGCTGCACCAGGGGCAATATTTCGCGAAATACCCGACCCGGCTTGGGATCACTAATGGCGTCCAGTTTGCTTAACAGTTGACGTGTGAAACTATCGGGTTGCGAGGGTAATGAGACATGCTCCATGGCACTGTCACTGACACACTGTTCTGTGCCGGCATCCTCCTCCTGCTGCTGCTGCTTGCTGTGGGCCTTAATGAAGCCACTGATATCGCCGGCGGTTTGTAGCAGCATTTGACAGGGACCCAGGGCACTTTGTGAACGATCCCGCACCACCAATACCAGGTGTAAGGCACAGGCACGCAAACGTAATTGCTTTACCTGTAGAATGTCGCCATAATTCAGCCCGGAGAAGGTGTGCTGCAGTTTCAGGCAATTCCGTATGAGGGCAGCGAGGGACTCTTTGAGTGGTACACGACTTCTTTGGGTGCTGGCACAGCGTTGCATTTGCTCAATTTGAATCTGGGCAGCGAGAAAGGTTTCCAGGAAATTTGAGGGTCCATACATGCCCGAATCGATGGCTCCGAGGCGCTAAAAGGAAACAAATTGATTGAATTTAAAGAGAAAAGTTTTAAGTTTTGAATCAAAACTCACCTGGAGATTTGATTGAGCCGTCTGCAACAGTTCCACCCGCTCGTTCGTCATGCTATACACCTCCTCTATGTGACTGAGAATCATTTGCAGATATTCCGCTGAGCTGCCGGCTCCCTTTAAAGCCTCCATATCGGCTATGCCCTTGGAGGAGGCGCCCTCAATGGGCAAATGTGGCACCAGATGCGGCATGCTGTCCCTCAAATAAGCATAATGTCTGTGCGTAGCCGTCGGCAGCAAGCTGATGATGGGCACCAAATGTTCCGCTGCATTGAAGACCAAAATCAGCACACACAAATACGCCGGATCCTCCACATCTCGTTCGGGTGTTTCAAAAAACGGATGCACATAGAGCAAGTGGACGGCCACGGCCATCACCAGATGCGGATGCTTCTGTCCAATCTTACGCATGCAGGCATAGGTGGAATGACGATCCTGTGGATATTTGGCCAACACATCGAGCAGTTTCTGTACGACCATGAGCAGACACGTCTGCGTGGACACACGACAGGCGCCCAGCATCAAATGCAAACCCTCGCGCACATCCACCGAGTAATCCTCCAGCGAACTGAGCATAATCTCCAGCTGATCCTCACGCAACACTATGTGACGCGCTATGGCGGTCAGACTGTAGATGGCCTTCAGCCGCACATCTTCGATTTCATCATTGAACATATCTACGAGAAAATCCAAGCTGGTAACAGCAAAATCTGGACGAGATAGAGCCAGCTTGCACATGGACGCGACCGCAGCGGTGCGCACCTCCAGAAACTCATCCTCCAGACCGTGTATCAAAGCTCCACACGCACCACTCGCTATAATTGAAATGCTGCGCGCATCCAAATGCTCCTGTGGTGCATCATCGGCCCAACGTTTGCCCGACGACCATTCGCCGCTGGTTACCAAGCGGGCGCCACGCTCATGAGCCGTACGCTTACGCCTTAGATTACTCATCAGCTTCTTGTCCAGCGTCTGATGCAGAAACTCACGACTCACATGGGTCATGCCGCCCAACAATTCGGCGGCCAGCACACGTATTTGCAGCGAGAGATCACACAAAGCTTCACACACCTTGCTAAAGGCCGCATCCACCAGGCGTATATCCTCCTGTTGCCTCTCCGAGGCTATAATATAGTCCGGATGGCGATTACCCAGCATATAGACCAAACGCAAAGCCTCCTTCCTTACACACTCGTAATCATCCTTCATGGCCTCGACTGCCCGCTTGTAGAGCACAGCCGGCAGCAGGGAACCACGTTCGCCCAGCGTCAACAGGGCATGCAGAGCCTGGGCACGCACACCGGAGTCCTGGGAGTCAATATAGTAAGCCAATTTCCATACATAATGCCGTTCACCCTCGTTGCGTGTGGCAAAGCTACCAATAACCAACATGGCATTCTTTTGTGTGTGCGTGGACCCCGATCGCAGCTGTTCCTTGGCCAAATGTGCCACCTGTGTGTTATAGGCCAGTGGCACCAGCTGACGCCTTCGCTGGCCAATGCGATACAGACACATCATGCCCTGAGCCAAAACCTTTTGGGAACTCTCCTTGCGCAGCAGATAAATGAAATAGTCAATGATCAGTATAACCGATTGTTCGGTGCTGCTTTCGCAACCCAAACCCGAGAGCAGCTCCAACAGTTTCACCCTTACCGAGGTGTCACTTTCGCGTTCCTGCATTTGATACAATTGGAATATTTTGGCGGAGGCCTCCTTCAGCTCGGCAAAGTCTACATTTTCATAGCTTATTTCATCGGTGATCTTGACCAGCAGTTCTAGCAAATCTTTGGTAGAGACACTGCTGGAAGTTGTGGGACTGGCCCCATTGCTGGGTGTGGCTGCGACTCCTTGTGCTGCTGCTGCCGCCGGTGGCACACTGTTTAGGTAGGGCTCAAGCTGACCAAGCACTTGCAGCTTGCGTTCAGTCGGTTTGGCCTTGCTGCCCAAAGCGGCCGATGTTTGCAAGCGTAGTTTTTTCACAGGCGGCGCACCATCCACCACGGTCTCCACAAAGGAACCTTGGGTCTTTTTAATGGCTAGAGCCATTTGTGGTTTAAATACTTTGCTTTGGTGTGTGATCTGGGTTTAATCTGTTGTTTACTTTGGCTGTCCAAGATTCTTCTTCGTTTTGGATTTACCAGCTAAGGTCACACTGTTCGGGGATTTTTAATACCATGTGATATACGGTAGCACCATTTTTGGAAATCAGCTTTTTTTTTGGCTTTATTTACAGTGTTACGCATTTTAGCTATTTTCTCACCAGATGTTGAGTTTTTTGAATGCCGATTGCGGGAGAATCTGTAAAATAGCGGCTGGTGGTGTGAAGGTAGCCTTAATTCGGTATTTGTTGAGGTATATACTAAAGCTTTAGACATTTTTTGGGCATCAACAGTTTGGCCACACTGGCTTTAAGTGACATTACAAAAGTTTCGCATTACTCTGCCATTTGATGTCTGACCTCCAAACTGTTCGGAAGTGAAAAAAATTAAATCCTTAGCCAATTTGGTAGGTTTTTGAACAAAATACAAATTTCTCAAAGTCTACATACGTTTTTATGTATATTTTGCAGGTTTTCAACCTATTTTGGTCGGTTAAACAAGATGTCTGCCTTGAATAACACTGGTAAGTACAACATTCCTTGCTTTATCCTTTGCTCGGAAGTTTTTGATTTGGTGTATGCGGCCGGAATGGGCTAATATGATTGATGCTGTTATTGAAAAGCGACAACGACTGCAACCCTTGTGTTCTGCCGATCAACCTACATATTTGCATAAATTTGATCGTTTTTATACGATTTTTTTTATGTAGTTGTCGTAGAAATAGCGTTCTTTATTCCATGTGAACAGCAAATAAACTTTATTTAAGTATACATAGTTTTGATTTTACAAATTTGTGATCAAAATAATGACTTGACATTATAGCCGTCTGCCCTGGAGTTTAGGCCACGTTTAGCTTTTAGGTTAGGTCAGCCATCGCAACCTAACATAACCTTAAAGCGACACGTGGCTAAACTCAAAGGCAGACGGCCATTTAGGCCACATTGTGCCCATTGCGATGTCATATTTAACCCCCTTTTTAATACTGAGTGGGGTGTCCTGGTTACTGAACCAGAACAGAATAAATTTGCGTAGAGCTGGCATCTCTAGCCCGGATGGTGAAGCCGTCAGCCTTTGCCAAGGACCAGTTATTTGTATGCCTGTGAGATAGAAAGAGACGGCAGAACATTTGGTTGTCTCTGCTTGTGTATTGTCGTTTGCTTCTAGCATTCACAACGCACTGACCCTTTGGCCCTACAAACAGAGAGTCTCTGTCGCTGTCTCGCCCGGCATCACTTTATTAATTCCACCATGTGTTAGAAGTTCTCATTTATTATATATCTCCGATAAAGCAAGGATTGCCTCAGGAAGCTTGTCAATGTTTTGCCTTGTATTTAAATGGGGTGGGCATGCCTGGTCTTGATATTAGATGGTCGTTGGCTTCGATGCGGTCAGATTGAAGCTGTTTAACGGCACTTTATTTTCGCACACCAATTCAGTCTCGCTTTTTGGCATCGCTCTCGTTGACCAACGCTGCTGTAGAGCAGAATTCCCCAAGCAGAGAGCATTCAGTGTGAATTGGCGAGAATGTTCGGCTCCCATTGGACTATGGCTGGGGAGTGTTTGCTCCTTTATTTCCTATTATTGTTTAATGCAAATTCAAATTACAAATCTCCTTTTTTCTTTTATTTGCAGATGCAGATGTAGCTATGGCCGCTGGGTCGGTTCTGGCTCATAGTGAAGAGCTCATACAACCCATTGGCGACTTAGAGGCGGTGCCACTGTGTTCGGATATTCATAAGGCCATTAAGGATTTGGACTTTCGCAGACCCCTGCCCAAGCAGATGTATTCCTGGCCTCATCTCATGCAGGGTAATTCTTTGATCCTTATAAATGGCACTGATACTGGCCGTTCTTGGTGCTACCTACCCAGTCTCTGTTCCCTGATTATGCGTCGCATGAAGTCAACCGAAACTGAAACAAAGCTTGGACCTTTTGCTTTGCTGCTCACGGATTCAGGGGACAATGCCAATCGTTTGTCTAGCCATTGTGACTATCTCATGCAATCCTATCAATCAGAACACCTGAAAGTTGTCAATACCCAAGCTCATTCCATGTACGATGTATCCCAGATGTTGCTCAAATCGTGTGGCATTCTGGTGTCCACTTTGACGCATTTCTCGGAATTGATGGAGATTAACAGGAATGGTTTGACTCTGATTGACTCGCGTCTTTTGAAGCAATTAGTTTTCGATGACTACGATCGAATGCGTTTAACGGTGCCAGAGCTTTTGGATGAACTGCTCCAGCGCTTGGCCAAATTATCCGTACCTCGACTGCAGCTAATTGTGGTGGCTGAACAATGGCATGGGACGGTGTTCCATCAGCTAATAAAGAAACTGGCTCTTAATGTCCTGCTGCTTTTTGGAAATTTCCTGGAGGCTGCCACCTATGGACGTTTGAAACTGGAGACTGAAATGGTGCCTGCAACCAAAAAGTTGCATACGCTTTTGGACTTTTTAGACATGCAACGTCCGTTAAATAAGCGAATTTTGATATATTGCAAGAATTCGTGTGAAGTGGAAAAACTGGGCTCGGCATTGAAGTATAAGGGCTATAAGTTTGTGGGCATCAAAGAGGCTGAAATGCAGGTGAGTTGCTTTGCTTTTATTGTAACCATAACAAAGGTGATAGCAGGTGGGGTGAAGTAGGCGTCTTTTACAAACCCAACAATTTCTTTTTGTTTCGAGAACGAGGAAGACTTACTTCAGTTGAGGCAACACAAACATAAAGTCTTAATACAGCATACTGATTCGAGATAACCCAATCTCTTACCCTGGATCGGGACCCAATTAAGCCGCATTGCCAGTGCTTTCTGACTTGGCATTGTCACATCTTATTACCACGGGAGCTCCGTGCCATCGGAACGCTTGGCTTCGGCTTTAAAAAGTGTGGTTTCTAACTCAACGGGTCTTCCTAACGATTATTGGTATTATCAGAAGTTTTTACATTTTGTAGATTTAACTGAATAAGTTTTTTTTTATGCTTTGTAGTTCGAATGCTCTATTTTGGAAGATGATGAATTTAAAAAGTAAACACTTCTTTTTGTTCCATAAATTTAAATTCATGACTGAGTTTGCAGAACTTCTTATGTTAGAAATCAAATAAAAAATCAATATCATTTGTTAATTCAGTCAATATTTTCGGTATACGGTTGCGGTTCTGATTTGATTCTCTGGTTCAAACAGAGAATATTCATAACTGTAAAGCAAAAAGACGCTACCATTGAAAACAACATAGTACATAACAATCATAGTTTTTTGGAGACGTTTGCTTTGAAACCAAAAAGATTTTCCCCACTGAAACTAGTTTTTTGACCGATGGTTTCTATGGCAGCTATATGCTAGTGTCATCCGATACGGTATTTGTACCAAAAGACTTCGTGCAAAGTTTGGTTAAGATAGAAACAGACGGACAGACAGACGGACATGGCTATATCAACTCAGCTCACCATGCTGATCAAGAGTATATATACTTTATGTGGCCGGAGTTGCTTTCTTCTATGCTTTACAAACATCTGGACAATTTTAGTATAGAGGGTGGTATATACAAGACTATAAAAAAACATCAAGCGAAACTCATTGATATGTAATGAGTTTGGTTATTCTTCCCGCTTCCTTTAAAAGTATTTCCGAGTAACAGCGAAAATTAGATCCCAGCTTTCTAACTGTAAAATCTCAATCGCATCCTTTTAACCTCTGTAAACTATCGACTCTTCGGCGATTTCGGGTCTATATTTACATATTATTTACATAATTACTTGATACATTATCAATACGGTCATAGAAGAACTAACATAGAAGCACAATCTGCTACGTCGACAACTTTTCACTCGGATATTTGTCAGCTGTTCGCTGTCATTTTGGCTCTGAGTTATTTTTGACTCTCTGAGTTTTTTTTAAACTATGTCCGTCTCCCTCCAACCACCGTGTTTTCCTACGTCGACAGTAATTTTGAGTAACAGATTTTGTTGTCTCTATGAAGGTATCTCCTTGTCACAATGGAGTTAAAATCACTCAAAAAAAAGAGAGGCGTTTTAAAGAGTGCTTCTATGTTCAATTTTCTTTGGTCTCGGTCAGCGTCCATCTCCTTCTACTCCACAATCCACTAACGTCTCCTTCTTTGCTCGCATCAACCATCCAGTGTGACCATCCTGTCAACCATTAGTTCTAGTTAGCATTAGTTCGGTATTATTATTAGATTGCTTCAGACTAGTTCATCCAGAGGCCCAAAGCCAGTTCATTACATTAATATGTTTACAGCTCATTTTACTATTTTAATGTATTTTCCCCTCTTTTTCTCTGCAGAAACCCAAAGAGGTGTTATTAATCACCGATCAACCGCCGCATCCACCCTTGACAAACCGAAACATTGAACTGTTAATTCATTACAGTTTACCAGAATCCTGGTCAAATTTTGTCTTTCGTTTCCACACAATGGCTGATAACATAGAGAATTGTCTGGAGCCGAATCAGCAGTGTAAGCAGATTGCCACCTATGTGATGATGGACGAGACCAATTATCGAGCGATGCCTCGACTGGTGGATTTTCTGACTGCCCGTGGCATAAGGCAAAATGAGCAAACATTGGAATTGGTGTCTATGATATGCCATCAACAGGACAACCAAAGGCGTCCCTATTGTCCATATCTTTTGAGCAGGGGAGAGTGCAACCAGTTGCGTTGCAACAATCGTCATTACTTTTTAAAGACAGATTTGGAGCGACCAACGAACCCGCTCCAACAACCGGGCACCTTAGTGCGCTGCAGGTTGCAAAAGGTCTGCGATTCGGCTCATATGTGCGTTTGGCCCATCATGTATAAACCAAAGGATACGATGGAATGGCTTCATCTATCTCCCCGCCAAATGTTAATGTCAATGTCAATAAGCATGCCACAGCAACCTGCTGAAATTCATCATCCACTAAACATAGACGATGTCTGTGTTTACATTGATCAGGGAATGTATAAGCGTGTACGCGTAATGGATATACCAAAGGGACGACTGGTCACGGTGCAGCTAATGGATCATGGTTCTGAATTGATGCGTGTTAAACCTGATGACTTGATGAAGTGTGAGAAGGAATTTAGAATGTTGCCACCCTTGGCCATGGATGTATGGCTAGCTGGAATAAAACCAGCTAAGGATGAAGTGAATTGGTCACCAAAAGCTATCAACTGGGTGTCACATACTTTGCGTGAGGTTAATGGTGAACAACAGATTCAACTCACCGTAGATTTTGCCCTAGGCGATGTGTTGTATGTCAAGGAAATTGCCGTGATAGAAGAATGTCCCAAAATGCGAACCTCGGTATACAAATTGCTGCTAAGAAAGAAGTTAATTCTCGAAGGATATGGTGAACTAAAGAAGGGTGAAAATCAAATGAGTCAAATGGTGCGTGACCAACAGAAGCAGGAACTGCCAAAGCCTATTCACCATTTAGTATCCAAAGAAGAGCCTAATGGAATGGCTGAGTTGAATAAAAAGATAGAAAAGGAGCATGCGGTTTTGAAAGAAACGGACTACCCAAAAACCAGCCCTCCAGTCATCAACAACAGTTCAGCATTCCTAAACTTGTTAATGCGTGAACTTTTCAGCGAGGAGACCTTTAAGAGCCAGCAAGCACAAAAACTCGTAAAAGGCTTACTCGATAATACTCGAACCAAATCTGTTGTAAACTGTGCCACAACTGTCGATGGAACTGTACGTCCCAAGGTCAAATGGCATCAGACGCTCAACACGATCGAATTAATTTTCGAACAGGAAGTGCCACAATATAAACTTCAACATAATGACAACATCCTAATCTACAGCGTCAAAAAGACCACACCGCCACAGCGTTGCATTCTGTACCTATTGGATGAGGTGGCTATATTGTCAGAGCAGCAACATGCTGACTATTTGCATGTGAAATTGGCCAAAGTGAGTCTGCACAATATGTGGCCCACTCTGCTCAATTCTTTGGATGACCAACAGCAGGCCCATTGGTTGGTCTATGATGCGGAAATGGCCAAGAACAATAACGATAATAATGTAAATACAGATGATACAGAAGAATTCGATGAGTGCGACTAAAATGGATAGAAATGTGCATACCAAATGGAAACGATGTACATCGGTTTTAATCTGACAATCTATAAATACCCTGATGCATATCGAGCTTGATTGTAATAGACAACATTAAATTATGTAATCAAACATTGTCATCATTTTTAATCTGACAATCTATAAATACCCTGATGCTGCATATCGAGCTTGATTGTAATAGACAACATTAAATTATGTAATCAAACATTGTCATCATTTTTTTCAACTAAATGCATATAAATATACTTTAAATTTTGCCATAAACTTTTACTTTACTTGCTATAAACAAAATGTTTTCTTCATATTTAACGCTTTTTTATCAGAACGAAGAAGCAGAGATTTTATAGAGACAATTTTGTCAAGAGTCCATGTAGTACCGGCGCCAGCTTGACGCACAAGCAGACGAAAAAACTGCAACAACAACAAAACTCAGTCAATCAGACGGTTGCAATAACAAAATACAGGCAGTGGACTGTGGTCAGAATGCCCATCAGAATGTGGCATAAAGTCCGATTTTTCTTGGTTTTATAACTCAAAATCGCATCGATTTTATAGTAGCACATTTTTGTTGAAAAGTTAAACTTTTTTTTAGATAAATCGACAGTATGAATACATAAATTATGGTAGTCAAAATATGGCTTTGATATGTTTACGAATACAAATGTTACAGCCGCCTAAACTTAGTCAATTTTGTACGTCTTAGGCCGTTCGCACACGGCTCGTATCGTCATTATAACGTATGCAACGTGATGTTCGAGAGTCAATTTCGCAAGGGAAGAACCGCTCAAGACTCGTCCGCTCTGTGTAATCGTCGTAACATGCATGCTGCATAGCGAATAACTTCATTTTTATATTTTTATTGCAAATGTATGAAAAAATTTAAATCTTGTCTGAAATGATAATGTAAATGATTTTGGAAGAAATATGCAAACAACTAAAAAAAATAATTTAAAACCGAATTTACACAAATAAAAATAATGATTTTCAAAAACATTTAAAAAAAATTCGAATTTTTCTATAAAAAGTTTAAAAAAATATGAATTTTGTATGGGAGCTATATTTAAATGATATCCGATTGGTTCGAAACTTGCTAGAAATCTGGAAACAACTAAAACGAGAAGGCCAAGAAAACTTCGCCTGTGCCTTGCAAATGCTGTTTTTGAAATGTCAGAGTTTAAGAACGCTTACATAAAAATCAAACATTTTTGTAACTAAAACCCTTTTTCCGACAGATAAACATCTGATTTCGAATCTTTTTGAAAACATTTCAAATTAACAATCGCCGAGCTTAAGAAAGATAAAATTTAAATCCAAAAAATTTACTAAGACTCATATTCCGACCCATCGGTCCTATGGCAGATTTAAGATATAGTCATCCGATTTCGACCAAATTTTGCGAATGTATTTGAAAGCATATAGAATTAGTAATCAGTGAGTTTAAGAACTAAAAAAATTTCTTACTAAAATCCATTTTCGAGCGATTGGTTTTATGGCAACCATAAGAAAGATATAGTCACCCGATGTCGATCAACTTTTCCAAATTAGTTTGAAAGCGCTTAATATTAAGAATCACCGACCTTAGAACGATTTACTTGAAAACAAAAAAGTTTTTTTCACTAAGACCCATTTTCCGACCTTTCAGCTATAAGATATAGTCATCCGATTTTGACCAAAGTTTGCAAATCTGTTTGGAAGCATATAGTATTAATCATGGAATGGAAAACAAAAAAGTTTTTCCCACTGAGACCCATTTTTTTGACCGATGGTTCCTTTGGCAGCTATAAGATATGGTCATCCGATCCCGTCGGTTTCGATATATTAGCAGCGTGCAGTAAAAAGAAGACTCTGTGCAAAATTTTAGCTCGATAGCCTTACAACTGAGAGACTAGTTTGCGTAGAAACTACGGTTGCCACTTGAAAAAATTAAATTACGCATAAATTATACATAAATTTCAAAAAAGGGCCATTCATTCTATATTGTGTCCAAATTTCAAAACAATGAGTGGTTACAAAGATAAAACGGTAAAACAAAACAACGTATGTCTTAAGAAGTCTGAATAAATGTTGGTCGGTAAGTCAAAATACTAAAATAACAACTTGATCTTATACTAAAGACTTGTCCGAGTATAACTAAAGAAATAACGCTTCCAATCTGTAAAAATTTTCCACTTTACGACCAAATACTTTTTTCACATATGGGCATTTCGTATTTCCTACAAAAAAGATAGAAAACCAAAATTTTCCCCACCTTTTTTTGTTTCGATAGCTCTGTGTTTAGTGAAAATAATTGGGATCATCGAGTTTTAGTTTTCATGATGATAGCAATAAACATGTGGTCGCGAACGTACGCGAAATAGAAGTCGACTTTGGCTTGACCTAGTAAAATGCAAAAATCTGCGAAATGGAACGGAATATTCAAAAGGGATTAATTTATAGAAACATTTATAACAAGAAATATAACATTTTATTTAATATGAAATAATGAAATATTAACAAGAACTTTCATAGGGAGTCAATATAAAATATCGGACTCCAAATTAAACGCGCCTAAGCAGCTAACGCGCCTTAAGCTAAAGTTACTAAAAATCTAGACTTGATGTGTTTAGCAGATGTAAATAATCTAGAACCACTACCAACCCTTCAATTTTCTGAATAAATTTTTTGTGTTTATAATTTTTTCAAAAGTGTGCATCGGTAACCAAAATGAAATGAAATGTAAAGTGCAGGTGTGTGGTCGTACATTAAGTACATATCCGAATGGACATAATGATAGGTTGATGGCCAAGCAAGCCATCTCGCAGCTCGCACTGGATCGCTTACTGGGAATGGAGTCGTTTGCCAATGAACTAGCCGTATGCCAAGATGAAGAGATCATTGCCAAGCTGCATGCAGAACTTGTGGATCGTCCTCAGGGATTGATGATGCATAAGATAGGAGAATTATTCGCTGAGAAGTATAAGCAGAAATTGCCAGTAAACTGGAAGAGCTTGGTGGAGATGTCAGATGTTCGCATAGAGCGTCCAGTGATTACATTGGCCATTGTCTATGCCAGAGATTTAAAATCACAAAAGTAGTTTAAAAAACAAAAATAAGCTGGCCTTGATGACAAGCCTGGAAATGCTAGAGAAAATAAAATGATGACGATTGAGGCACAATTGAATGAGCTAATTCTTGGGGAAAACAAATCTAAGAAAGTTACAATTAACAGGTTTTTTTTAAACCTGAGAATCAAAATTAAGGAACATTTTGTTATTAATTTGACTTCCGTTCACTCTTTTATTATATTTGATTTCACCCGTAAAATTTTGTAAACAAACAGCCGACTTTTTGCTGTGGCCTGGTCACACTACATTGGCAGAGCGGCTGTGACAATTATTGAACAACAATTATACCTTACTTAAAATAGCTTTTCTTCTTCCTCAAAAGTTGACAATCACTGAATCAGTACAAAATTGGTCAGAATTTCGAAAGTCTTCTAGTATTTAAAATTCTGTGCAAAAAAAGGCTAAATTTGGCAAGCCAAAAAATAGCCGCATTTAATGCACATTTCTATGTTAAGCTAATACGGTCACACTGCCTGCTATACACAAAGCCAAGTGAAAAATACATAAAAAACAAATCCAAAATAAATCAATTAAAACTAAAAAATTGTGTGATATATACCCAAGTGCTGATCTTGCCATCCCCAGATCAAAGTCCCACCAAGTTTAGGCACTCCCAAAATAAACACACACACACACACGGCTAGTGTGTAGTGCTGGTGGGGTGAGACGTAACGACAAAAGAGGGGAAGGGGCTACCGGGGTACAAAATGGCCACCAGCGAGATTTCCAGCTCCAATGAGCGCCACTACTATGCCAAGCTGGAGGCCATCAAGGATATACGCGACAAAACGTTGGCCCTCGAGAAACTCAAGGTGCGCATCATCAAGGAGGTGAAGCTCAGCGACGATGAGGAGAAATGCCTGGACGAGTATCGCAAGGAGATGGAACATCTGCTGGAGGAAAAAATGTCCCATGTGGAGGAGCTGCGTCAGATACACGCCGATATTAATGACATGGAGAACATCATAAAGCAGACCAAGGAGAATCAGACCCGTTCCTTTGACATGGCCAATCGGGTGTATGAAGAGTACTTGGCACTCAAATATCAAATTGATCATATGCGACGCGATTATCTGGGACTGAGTCCACTAAGAGATTTGCACGAGGAGGAGGGCAGTCCCATTTCAAAGGATCGCTTTCAGACGAACTTCTTAAAAGTGGCTGCACAATCCGCTGCAGCGGCAGCGGCCGCAGCAGCAGCCGCTGCTGCCTCGGTGAATCAGCCCGCCTCCCTGGCCCGGCCACATGCTCGTCATCCGTTGATGCCGGAGGCGACAGTGACTGCCCTGCCACCCGCTGGCAGTTCGAGTGGATCCGGCGGAGCTGGAGGTGGCAATAATTCGGGCACCAGCAGCGGTGGCGGCGGCTCAGGTGGCGGTGGTGGGCCAGGACATGCTTTTATGCCGCCAGCACCACCGCCTGGTGGTGCGGCAGCTGCCGCCGCTGCTGCTGCGGCTGCAGTGCGCCTGGGCAAAGGTGATTTCTCGGCTCCACCACCACCGCCGCCGCCCACAAATCGTTTGCAGCAAAGCCCCTCCATAGGCATGGGACATCATCCCTCGTTTCGCTCCGATTTCAATGTGAATCTCCGTCAGCAACCGCCACCCATGAAGTCATGTCTCTCTTGCCATCAGCAAATCCATCGGAATGCACCCATTTGTCCGCTGTGCAAGGCCAAGTCCCGATCTCGCAATCCCAAGAAGCCCAAGAAGAAGAACAACTAAAGAGAGAGAGAGGGAGGATGCTGGCAGCCAACTACAAACTACACTCATCGACAGTTTTGCTAGCCTTTAAGACATTGCACCCTTTTTTTTTACTTGCATCTATTTATTAACCCCCAACGAGAAAGTATTACAAAAAAAAACTCATTTGTTAGTTTTAGTTTTTTTTTCAAAACCCGAAATAACTGTGTCAAAGCCATTTTTTTTGTATAACATATGAATAAATGCATTGTACTTAGATTATGTAAGTATAATATATAAAAACAAAAATAAATAAAAACGATAAAATGTAAACCCATAATTTGAAATTTGAACCTAGAAGCAGCTTGATACAAAAAATAGAAGGTAGTGCAACGCATCGCTTGTCAAACAAAAGTTCCAATGTGACTCACAGTTTTGTGTTTGGTAACATTTTTCATTTAGCAAACTGCTTGTCACACGTGGCATCATGTAGGTTTTCTGAATTAACGTTTAGATTTACAAATGCTGAATGCTAAATGTAGGAAATCAACACGAAAAGTGAACCAATTTCAGTTGCCCTTGAGAATTACAAGCAAGTAAAAATTGGTTAGTACCTTAAGGCAGATTCAATACAAGTATTGTCTTAGTTGCCTCTTGCCTTACACGCGAGCCGTGGCGGAGTCGTTTAAAACATAATTTTTTTTAATCTCCAAAAGCTTCCTTTATCATATAAATAGGATGGCTGTTTAGTATATATTATCTTATAGTAGTATTAGAGTTAGAGTTATAGAAGTATTAGATATCAGTATCCAGTCCACGTTCTGAAGTCAAGGTCGTATATCTGGTTAGCGAAGTGCGTAATGTGATCCGATTGTCTTCTATTATATAAAGCGTTGGTAACAAGTAAGTCTTTGCGATTAGAAGTCTGATATTTGTTGTTAAAAAGCACTTACTGAAGGATAGTTGTCTTAGAATTCCATGGGTTTTCACTGCAGCTTTGGTTACTTGATCATTCCAAGATAATGTGTCATTAAAAGTTATGCCTAGATTAATGGCTTGCGATACATATTCAATACAGGTGTATTCTCAATTATTAATTTCGCAAGATCTCTTGTACTCAATGATTTTTTGTATATAATTAGGCATTTGCACTTTGCTGGGTTTAATGACAGTCCATTACGCTTAGCCCATTCATTAACACTTAAGAGATCACCATCACCATTCATTTATTTTACTCAAAGTACGACTAACATACATTTGGACATCATCTGCGAACATGTGGACATTACAATTACTTAACAAGACAAGAAGGTCATCTATCTACTTCTACTCTACATATAAAACAGTTTGTCCTGATTCACTGATGGGCAATCAACGCAGAGCGCAAACGGTAAGACATAGAAGGCTGAAATTTGGGCAGCAGTTTCCATTAGTGGTGAAAGTGCGTACTAAGACGGGATTTTGGAAAATTCCGGAAAAGCGTCGGAAAAGTTTGTATCGGAAAAATTTTGTTTTTCATCCGATTGACATGAAATTTGGTTTGTAAGCGTAGTACGCGAAATAATTCGACACGTGTTTTCCCGATTTTGGAAAATCCGCCCTGGAGGAAAATGGCCGGAAAATTTTGCATGCTAAAAATTATTTTTCATCCGCTTGACTTGAAACTCTGTTTGTACGGATAGAATACGAAATTATTTGAAATTAGATTTTCCAATGTAGGAAAATCAGCCCCCCTGGCGTGAAAATGACCGGAAAATCCTACTTGCAAGAAACTATTTTTCATCCGATTGACTTGAAACTCGGTTTGTAAGGATAGAATACGAAATAATTTGAAATGTGATTTTGCAATGTCGGAAAATCCGCCCCCATTCGTGAAAATTCCCGGAAAATTCTGCATGCAAAAACTATTTTCATCTGATTGGCTTGAAACTCGGTTTGTGAGGATAGAATACGAAATAAAGTGAAATGGGACGGTAACGATAACGATAGGGATAGAATACGGAACGATAACGATAATAATTCACTATACTGATGGCGACGCAGCTAAGCGCGACGGGTTATATGGACCAAGAACTGAACCTTGGGGAACACCACGTTTAAGATACAGTATGGATGAGGTTTCGGACTCCGAGACCACCGCCTGCTTTCTATTACATAAATAGCATTTTATTAATTTAATGGCAGTATCAGTAAAATTATAAAATTTGACTAGCTTGGTAACTAAGATTTCGTGATTAGCCGAGTCAAATGCTTTGCTAAAGTCAAGAAGTGTCAGAAAGGTGACATAGCCATCATCTATTTGTTTTCTAATGTCCTCAGTGATGCCGTGGAGCAACCAGACTGTTTATTACTAAATAATGAGTTCTGTCAGAAATTTGCTTATTTGTTGTGCCATCAATTGTTCCACAACTTTGGACAAAAACGGTAATATCGATATGGGCCTATAATCACCGTCACCTTTTGGGATTGGGATTATCTTAGCTAATTTCCATAAGTTTGGAAATGTCGATGTGGTGAGCACTGTGCTGCATACAGTGCCGCTCAACTGAATAGGTTTGACTTTTTTTTAGTTTTGAAACGTATCTATGTATGGAACAAGCACTCCGATTTAAGCGAAATAAATTTTGTTGAATAAAGAAATCAGTCATTTGTGAAATAGCAAAGTTTCTGTTCTGTTAGTTTTATTTTTATAAGGCAAATTTCCCCAATTTTTTTTCAACTTTGGAGCCCAACGAATGATAACAGACCTATCCCCTGCCCCGTGCTTCGTATTTATACGTTCGAGTTTGCGTTCTAGAACATTGACAACACGATACCTGTTCGATACTGGCTCTGATCTCCAGTAAAACAATGTCCAGCTTCATATTACCAATCTACAGATTAGATTTTAAGTTCATAGCTTAAGCGTTTTTAACCGCTTTCCAAACGGTTCACAGACTTGACATACATATAGCCTACGACTCTTTCTTTACTGTGAAAATTTCGTGAATATCGGTTTAGGCGCCTATAAGGTCAAAATATACATACAAACTATACTTTCACTTTTATATATATAGGATAAATATATGCATTGCATAAAAAAACCGAATAAAATGTAAACCCAAAATTTCAAGTCTACAAGTTATCGATTGTTAATAAAGTAAATAGGAGGCAGATACATTTTTTGACATGTACTTGACATGTCGATTGCAGCAATTTGGCAGTTTTATTGTTTCTTGTATATTTTGTTTATACATTTTGTTTGTTTTTGTTTTTTGTTTGTGTACATTCTATGTGTATGCCTTTAGTTTAAACTAATTTGAACTTGTATCACAAGGTGTTTGATCCTTCCTTAGTTGTTGCTCATGTATGTGTATCACAAGGTGTATAAAATTATTGTAAAATTTTAACGATTTGATTATTTCGTTCCCGACATGAGGGCATTTTGAACGGCCTGAGCCACGCAAACATCCTCAGAGGCCATACCTGTAAAGAGACACACAAGAGACATAAATACTTTGCCACCACCTGCACTAGCGTCGCCACCAACTCACCCATGGACTGAAAAATGGAAACAGCCGAACGTTCGGGATAATCGCCAGAGAGAATGACAGCGCCCAGCTCATTGGTTATGGGTGCGGGTAGACCACCCAATTCGGCCTCAGCATTAGCCACACAGTCCACATAAACTAATGATTCTGCATAAATATCAGCGCCCACTTCGCCAAAGTGTACCTCGCCAGCGCCAACGGCTAAAAAATAGAGAGAGAGAGGAACAGAAACGGATAAATGAATTGTCGGCTGCGAAACGGTTAACGGTTATTCTGTTAATTTTTAGTAATTTTGAACAAATTTCAAATTTGTCATCTTAAGCAGCGAATCAAACAAATTAGTTTTGGTTTTGATTTTTAAATCTTTAACAAAAATTTACAGAATTAAATCGCTTTGCTTATATCGGTATCGATTCTGTATCTAGTTTTGAGTTTAAATGGATTTTATTCCGGTTCTAGTTCGTGATTACTTAAATAATGCCTGCATAAATTTGCAGAGAACTTTAAGGAAAACAAGAAAGAAAACAAACGGAACAGAAATGAACGCGATCGGCGGCAATTTCAATCGTTTTCGGCCCTGTATTAGTGTTGGGTAAAGTTTGTTCATTTCACTGAACGTGTTCACTTGTTCTTTTTTTCCAAGTGAGTAGACTCACTGAAATTGCTCACTTGTTCCGTTGTTCTTGTTCACTTGTTCTAAGTCTATAACGGAAGGTTGTGAGCGCACGAATTTTTTGTTTGCCGTCGGGATTTTAAAGGGGTGGGTTTCTGCAGCACTGAACGTTTTGATTTTGTTCTACACACATACCTAATTTGTGTGAATGTGCGTCGCTTACTCTCGCGCTCAGTCTCCCGCTCTCTCTCGTGCTCTTAGCAAAAGCGCTTAATTCAAAATTTGGCTGTTATAGTTGTATCATGGCACAGCCCACAGAATAACATACAGAGAAAGATATGCGGAACAGCTCACAGAGCAAGGCAGACAACAATTCACAGAGCAAGACAGACGGAACAGCTCACAGAGCAAGGCAGACAGGACAATTCATAGAGCAAGAGATACAGAACACTGTGAGCAAAAAAGACTGAACAGCTCTTAGAACAACTCAGAGCAAGACAGACTGAACAATGTAGATTGAACAAGACTCGCTGAACAAAAATGAATAATTGAAGAAGCACATGCTCTTTAAAGAACTCATTTTTGTTCACTTACTCATGAACAACCTCAACACTAATGTATATTCGACAAAAAAAACTTCAGAATTTTCGGTCTAGACAATTATCAAAATTTTCCTGCGCTGTTTGGCTAAACTTCAGAAATGATGGACTCCATATATGAAGCAGAGGTCGCAAAAATCGGTATGCAAGGCTCGGGTAACGATATGAATGTATGCGACGAACTGAATGCCCTCTTTCGATCTCTCTCGCATTGACCCTCTCTCTCTGCTTATGTTAAACTCTGGCGCAACTCTTGAGTCTGCAACCTTTTGAACTAACACTTTGACAGATTGGTCTTCGAGAAGCGCGCATTTTATGACCAACTTGAGCCTGTTATAGGGTTGCTGTGTATTCAACCACAGTGAGCGCGATAACAGAACACACCCTGACTACATACATCAGGAAACAGATGTCCTTCCTGTTCGTGAGCACAACAAGCTCCTCACGCAACAATTCCTTATAGGCTGCCACCAGACATCCCATCCAAATCATGCCTGCACCACACAGAGCATGTCAAGGCGCCCCATAGCCGTAAGATACGACCTACAAGCGGAATCTCTACCAGTCCAACAGCTCCTAGGAAACGATAGCCCCACCCTCGCATCATGTGCAGAAGCCAAGAAGCTGGCACACACCGAAAATGTAAACAGAAAAGCAGTAGCCTAAACAGCTACCTATCACGCATTAATCCAGAAATCGCCGACGAATGTCCCACATGTGGTCTCGGCACGACACCTCGGTCTGGTCCCAGATTAGCTCCCTACATCTCTATAATGATTTACCTCTTACAAATCTGCACTGCCGCTACAACAACAGCAACAGAACACATTCGGTTGACACATCCGAGAGCGTTTTTGTTTTGTTTTTTCGGTCAGTGACGCGAGCAGAGCGAACTGAAAATAGGGTTGATAGTTATTTACGAGCCATGATATGAAGTGAAGATCGTAAATTTGGTTACATAACCAAAACTTTCTGATCGTTACCAAAAATCAATTCAACTATTACCCGTGGTCTAATTGTAAGAACTATTTTCCGAAAACAGTCCCAAGATTTTTGGCTGTGAGCTACTGAAATGGCACGAATGATCGCTAAAGGACACCAAGCCATGAGGATAGTGGACGAGCAAGATGTTAGGAAGCTGATAGAAGATGTCTCACAATGCCTAGGATATAAGATACGATTATGCGATTTCACGAACAGTGTTGCCAAAAATACGCGACGAGCAAGCAAAGCTTGGCAACTGCAGTAGATTTGATAACAGACGGCTGGACTTCCCTCACAAATGAAAGTTACTTGGCTGTGACCAAATATTTTATTGAAAAGGGAGTCATCGGGGGCTCACATCCTACTTGCCACCGCCTACAGCCATTTATCTTAAAAAAAAAGCCAAGGCGATTGTAGAGTACTTTAATCTAAGTACTGTTGCAAGTTCAGCTGAACCTATCTGATTTAAAGTAGTGCCAGGATGTGACTCTACACGTTGGAACGCAACGTATAACATGTCGTTTTAAAGGAAGCAATTCTACGTCCCGATTTGGGAAGTAATTGAGGGCTTATTACCATAACTGAAACCATTTTATCAAATTAACAGCGAGATCTGCGCTGAAAAAACGTAACTTTATCTAAGTTTTCTTAAAAGTGATGGAACGAATGAAACTGGATCTTTTAAACGACTCTTTGGCGGCACTCGTAAATGATTCATACTTGGGTTACTCTCGAAAACTCCGTGCGTACCACGGAAGACACTTCATTTTCCTATTCGAAAGTCTCGTTAGAAAATTTGTGTATACGCGTGGAGTCTCCTGTCAATAGTTTCCGTCTGTCATTCGGTTAAACTAGGCAACCCTGGGAACATTTTTTTTGTTCTGTCAATGCCGACAAAAAAAAAATCCTTGACTCACCATTAATATGCACCGGACGCTTATCGCCCAAATCAGCGGCATTAATCAACGCCACCTTGGAATAGGTGGCCACACAGATAACATCGGCATATTCCACAGCGGCACCAGGAGTTTCGCTCACAATGATCTCCGTATCGGAATTCTTCTCCAGCTCAGCACGCATACGCTGGGCCAACATCAAGGCCTTGGACTGGGTGCGATTGTATAGATACAACTGCTTAATCTTGAAATTAGCGCACAAGGCTCTGGCATGCATCTGGCCCTGCACACCGCATCCAATGACAGCGGCCACAATCTTTTTCTCATGCTCTGCACGTGGACCAAAGCGACGGAAATATAAATACTTGGTGGCCACCAAAGAGGCGGCAACGGTGCGCCAGGTGGTTATATCGGTGGCGGCCATCAATGCCTCCAGCTCTCCGGTGTGTATATTGAATAAGATGATATGTGCCTGGACGCTTGGCAATGGCGGCACCAAATCCTGATTGGTGCGGAACGAGGTGACCAGCTTACAGGCCAGGGAAGAGTGGGGCAAATTGGAGGCATCGCCGCCACAACCGTTCGCAGTCAGATTGTAATTGCCCACAAAAGCGGGCATGGTCAGCAGTACCTTGCTTGCATCATTGCCAGCTACGGTGAAGCTGCGCTGCGGCTGCTTGACATAGCCGCCAACGTTAATCGGGGAGCGATTGAATGGCCCAGCCATTGTGGAGTGACGATTCTCAGGAGCCACCACAGCAATTAGAGCCTCTTCGACGGCCTCATTCACAAGCGGCCAGCTAAGCACACGACGCACTGTCTCAGTATTGTAAAAAAGGGGCGCGTCGTTGTTCATCTTGAGCGTATTA
This sequence comes from Lordiphosa magnipectinata, assembly GCA_037044535.1. Classification (NCBI taxonomy): domain Eukaryota; kingdom Metazoa; phylum Arthropoda; class Insecta; order Diptera; family Drosophilidae; genus Lordiphosa; species Lordiphosa magnipectinata. Next base: position 1,487,894 of record JBAMBO010004081.1, read on the forward strand.
TAAGTGTAAAAATCAAAAGGAACAAAACTTGATATAAATTTGTTTTAATTTTGTTAAAATTTGGTTAAAATTTTTTTACTTTTTTGTTAGCTGCGTTGTTTACGCTTTGAGCAGTCGGCATCAACTGAATATCTGAGTGGGTAGCAGGTTTACAGGTAAACGGAAACTAGAGACGGAAAACACACAGGCCTACTGAGGTTACATTTCAATTTACACGATGATGAAGCAAATTTCATATAGTCTTCACATTAGGCTTGAAAATCAAGGGAAATCTAATAGATTTTTGAACAAATTGTACAGAATCACACTTGAGTTTCTCGCCTACTGGGAAAACTTTTAATTGAGCCAGTAAGTTTTCTTCGGAATGCACTTAGCAATGAGTGTGGGCACCTTAATCCATTTTGGAATTAAGTCGACCACATTCGACTATTTTTGGTATTAGTGCAACGATACAAAAATACTCACTTAAGCATGTTATCGGTAGGTTCGTTTGGCGCCAAATCTAAATATGAAGCGCACAAGCAAATGGTAAAATTGGCACAGGCAAATAATTTTATCAAATTTTGATGATAATTTGTCTTAATAGCCATAATTGCATACTTTAAAACTTAAACTATGGGTTTATACACAAATAATGTGTGTGGGTGTTTAAAATATGTGCGAAAAGTTCCCCAATTTGGCCTATTTTAGCAAATTTTTAATTAATCATTTTTTTCAAAGACAATCAAGCAGAGGGGCAAGCAGAGTAAATGCCTCTAAGGCAGGGGCCGGCAAAAGACACATGCTCATTTTGGCGTTGCGTGTGTGTGTTTAGCTACGCGAGAGCACGCTCATTTAGCACATCTTAGTTGTTGCAAGCTCGTTGTTGTATAAGCTCGTATACTGTCGGTGTGTCGACGTCGCTGCTGCAGAGCGAGGTTGTATACACTTCAGATAGGGAGTCGCCGGCAAAGTAACGAACAATAAAAAAAAAAAATATAAAGCAGTGTGTTAAACAATCTTCTGCAATAATTCCCTGACGCAATAAACGACCGGCCGCAGACTTACACACACACACTCACACGCCCAGCAGCCGCCATGTTTTTTTCCATGAAAACAAATGTGCCGATTTATGATTTGCGGATCAATTACCAGGATTCATGCCACTACAACTGGACAACTGATGATTCCGCTGGCTCCGATGACGCCGGCAACACATACACCCTACACATACACGCCATCGAGGTACATATGTATGTATGTATTTCACAACGGTGCGAAATTTTTCAGCATGGCCAACATTGGCCAATCAGTCACCAATCCTGCCGATTCACATTGCACGCAGCCGGCTCTGCAACTACATGTAACCGATCTCACGTTGCACTATGGGTTTTTTTTCGTTTTTTTTGGCATCAACTTCAAATTGAAAGATAGAAAGCTAAGTTTTTGCACATAAATTATTCAAATTAAAGTAGAGTTTCGGTTTTTGTTTATTTTATGATTCGACCACGCCTACATCCCCTTCCCCCAACACGGTACCTAAAATTATTTGGAAAATTCAAAATAAATATGTTTTTCGATAGATTTCATCTGTTGTGTGCATTTGTACTTACTGAAACAATTAGACATAAATAAAAACATCTAAAACAACCAATTTGGGCCAAACTTATTAAGAAATTTGGTCCTTGTAACAAATTTTTTAATGTTAACCAGTTTTTAACTGTTGTGCCTTAACAACTGTGCCTTAGTTCCAAAGTTTTTAGTATTTAAAAAAATCGATTTGGTAGCTGAAACTCTAGCAGCATGAACTAGCATAGGCAATGAGTTATTATTAACTTCTGAAAGCTCTGTCGCCAACTTTCGTTTTTGCCGGGAGCTAGCGTTCTCATAGTCCACTTTTGGACGTCCACCTCTATTTCTCGAGCCACAACTTACGTCGATGTCAATTTTGATCTTTTTATTAAGCCATTCAGATTGCTTACTTTTAAATCTTTGAATTTGTCGCCCGCACTTTGGCCATGTTCTTTCAAAATATTTGACAAAATCGCGTACCTTTTCATTTACTTGAGAATCGACGCTTTTATTTAGGTTATTTTCCCCAATTTTTTGCTGTATATGCTGTTTGACAGCGGCCTCTGAGCGTTTGTGGCTGACAAAAATGTGTAGCAGCTCTGCATGCTCAAACGCATATCCCTCTGGAAAAAGGCGATTTTTTCGCGAAAAAGCAAATTAAAGCAGACAAACGAAGTTGCATATTATTCTGGACACTTTAGTTAGTAACTCCACATTTAAATACCTGAGCATTTGGAGTGCCTTGCGAGTTCTACTCCACGAAACACTGCTAAATTTGCTAAGATTAATCAAAAAAGCACACATAAATAAAACACGTTTCACGAGGACAAAAACACATAGAATTGACGAATATGTTATATAACTCTTGTTTTACATACCTGAACTACGACTTTGCATCATTTAAAGTTGTATTTTATTTATATGTGGCCAACGAGAGCAATAAAACTTTAGCAATGCTTTAAGCTGAACTGTACACAAAGCTACCACGTGCGTAATCCGTGTGACCGTGAAAAATTTTATCGATTGATTTTTTATTTAACTAGAGTATTATAAACATAAAAATTAAAGTTATTTCAAAAAACAGACCAACATTTTTTTTGGGTTTATGCCAAAAAAAACGAAAAAAAACCCAGTGTGCGTTGGTCAAGCAGCCGACCAATATTTCAGATCTTACATTGACGCGACGAGACGCTCTTTGTTTGGCAATGTACATTTAGAAAAATGGAAGAGCAACGATGAAACTAAATTTTTGGAGTAAAGCAATTGCTTTCCAAGGACTCTGGAGGTAATCAAAGACTTTGGATATTAGTGAAACTAAAATTAAGAAATTAAATTAAAATTTAATACACTTTTCAAGTGTATGTATATATGGGTATTTCTATGATGTCGAACGCGACAGTCAGACAGAAGTGGAATAGAAGTCAAATTAAAATAATTTTTTTTTCTTTTGTTACTTAAATTTTAGTGAGAAAAAAGTAGAGCACACCTAGTGCCGGTTCCAAGATAAAGCCAATCAAAGAGCAATTCACACGCGACAAAAAATGGAAGTGGAGTTTTTGGCCATCAATATAAAAGCAAAACTCAGCAAGATCTGCCAAAACCATTTAGTGCGACTTATTTTAAAATGTTGTTAAATAATCTATCTGTATATTAGAATTTATTTGATCGAAAAATTTTGTGACATTGCGAACGCGACACTTTTTTCTACCATTTTATTTATGTGGTTTCTCTATAATGCGAAGCAAAAACTTACGATTAATTGCAATCATATAGTTTCTCATGGTTTCTTATGCAGTCTTTTATAACCCTTTGTACCCTCAGAAAGATTTTAGATAGCAAAAGTAGGTGCAATCTATAGGCACTTTTGTCAAAAAAATGTGCAATATTTATGTCCAAATTAGAAAATTCGCGCTAGCGCAGCCGTTAAACCGAATATATCAAAGTGGGTTTTGATTAAATGTAAAATTGGCTTACATTAGTTCAATTTAATTGTTTCCCCTTGAAAATTTGATCAAACAGAGCGTTTTAAGCACTTTTAATTTGTATGTCTTGGTGGACCTTTTGGTGGAAATGCCCATATATAATATACCCTCGATTTAGTTTTAGAGTCTTTACATTTTTAAGGAGGGATTCTCCATGTCGAGGCTGTTTTTATACCCTTGCAAAGGGTATTATAATTTTGCCCAGAAGTTTGCAACGCATAGAAATATTCATTTCCGACCCCATAAACTATATATATTCTTGATCAGGAAGACGAGCTGAGTCGATTGAGCTTTGTCCGTCCGTCTGTCTGTCCGTCTGTCTGTCCGTCTGTCTGTCCGTCTGCTTCTACGCAAACTAGTCTCTCAGTTTTAAAGCTATCGAGCTGAAATTTTGCACAGAGTCTTCTTTTTACTGCACGCTGCTTATATGTCGGAACCGGATCGGATGACTATACCTTATAGCTGCCATAGGAACCATCGGTCAAAAAATGGATCTTAGTGAGAAAAACTTTTTTGTTTTCAATTTTAGCGGCCCTAAACTCGGCCATTGCTAATATTATCTGCTTTCAAACAGATTTGCCAATTTTGGTCAAGATCGGATGACTATATCTTATAGCTGCCATAGGACCGATCGGTCGGAAAATAGGTCTCAGTGAAAAAAACTTTTCTGTTTTAAATTTTATCTTTTTTAAACTCCGCGATTGTTAATTTGATATGTTTTCAAAAACATTCGTGAAATTTGGGCGAAATAAGATGTTTACCTGTATGAAAATGGGTTTTAGTTAAAAAATTGTTAGATTTTTATGTAAGCGTTCTTAAACTCTGACATTTCAAAAAACAGCATTTGCAAGGGTATAAAAACTTCGGCACAGACGAAGTTAGCTTGGCCTTCTCGTTTGGACCTTTCTTAAAAAAAATCTTATTTGAAAACGCAGGGTTTTTCCAATTCTGTTTTTTTTTATTGTGTTACAAACAGATTAAAGTAAGCAAACAAATTTTTCTGTTTCGATATGAGGGCTGTTCAAAAAGTTCTCGGCCGTCAAAGTGGGGGGTCCAAAAAAAAGGTATAGTGCTGGCGGCCACGATTTCTCGTCTCCAGGTTGTCTGAAATGAAAAGTAAAATCGGGGTTATAATCAGTACAGATGCCATTCGGGTCTGACCTATGGAAAAAATTTTGCGATTTTGGTTGACAAAATGGCGGCTATTGAAAAATGAATATTCGATTTTGGGACCTTTTTTTGTAGTTTAGTAAAAAAAAAATTAGTAAATATTTTTTTAAAATTATGATTGTGGGTCAGACCAGAATGGTGACAGTTCTGCGTCGATTTCACTTAGTTTCGTCAAAATCGGTTTAGAGTAAACTGGAGATATCTTGGCCGCCAGTTCGAAAAACGTGGTTTCGAGATAAATGCATTTGAAGATTGAAGTATTTTTTTTGCAAAAAAAAAAAAAAAATCAAAAATGTAAAAATGCAGTTCGAAATGCAGTTGGTGACAATTCTGCGTCGATTGCATTTTGTTTCATCAAAATCGGTTTAGTAGAACTGGAGAAAAGTGGCTTGGCAGTCCAAAAAAGTTGTTTTGAAAGTTGCCAAAAATATTACAGATATTAGTCGGTGATGCCAGCTGCATACAGCGGATCTTCCTCATCTTCAAAAAAACTGTTTTCAGCAGCAGCTCTCTGCTCTGCGTGCCATTCTGCCTTCTTTAGATGCGGCCGCAACTCTAGTTTCGCAGCCTGAGCATTGTGTAGGATGGCATTCGAAAATTATCGTTTAATAATCGATTTCGAAATGAGGCGACAACATATTACCATTCAAATTGAAGAACCAGCCGTTATTACTCAGCTTTATTTACTCAAAAATTACTCGTTCTAAATCTATAAAGTATTTCGAATTTCAAAAAATCCTTTTATGGCGATATTCTCAAATATCCAAGCTATAAAAAAATGCAAAAAAAACAAATGGAGAATCCCCCCAAACTGTAATAGTAAGTTATTTTATAAGTATTTCTATTACATACTTATTTACAGCTTGCACATACATACATACAATTAATACAATTTTCATTTCAGATAAAATTGACAAATAAATTGCTCTTGCTCTGCCAGCAACACAAGTCTCTGTACAAAAGGGCGTTCAGTGCACTACCATATATTTTTACCAGGTTGAGACATCGATTAAGCGCAAAGTCGCTTGAGAACATATTATTGGTTAAGCTTAACGATGAATTGTTAAATTATATTTAATTTGAATAAGAATAATAGAGCGAGATCACTTGAAACTTTGTGTTTAGTGGTCAGAACTGATGACGCGAAGTATTGTCCTCGATTTTTCTTTTATTTCCTTAACAGTTTAATAAAAAAAAAACCTTGAATAACTCGTGATGAAAAAATTAGTGATATTTATCACTTGTGATCAGAGAATCAAACCGGATCCAGAACCGGAACCGTATACCGAAAAGAACCGATTAAAATTCGGAACCAAAACCCTAACCGGAACCGATATTTGAAATTTTTTGGTTACCGGTATCCGAGAACCGATATTTTTGGAGCCAAGAAGACCGAAAAGAACCTAAACGTTATACCGGTAAAGTTTCGGTTCTAAGCAAAAACTAGACTGCAAAGCTGGCACTTAGTTTTGGGGGACCTTTACGTAATTTTGTTAAATCGCATGCTTTCAAAAAAAGAGTCTGATTGAGCACATCTTTTGTAGTGTGATATAGAAAAACGAGAAACCAGTCTCTTTGAAAATGTTGCATCCTATATTTTTAGATCCTCCTTATAATGTCATGATAACCTTACAACAAAAAAATACTTGTGTTGTCCATTTCTCTTCAAATGAAACTTAATGAGGAAAGCAGCTCTGATCAAGGCTGCAAACCTCTGAAATTCTAAAGGTTCAGGCCGGGGGTTCAAACCCCTTGGAAAGTGTAAGGTTCGCTTCTTAAACCGGTTTGGTTATTTATCGATCCTAAGGTTTTGGTTCGAAGCTTGGTTCATGAATTCTAATATCGTTGTGATATTTTTTGTTAATAAATAAAGCATATTTTTTGATAAGGAAGCTTTTAGCTAACGAAGCTATTAAAAACGTTTATCAATACCCGAATGGACGTCATTCATTATAGTAATCATTCATTAGTTCTCTACCAGGGCCGCACCTTCTATGTTAATCAATAAACGGATTTGATTTGTCATTTAACAACTTGACTTTATTTTCTTCTCGAAGTCGTAATATGCAGTTTGGATATAATTTTAAAATGGTAATGCTCCGATTCAGCGCTATAAACATTTTTTAAACGGTCAAAATATTGTGATAATTTTAGATACTCTGAAAAACCTGACTAAAGATATTCTTTGAACCGAACCTTTTTCATCAGAAGAGGTCCGGTTCGGGTCCAGGTTTAGGAGGTTAAATATTTAAAAGGTCGGGTGCGACTCAGCCACAAACCCAAACCGAACTGGTTCTACGGGTTCGGTTCAGGACCGGTTGAAAGTGGAAGCTTAAGTGGATTCATACATGAAATTTGTATGAAAAGGAACATGACAATTCAAATAGATCAGTATTTTCCCCAAACAGTTTAATGGCATCAAACATCATAATTTTTCCTGAGAAACGTTCTCAAAATAAAGATGATGAAAGCTCGTTCTCAAAATAAAGATGATGAAAGCTCGACAAAGTATCAACATTTGCCTTTGAGAAGTTTGTTTATTGGAGTATAATTATTATGTCATCCAGAGACCGATCTTTCTTTATATCTTATGGGTACATTCTGGTACGTACCGGTATACCGAAATAAGTATCTATGTACCGGTACGAAACTGAAAACCGAAATAATATTAGAACCAAAACCTTTTACCGAAACATAAGTTTCGGTACGTACCAGAACCGGAACCGGAACCGAAATACGATTCGGTTTGATTCCCTGCTTGTGATATATACCAGGTGATATTTTTGTGATATATGTCAGAGAACTGCAAAACGTACCAAAAACGTATACGCATACGTATAGCTTCAAATGCGTCAATGCGTATCCAGTCAAACAACTACGCTGACGTATACTTCAAAAGTACGCACCACTACCCTTAATTTCTGTGCGTACGCAAATCAAATGCGTATACGCACTTTTTTAACAAAATTTATCAAAGCCGATAAAATTCTCCCTATTACATACTTTTGCATATACTCAATAAGTATAAAAATGTAAACGAACCTTGGTCAAGACAAGATTACCCAAATATCTCTGGAGCAAAATCTTATAAACTTGTCCAATTTGCAGCTGCCATAATAAATTGAATCTCGGCTTGGCCCTTAATGGATGTTGTAGCCAAACTTATTTAGCATGCTATAATAATTTGCGGCCGATGTTTAAATGCTATAATATATATAGGCAACTTTCAGAAACAGTTCACCAAAACCAAACAATTAAAAGTGGTAAAAAACACTATGTTTTCTCATATTTTCAAAGGGAAACAATTAAATTGAGCTAATGTAAGCCAATCTTAAATTTATTCATAGCACGTTTGAAAATTTTCGGTTTCACTGCTGCGATTGCGCAATTATCCTCATTTTGACATTAATATTGCATACTTTTTTGATAAAACTTTTGATATCTAAAATCTTTCTGAGGGGTACACAGGGTAAAAAAAGAATGCATACGATACCATGTGATTGTAATTAACTGTAAGTTTTGTTTTGCATTATAATATATAACACATTAATAAAATGATAGAAAAATGTAGGGTGCGTCGCAAAGGATTCACGTCCATTGATAAAAACCGACAAAATATTTTTTCTGCAAATTTTTTTTTAGGATCCCCTAACATTCATCTTTCTTTTAAAGTATTAGTCATTGTGTGCTTTTGTTGGTTTTATAATCTTTAATAGCGCAATGTTGAATGGTGAAAGGGTGACAGAGAACTGAATGAGGCGGAGGGTACACAAGAACTTAAAACCTATAGAGAGCTGATCTCTTGCTGCGAGAGAGAGAGAGAACAAATGGTGTTGCCAGATGTGACATATTTAGCTTACATGATAGTAACGATCTTTTACTTTGAACAGCTTTATTACGCAAAATTCGCCAAAAATTACAAAAACACACTTCAACTTTCAAAGTGACTTCCACTTTTTGTACCATGCGTCACAAAACTTTGTGATCAATTATTTCGCAACGGGTGATGGAAATTAGACCGCGTTAATTAAGACCGCGGTCGGCGGTCTAATTGCATTCTGAAAATTGAATTTAGACCGCCATCACAAAATGAAATTAGACCGCGCGGCACTATTTGATATTCCAAAATGAATTTAGACCGCCATGCAAAATGCACCGCGGCCTAAACTCACGCGGTCTAATTTCACAGAGCCTTTCGCAACCTATTTTTAAATTATGTTTTATGCCATTCGAAAGTACACTTCAATCTCACTAAACACTCTGTATAAGTTAAAGGTATATCTTTGAAAAACAAAAATATGTTTATATTTTAATCCAAAAACGAGTACGAAAGTAGCGTTTGTCACGCGGAAGTTACCCATATAAAACTAATAGCAATAATAATAGTAATAAAATATTGTCGAGATTACTGTTCAGGCAAATACCAAGGATAAGTTTTGGCTAAAACTAACTCATAACAAGATAAACTAACTATCTAGTATATTGCTAAGTAAAGCCAAAAAAAAAATTTAACTCAGAACTTAGATTTCCGATAGAAATTTCGAAGTACGCATAAATGAAGTAAAAAAAATTAAACATTTTTAAAATGCCTACTGCTCAGTTTGAGTACGTATTTAGTGCGTACTTTTCATAGTGCTTCAGCGTACGTATGCGTAGTACGCATTAATGACTACGAATTGCAGTTCTCTGATATATATCTCTGAGAACAATGCTCACAATTTTTACCCCCACACACGACATTAATTCGTAAATATCATTGTTGAATTTTTCTTAACTAGAAAAAAAAGGCCTTCTCTATGTTGAGTGATATTTTAAGAACCCTGACCAAGACTCTTTAGATCATTAGTTGCAAGGACTGTTTTTTCTTAGTTGGAGTCGCTATTTGGTAGTTCCTCTATTATAACTCACTCATAACAAACTTTTGCTTCTTTTTTAGCCATTTTTGTTCTGCGGCTTTTGGCAAATCGTTTAGCAAAATTTATTCAAAGTGTTTTTTGTTTTTGGGCGACAATTCACTTTTTGTTGAATTTTGGACACGGACTCTGTTGAAATTCAGAATTTGGAATTGGGGCGTTTTAGTTGTTTTGCGCAATGGCAGAACCGAAAATTTATGGCCAGCCACACTTACCGCCACTTACCAAGGTCACAATGCAAACACTTTTGGCATCAACTCCCTGCCGGAGCAGGAGAAGCGAGCGGAGTAGCAGAGTGAAGGAGTGGTGGAGCCAACAGGTCCAAATATTAAAGTCGGGAGCTGAGTCAGAGCCCAGCACAAGCTGCATTTTGACTTTGATTTGTGGCACACTAAAAAGTTTGGCTTCAAACACAAAATGAAAAAAAAGGTACATACATTGCACATATAAATCAGAGCCCAATTGGCAACATTCCCAAGGCCGCCAAACCACAACAAAAGGCAACTCCAAGTACTGGGAGACTGCCACAACAGCCAACACCACAACAAAGGTCAAGTCAAGTGAAATTGCCCGAGAGACAAAAGTGAGAAAGCAAAGCGCAGAAAAAAATTATGTCAAAATTTGAATTAGCAGCTGGGAAATGCTCGTAAAAGCGGGGCGAAACAATGCTGAATGAAGTTGCAGTTATCATTGGCTGCGGCGGAAAACTGCAACTGCCACGCGCAGGCGCAGGCGACGATGGCTTTTCACTTTCGCAATGGATGGATTGGTTGGTGGCTCAGTTTCAGAGTTGGCCATGAATATGTCACTGGCGAGAATTATTTTCCCTTTTTTTTTTTTTCATTTTGTGCGGTTTTTACTCTGCCTCTGCCCTTTGCGTGCGGTGAAAATGCTTTCACACAGCAGAATTGGTGTTGCGGAGGGGTGGGGAGGGGAGGGAAATTGCATTAGAAATGAGGAAAAGCGCCGTCAAGCAATGTGAAAATTTTCCAAAAATAAAAAATGCATTGAATCGAAATGAAAATTAATGCAGAATCTAATTTTTGTCTGCTGCTTCTCAATTTGTCTTTTTTTTTTCCAAGTGACTAAAATTACTCATACTATTCAATTGTTCAGTTGCTCAACAACCATTCTCAAGACATGGTGATGTTTGTAATCCTTTGTGGGCCAAACCCACCCTTATTTCTGTCCTATAGCTGGTCCCACTGGGGAATTTGCCTTTTTTTGAAAGTCAACTCAGTGAAATGGCTTGAAATATCGCCGAGTCACTCTAAATAGTCACTGAACAAGACTCACACAACTAGAGTCACTGGGAAGAGGTACATAATCTGAGTCACTGATCAATAGGTTACTGAAGAAGTCAATAATCAAGAGTTACTGAACAAGAGTCACTGAGGAAGAGTCACTGAACGAGATTGACTGAAAAAAAAGTCACTGACGAAGTCACTAATCAAGAGTTACTGAACAAGAGTCACTGAACCACAGTAAGTGAACAAGAGTCGCTGAGGAAGAGTCACTGAACAAGTTGGACTGAACAAGCGTAACCAGGCAAAATCACTAAACATGAGTCACTTAGCAAGAGTTACGGAACAATAGTCAGTGAGGAAGAGTCACTGAACAAGACTCATTGAAGTCACTGAGGAAGAGTCATTGAACAAGGGTTACTGAACAAGCGTAACTAAGCAAAATCACTAAAAATTAGTCACAAAGCGAAAGTCACTGAACAAGAGTCACTCAAAAAGAGTCAATCAACAATCGCTTAGCAGGATTCACTGAACAAGAGTCAGTGATCCTTAGTCACAGAACAAGAATCGCCGAACAATAGTCATTGAACAAGATTCATTGAACAAGTTACTGTACTCTTGTACACTAAACTAAAGTCAATGAAAGGGTCACTGAATAAGAGTCACTGAACATAAATCACTGAACAAGTCGCTAATCAAGAGTTACTGAAGAATAGTCACTGAACGAAAGTCGATGAACAAGAGTCACTGAGGAAGATTCACTGAACAAGGGTAGCTGAACAAGAGTAACTAAGCAAAATCACTTGGCATTAGTCACTAAGCAAAAGTCACTGAGCAAGAGGCACTAAAAAACGAGTCACTGAGAAGTCTTTCAACCAGATTCACTGAACAAGAGTGAGCGACTCTCTGAGCAACAAGTCTCTGAGAAGAATCAACAAGAGTCATTAATCAATATTCTCAAAACAAGAGTCACTTAACAAGATTCACTGAAAAAGAGTCTCTAAACAAGTGTCACTAAGGCCCAATTTATCAAAATTTCAGGCTAGGTAAATCCCGAACAAATTCATGAATTTGAGTTGAATTTTGTTATATTTTCAAAATCCTTATTTATTTATCTAAGGGCCGATTTCTCTTCTTCCAGATAGCTGCTATGTGTCAGATAAGCTCACAGTTTACTCTGCTATTTGTAAGTTTATGTGATGTATAGTTCTATGTAGAAGATGAGAAATCGGCCCTAAATCTATCTATCTCATCCCCCTCAAAGTAGTACCCTTCCGCTGTAATACATTTGTGCCGAATTTTCCAGTTATCATAGCACTTGGCAAAATCGTACTTCGGAATGGCCTTCTGAGCTTTCTACGATTCAGCTTTTATCAACTCAATCTAGTCAAAACGATGTCCCCGGAGCGGTTTCTTGACGCAAACCAAATTCAATGCAACTTCTTTGTTCAATAAATTAAGCCATAGTAAAAATCGTAGAATTCACTTTTAGCAACTCACGAAACGAATCATATCTTAAACATTAATAAATATTTTGATGCGAAATTTCGCACAGCTGTCACTAACAGTGTTACCAAAGAGTGTAACAGAAAGAAAAAAAAATAATCGATTGGAAAAATTGAGAAGTTTAAATTAAAAATTCACCTTTCAATTTAATCACATTAGTAGACTATTATGAAGACGGGTTAATAGACGGACAGTGATAAAGAGAAAACTAAACGCGGCTTGCAGAAAAGCTACACGCCACGTGTTGAAATGAGAAAGCTACACGCGGCGTGTAGAAAAGCTGCACGTAACGTGTTATGGGCTATAGAAATCCTACATTTTCGTGTAGGTTTTGCATAGTTTTTTTCTCTGTGTAATAATCTCTGTATTATTAATATTTGAGGATGTGATAAGAGGTGATGTTGTTGCTCTTTTCGCTGTATATATTCCAACATGACTAGGTATCGAAAGGATTTTACTTTTTGGGAAGTACCTAATTAAAAAAATTCTTATGGTTGCTGGATAGAAGGAAGAATTGTTTATGTTCTGAATAGCATCGACAGCTGATAACACTGTGCAACACTAAAAATCTGATCGAGTCGGGACCAAAAAATTCTGAAAGGGTATGATGGTAGTACAAAAACTTCGCTGGGTTGGCCTGGTTAGCTGCCGTTTCCTTTCTATTGCACTTTGAAGTTTTCAGCTTCTGATTGGGATTCGCAACTCCATATCTCGTAAACTATTTGGAATTTCGCTTTGACGTCTTAGAGGAAGTCGTTGCTCCTGGCTTGGCTTACAAAACATTCTAAAGTAGCAAGTCAAAAAAGTCTTCTTTATCTTCTTATACTCAAAAATACAAAAATATCTTAAAATCATCATCATGTTTTCCCTCATTTTGTACTGTTTTTCAACTTTGTCTTGAAAACTGTAACGAATTTGACTAAGCAAAGCAGGACAAAAACGTAGCTAAGACTTACTTCACTCGATTGGTCCTTCATATAGTTACGGGCCCTTAAGCATGTAGAATTGGAACCAAAACTCGAAAAATGGCAATTTTTGGTACCAATTGGCAGACACAGTCAAAAATTTCGATTGTTTTGTATTAAATCAAGAAAATAGTAAGAAAACATATGTAACTAAAAAACTGTAAATAAAAAATTTAATATTTGTACTTTTTTACCGAAAATGTACTTTTTTTCGAGTTTTTATGACAGTTGTACGTGCTTGTGGGCCTATTAACTATATGAAAGAGTAACTAAATGAAGTTGGTTCGTTCTGACGGTTTGTTTATTTTGGTCTAAGCTACAACTTTGTGCTGTATTACGTGTCCAAATTTGAAACGGGTTTCAAGATGAAGTTGAAAAACTGTAGAAAAGTGGTAAAAACTTGGATTTTTTTGACATTTTTTGTAATTTTAAGTATGAAGATATAATTTTTTGATTTGCTACAAAGAAATGTTTTGTAGGCCAAGCCAAGAGCAACAACTTTGTTAAAGATTTAAAAGCAAAATTCACAATAATTTACGAGATATGGAATCGTTAGTCCTACTCTGAAGGTGAAAAGTGCAAAGTGCAAAAAGAAAACGCCAGCTAATCAGACCAAACCAAGACAGGGTTTTTATACTACCATTCCACCCTTTCGGTACTTTCTGGTCTCGACGCTATCAACTTTTTGAGTTCTAAAATGTGTCACAGTGTAATGAGTCGAAGCATATGCATATTTGTCCTGTTTTTATAGTCTGTACCAAAGGTACACAGAGTATATTAAATTTGTGCAAAAGTATGTAACAAACAGCCGAGTCGATATAGCCATGTCCGTCTGTCTGTCTGTCCGTCCGTCCGTATGAACAAACAGATCTCAGAAATGGTAAGAGATAGAGGTTTGACATGTATGGGACATATATTTCTTATACTTGCAGGCAGATCAAGTTTATTTTCAATTTTTGCCCCGCCCCCTCCAGCCCCCGCAATATGTAAAAAACTTCATATCTTCCACAGTTTTGATGATAGATTGTTCGTACCTTTTAGAGATATCTAGTAATCAAAATTATTTATCGATTTGCTGAAGGAATGATAAATCAGATGAACGATACACAAGTTATGAGCAAAAAACCGCCAGTTAGCACCCCCCACCCATAACCACAGCATTCCGTTCAACAGAAGCAATCTTAGTGAGAGAGAGAGAGAAACTTAGAGATGAGCGCGTATAACTCGGGAGCAAATGCGAGCTGCCACATTAAGGGTACAGAGTATGTTATAGTCGGGCTTGACCGACTTTCTTTCTTGTTTTAACAGCTATTTGTACTGCTTCTAGTAAAGCTGAATAAAACGCATGCATGGTGCGAGTGACTAGCTGCTCTGCTAGAAGCTGAATGTTTTATTAAGACATTGGTTTTTTGTTTTTAAACATTTTTGGTTCTATCCCCAAGATTCTAATTTATTGATAACAGATGTGGCCCTTTTTTTTAAGGGGTTTTTACGTTCTAGACGATTTTAATGCGCCTCGAATTTAAGTCCCAACCGCAGGTAGCGGTCTTGTGCTGTTCAAATGTCTTTGAGCAAAAGCTATTATCTCTGCAATATACACAGATGAATAGCTGGGCAGCTTAAGAACTTTCTTCTCAGTGGTTATTGCATATCCTGTTACTTCTTTGTTTAAAGATCAGTTTTTGTTTTGTTGAATTTGCCTGTATTCGATTTAATAACGGATCTAAGGTGCGTTTCTATTGTTTCTTCTTTAAGGTGCCAGGCGGGTGGTCCTTTATTATTATGATTTTTCAAGAAATAACTAAAAAGAAAATCATTTGTCAAACAACAACAATCGCACGAAACTGTTATTGTAATCAGAGGGTGTACAAAGTCTTTATTACCTTTGTAATTCTATTTCATTATTTTTTCTTTTTCTTTTTTTTGAAGTTTAATTTGAAGTTGCTGAAAAGCCAACACAAATTTTTATTTATGCCTGGTTTTTGGTTGGCGGCTTTTGAAATTGTAACTGTAACACTAACTGCAATGGCTCTACTTATGTGTGTTGGCGTCAAAGCACACACACACACAGAAACTTGGAGCAGGCACAGAACGTAGCCAAAGACTTGCCACACCTTTACTGCCTGTATAGTATTATTATGATTATTTTTTGTTTTGTTTTTGTTTTTGTTGTTTAGTTTCTGTTTTTGTTTTAATGCGCGCCCGCACACACACGCTTGGAAAAAGGAAAGTTAGCAACGCGAAGTTGAGTTTTGTAGATCAATCTTGGGGCTAGGCTGGCCGTTTGCCGTTAACCGGCGGCGCTCACTAAAATGTGGTTTGTCCTTGGAGAATGTGGCAAAAACGGAGAAAAAAAATATATATATGTATATACAAATTATAATATCCATATGCGAACTGTTTCGGTATATAATTGTGCCGTTAGGTTTGATTTGACGCTGGCGCCGCACCCAGCACGCTCTCTCTCCTCCTCCTCCTCCTTCTCCTACTCAGCTTTAGATTTGATCTACCAGATCAGATCTACTACAAACTACACGATCTGTCATAGTCGTCATCGGAATTGTGTTTCTGATTGCCTTTGTCTAATGATTCCGTTTATTGTGGTAGTTTTTATGGCCACTACCCGCTTCCGTCTAAGCACTTGACTATTATTCTGTATGGGGGAAACTGAAAAAACAGTATTTTGTGAACGGGTTGATGGTTTGACATAAACAGGTCCCCCCTTCAATACAATTTGGACCACACGCGTACGCAATTTATTTAAGAATATCGTGCTCCTTCTTATTGAAATTTTTAAGTAAAGGGGAAAAGGAAATCTCATTCAATTCAATTCAATTTCAATTGTTAACAAATTCTTAAATTCAAAGAAGGAAGAAAATGGATAGAAAGTAAAGTTTGACTCCCAAATTTGCGATCATTACACTAGGCAACAAGGTCCAGTATATTGAAGGTTTGGTGACGAATCTGTTTTCAGAAATGGACCATCACGCCGAGATTTTTAGTAATTTGAACTTAAAGTTGCAAAAAGACTATTTTGACCCTTTTCAGACGCGTTTTGTGGGGAACATATACTTTTGTTTGGAGTTTTTATGATATTATCGATATTTTATGATATTAACTTTAAAATAAATTACCCCAAAGAATTGTACGATTTTTTTAAGCGAAGATATATCATTTTGAATACATAGTCTCGATAATAATGAAAAAACAAAACTTTCTACTGCACAAAAGTATGCCTTGTAGAAACAGTACAACCGGCTAGTAATTTGTATATAGTAATTGAATTAGAACTTTCAACAAAACCCATTGCATACATTGGGGCAGCAACCATATATTGGGTTTCTGTGAACTCGGATACAACTATTAAAAATTCCAAAGTACAATTCTAAAGTACTTTTGATTTTGATTGCATTTGGGCAATTCAAACAATTGGCGCCTGTGTTAACTGTGGGAAGAGAATTTCCCCCACTAACAATACGGGTCACGCACACACATACAAAGCTTCTATGACTTAGCGTTCAGCTACAGTTGTCGGAATTTTTGCTACAAGTCTGACTTGGGATTCCCAAGCGATCTTAGCAGTTCTGGCATGAGGTAGCGTCTGCAAACTCATTGAAGTTGGGCAAAAGATCGCGGATGATCCAACTGTGGTAGTTTGTGAAATAGCTATACGATCAACCAGCCTTCTTTGTGGTGCTGTGCGCGTCTTGTTTAGAGCCCGCTAAAAAGTTCTATGATTGGTACTTTTCATACGCAAATCCACATTCTAAAGTACCAAACACCTCACAACAGCGCCGATTTC
Source organism: Lordiphosa magnipectinata (assembly GCA_037044535.1). Lineage (NCBI taxonomy): Eukaryota > Metazoa > Arthropoda > Insecta > Diptera > Drosophilidae > Lordiphosa > Lordiphosa magnipectinata. Next base: position 1,505,027 of record JBAMBO010004081.1, read on the forward strand.
AATGCCTTCAGCCTCCCCAACGTCCGCTTCGCCCCAAGTGACACCATAGCCAAGAAAACGAAGTTGTTTGCAGGACCTGCGCGAATAACCAACCACATCGAAACGATATACTTTCACATAGCAACTTAATTTCCGAATTGCCCACACAATTGCCAGACACTCCTTCGCGGTAGCCGAGTAGTTCTCCTCGGTAATCGTCGACTAACGTAGTCCATGACTCGTTCCTCCCCCATGGATCCTTTGCGTCAGCACTGCCCCCAAGCTATAATTGCTAGCCTCCGTCTGTAATGTGAACTTCTCTATACCACGACGCAATCCCTAGGCACCTACGGAGCTCCTTGCATAAGGTTGGCGGTTGTAGTTCTCTTACTGCAGCTATCTTCTGAGGGTCGGTGTGAATCCCGGCTTCGCAGATCACATGTCCCACATAAACGAGGCTGCGTTGGAAAAACTTGCACTTCTTTTGGTTAAGTCGTAAATTTGCTTCTCGAAGGCGGTGGAAGACAGCTTGCAGGTTTCCCACATGATCTTGTAAAATATGTGCGATCCGGGGGAGAGGGTAGGCGTCTAGGACCGAATGGGCATTGAGTTCGCGAAAATCCATATTCTTCATTGGAAAAAACGTTGAATTGTTTGGGATTGTTTATTTCAAAGTTAAGGAATAGTTCTTTTCGATAAAGTCAAAACAAAAGTATAGGTTATAATAAGGCATTTTTTGTATCTTTTAGCTCAAATTACTAAAAATCTCGACGTATATAGCTCGTTATGCTGATCAAATATATATATACTTGATGTGGTTGGTTGGTTTCTTCTAGGCGTTGCAAACATCTGGACAATTCCAATACACCCTCTACAAGGGTACAAAAAGAGTGGGTGTCATGGGACGCCCGGCACGAGCGAAGCCTTTTATGACGATAAATCTGATACTGGCGAAAAGACACTTTTTTGGATTCGTTTGGATAAACCCAATCTCACTCAATTAAAATAGCAAAATATAGAATTAATTTTGAACAAATTTTGGACTTTGATTTCTGAAATATAAGAAATATATTTGTGACTGTAGGTATAAAGAAATAAATGGTTAAAAACGACATTATTTGTTGAACCATCTTTTGTTGTAGACTGGTAAGGATTGTGATTCATTGTCTAACAAAATTTTTTTAACGAAAATCATTATGTTTAAGGATTCAAGCAGATTTGTAATTAAGTTCAGGAACACAAACTGCCGTGCATTTTTTGTATGGGCATGAAATACCGGGTATGCTTCTTAATTCGATGTTTAAGGACGCGAATAGATTCGATATTTAAGTCAGGAACGGATAATGGAAATGAAATATTATAATTTATCGCAGTGAATTGACAACTTGACCTCATGGCAGCCACTCTTCAATTAATATTCAATTCAAATTTGCTTTCCCTCTTTTTTCCCACCTCTTACCCCCCTCTTCCCACCCCCTTTTTCACCGAACGCCTCTTCCACTGTTCCTCACAGTTAACCCACTGTTGTCACCTTCAAGTCACTGTTAAGTCACTGTTAAGGCACTGTTAAGTCACTGTTGAATCACTATTAAATTACTATTAAATCACTGTTAAGTCACAGTCAACTCACTGTTAACCCACTGTTAGCCCACTGGTAACCCCTCTCTTTCCACCCTCCCACTCTACACACCCACAAACACACACAACCCACCTGCTGGTAGGGCAAATGGTAAAAACGGCTGACTTTGCAAATACAAAAGCGTACTCAAGAAATCGGTCGCAAAGACAAAATTTTTCTCGTCTTCGTCCCCCAGTCAAACGTCCGTAAAAGAGCTTCGCTCTAATTGTTCGAAATTTACCTTACCTTTACCGAAATGGTTTAAAATCAAGTATTTTTATGTTTGAAAATATCGTATTTGATATAAGAATTTTTTACTTGAATCTAGTATTTTCATACACACACCGTACGATTGTAACCTTTTGTACTTGCTTCAAATACAAAGTTCTTGATTAGGGCGCTACAACAGCAATCAAGTTCTTGCCTTCCGTTCTAGTAAAGCCTTAAAGGGCCGCATGTTGGGGGGCATAACGGGCCATAGGGTACCCATCGCTTGTTTATTTAGTCAAGAGATTTTATTTTTGTGAATTCTCATAACGCCTCCGCTCTCCTGAATGCTGAACATGTACGTTTTTGCATTGCAATTAGCATATTTAGCCATTCCTCCTTTGTCATCTTGGCCAATGTCTCACATTCCACACGTTTCAGTCTATGCATTGCATTGCAGTCGCAAGGCAAAGCAACGTTTCGTTTCCCACTTGTTCCAGCTGTGCTGGCTGTGGTTTTTATCACCCAACACAATTGCGTCCGTCAGTCAGTGTTGTGCATTCGGCAAGAGCTGACGGCTTCCTCTCCTCTCAGCCACGATCGTTGGCCGGCGGCAAATACAAAAACCCAACTTGAAAACAAACAACAACTAAATCAGCTACCAATTTATTAAGCTCGTAATTTATGTGGTGCGGGTGTGAAATGAAAAGTTTAATACGGGTAAAATTTTGATGAAGATGATGATCGATAATCAAATTTTTGTTTTTTTTTGCTGTTTTGTGAAATTTTTTAATGATTGAAATCATTTTGTTAAATCCATTTAATTGCTGTTAATGACCAACAACATTTTTTTTTGTTTGATATTTAACTTTTTATTTTCATTTTTGTTTTTGTGAATTATTGTAGAAATTTTTTGGTTGTCATGAATTATGAAATAAGAAATAATATAAAATAACAAAAACAAATGCGAAATATGCAAATTGAATAATTTGTTTGTTTTTTATCAATTTTTTTGTGTGTTTTTGTGCACTTTGAAAAGAATCTTAAGAATTAAGAATCGAACCTGTTCTGCTGTTCTGCTGCGAATTTATGGGACTTGTATAGCATGTAGAAGACACCTGGAGAGATTGAGGTAAGCTGATTTATTTTTGTTTAAATGCGGATCGCTTATCTGGCGCTTTGCCGCTAGGCTGAGCAAAATCCGCCCCAAATTGCACTGAACCGAAACCATCAAGATATGCGTAGACAGGCAGACAGACAGACGGACACGACCTTGTCCCTGAAAAAGCCAAGAACTTTTCTAGACCAAAACACACAAACACAAATGCAGGAAAACTATAAAATAGGTGGATGTCCGGTATCAAGTGAAGGATGACTTGGGGAATTTTTGAAATCAAATCAAGGCCAAGATATGAAAAACATTTTCAAGGGAAATAATTATTTAATTAAATGTAGCATATTTTGGTAGTGTGTGTGTGTGGAAAGCACTTGGTTGTAACACCTTCTTGTTAACAAGTTCTACTCTAATTAGGTGTAATTGGCAGAAACTTGCAAACAAGTCATTAAAACAGGTCAATAAATTTAATAATTAACATGAGCATGAGAAAAATAGGTCTGAAATAATTTAGTTCTCGTATGTTAAAATCTCTTGAGAATGTTGCGCTTAGTTCAAGAATCAATGGTAAATTTAAAAATAGAGGAAAGCTAACTTCGGCTCGACCGAAGTTTATTTGCCCTTGCAGTTTGATGGCGCGCCACTACTTTGAGCATTTGCTTGCCAGTTTGTTATATGGCAGCTTTACGATATATTCTACGATTTTGACCAAACTCCCCAAAATTGTGAGGAAACTAATAATATTCAGAACTGGAAGGTATAAAGACGCTACCATTGAAAACAAAAAAGTTTTTCTCACTCGAACTACTCTTTCGACCGATCGTTCCTATGACAGCTATATGCTATAGTCATCCAATTTAGATTAAACTTGGCAAAATTGTGTGGTAGCATGTAACATTGACCAATAATAAGATTGGGAGCGATAGCATTGAAAACAAAAAAGTTTTTCTCACTAGAACTACTTTTTCGACCGATCGTTTCTATGGCAGCTATATTCTATAGTCATCCAATTTAGATCAAACTTGGCAAAATTGTGTGGTAGCATGTAACATTGACCAATAATAAGATTGGGAGCGATAGCATTGAAAACAAAAAAGTTTTTCTCACTAGAACTACTTTTTCGACCGATCGTTTCTATGGCAGCTATATTCTATAGTCATCTGATTTGGATCAAAATTGGCAAAATTGTGTGGTAGCATATAATATTGACCAATAACAAGTTTGGGAGCGATAGCATTGAAAAAAAAAAATGTTTTTTTCTGCTAAGACTTTTTTTGGACCTCACTTTTGTATGGCAGGTATACTATATAGTTGTCCGATTCGGATCAAAGTTGGCAAAATTGTGTGGTGGCATGTAATATTGACCAATAATAAGTTTGGGAGCGATAGCATTGAAAACAAAAAAGTTTTTCTCACTAGAACTACTTTTTCGACCGATCGTTCCTATGGCAGCTATATTCTATAGTCATCCGATTTTTATCAAAATTGGCAAAAGTGTGTGGTAGCATATAATATTGACCAATAACAAGTTTGGCAGTGAAAGCATTGAAAACAAAAAGTTTTTCCTGCTAAGACTTTTTTTAGACCTAACTTTGGCAGCACTAAAACTAGTTTTTCCACCGATCGTTCCTATGACCGCTATATGCTATAGTCGCCCGATCCGGCCGATTCCGACAAATGTGCAGCGTATTTGTACTTAAAGACTTTGTGCAACGTTTGGTTAAGATAGCCTTAAAGCAGACGGAGGAGATAGCATAGAAATAGACTTACGGACATGGCTATATCAACTCGGCTAGTCATGCTGATCAAGAATATATATACTTTATGTGGTCGGAGATGCTTCCTTCTCAGCGTTACAAACATATGGACAGTTTTAAGATACCCTCTACAAGGGTATAAAATCTTTGTTCCAATATCATTGTTCTTTCACGAAGCGCAAGCATTTTTTTATACACCGAAGCCTCATTAAACTTCATATTTTGCCACTTGGCCTGTTCATAATCATACGCATAATTTCCATCAGGCGGAAATTTTTCCTTTCCAGGCAACTTCGGACGATGTTTGGTCAAAAATAATTTGCTCTTCTTTTAAATGGTAACTCTTTCACACAGAGTTGCTTTAGAGCTGTTCCTATTGTTTATACTGCGATAATGGAAATGGAAAAGTGGCGTACTGTGCGTATGAACGGGGAAACAGCTTAATAAAGAAAGCATCATAGAGTCCATGCGTAATTCAATCGAGGGCTTTTCTTTGGTTTTTGGCTTTTTTGTTCACATACGGTTTTCTATTTACAATGTAAATACACGGGTTTTCTCTTTACGGTTTGTTGATGCAGGTTTTTCCCTCTGTCTGTGTGTCTGTCTACTCCAATATTTTTCTAATTCCATATCTTAAAAATACCTTAACACTAAAATATCGATATATCTGTATTTCAGATAATTAAAATTCCAAAATAAAATAAAATTTGTCCAAAAATATTAGGTTGAGTTTATGGAAAATTTGTATTTCATTTACTTTTTCCTAAACACTCTCAAATGGAGATCAAAGCTTACCACCAAGTTCTCAATTACGCAGTTTAGTTAAGTGAAGCTTATAATGAATCCGTTAAGGAGTCGCTGTGACATTTTCCCCTTAAATAAGAGTTTGGAAATGTATTTCTTTAAATGGAGAACTATGTACTTATATATTGGCTTATGTTCGGTATTTGTGTTATGTGTTCCGTTTTACATATTCGTTTTTGAAAATATATGGAGAGTTGTAAAAGATCCTTATATTATACATAAAACTCATTTCGGAACTCACTGGTCTCTGAACCCAAATTCGCCTTATTATTCATCGAGAAAGCTTGGATCGATTATTTATTTTTTAAGAAAACTGATGAAAAACGACACAATAAAATTTAATTAGAAATATTTAAACGAGCGTTTGGGATGGACGATTACGTTTTTTTGACGTTTTAAACTAGTCCGACTGAATCTTTTATTTGGTCAATGTTCTTTTTTAAATGGCGAAAGATTTGAAACTGTTTTGCACCAAATGTACCACAGAGGTTTGCTGCCTTTATTAGGATTTCGCTTGACTAAATTTTCGTAATATCTAAAAGTTGTGGCGTAAAAACACTTTCACATGCAAGCAAAATGCATTTGGTACATACAAAGTGACTGATTTTGAAGGTCCGGCTACTCCCAATCTCGAATCAATATGCATGGCCATACCTTCTCGTATACTCTTCGAAATTCTATTTAAACCAAAAGTAAAAAGCAAAACGAATTGGCAGCGCGTGCCAAGTGCCGTTAAGTTGTTGAAACGAAATGGCAAGTGAAACACCACCTAGGAGCGAGTGACGCATGCTGTGGAATTGAAACGGTCTGACAAAAGTCAGTCAAGAAGTGGGCGTAGCAGCGACGCGTAGGCCTAAATGTTAATGCAATTTTTGGATTTAAGGCGCACAGACAGACCCAAAGCGCCGAATGAGTGAGTGAGTGAGTCTTGGGGGGCTTTGGGCCCATTGCACAGACTGCCGTCTGACGCGGTTCTTTTGTGACATATGGAACTGGGTCGGGTCAAAAGGTAAATGCTTAAAATGTGGTTTTAGTGCTTTAAGCCTGAAGCTAAAGTTTTGGCGGCAACTTATGGTCATGGCTTGTGGAACCCTTGAGATTTATAAGCCATGCTTTTTAGCGGCAGCTGGACATAGGAAAGGTGAACACAAGTAAGAAACGAGAAAAACTATAACAATTGCAATGTGGTGTTCCCGTTTCCACAGAAATTCAATGCTCAAAAAAGACAACTAAATTTGAGGTCAATAATTTCCATGTATGGGTAAAGTTAGGAGAATAATGTATACTGTTTGTGTCAACTACCAACTGTTCATGGGATTACTAAGAAAAAAATGTTCTAAAATTTTAGTATTTACACTTTGCAGGAGACAGGCAAAGAATGCTGATGATTGAATCGGGAGATTCATGAAACAGCTGTACAGTCGACCAACCTCCTTTGTGGTGTGTGTCTGTGAACAAACATAACTTATTAACCTAGAGCCTGCCAAAAGTTCTGTGATTGATTTTCAAAGAGTTCACTACAACAGTCACATTTACACTTTGACTTTAATATTTTTACCATTGATTCAGCGTTAAATATGGAATTTGTAAATATAAAGCTTACACTTTAATTTAAATATAAAAATATGAAATTTTTTTTTTTTAATTAGAAATTCTTTAACCAAATAATTTGTTGTGATTCTACTAGAATAGTCAAGTTTGTCAAATCAAAGTGCATATTAGTGAGAAAAACTTGTTTTATTTCGGTCTTAAGCTCGGTGATTATTATTTTTATATGCTTTCCAACGATTTTTCAAAATTTGGATCCTATATCAGCCACTTCACCGATCAGTCGGAAAATGGCTCTAGTGAGAGAAACTTTTTCCAATCTTAGCGTCCCTTAACTCTGTCATTATATATATTAAATGCATTTAATCAGATTTGAAAAATATTTTTAAAATCGGATGACTATATCTTATGGCCGATTGGTCGGAAAATGGGTCTTAGTGGAAAAAAACTTTTCTGATTCTAATTTTTCGGTCATAAGCTCGGTGATTTTTATTTTTACATGCTATTTAACAGTTGTGCAAAATTAGGTCAAAATCGGCTGACCATATCTTATATCTGCCATAGGACCGTTCGATCGAAAAATGGGTCTTAATAGGAAAAACTTTTTTTTTTTTCAATCTTGGCGTCCCCGAACTCGGCCAATGTTTATAAAAAATGCTTTTAAACAGATTTGCAAATTTTGGTCAAAATCGGATGACTATATCTTATAGCTGCCATAGGACTGATCGGTCGGAAAATGGGTCTTAGTGAAAAAACCTTTTTTTTTGTTAAGTAAATCGTTCTTAAGCTTGGCGATTATTAATATTAAACGCTTTCAAACTAATTTGAAAAAATTGAATGACATCGGGTGACTATATCTTATGGTTGCCATAGGACCGATCGGTCGAAAGTGGGTCTTAGTGAGAGAAACTTTTTTGTTTTTAGTTTTATCGTTCTTAAACTCGCTGATTGTAAATTGTATATGCTTTTAAAGCAGGGTATCAAACCGAAACCAGAACCGGAACCCATATTTATAATTTGTTGTATACCGGTATCCGAGAATTGTTATTCTTAGAAACGAAAAGAACCTAAACATTGTGCCGGTACAGTTTTGGTTCTGAGTGCAACAATTAGACTGCAAAGCGAGTACTAAGTATTGGGGGTATTTTCTCGGACCCCCATTATAATACCACGCTAACCTTAAAACTAAAGATTACTTGGATAACTACTTTGGTAGATATGTATTCAAGAATTTTATCCATTTCTGTTTAAGTGCAACTTAATAGTAAATAAGCTCTGACATTTTATCTGAAAGTGGCTAAGAAGTCGATTCATATTTCGCGCACTTACATCAATACTGTCATACCTCAAAATATTCAATACGGAACCGAACACCAAAATAAATTAGAACCAAAACAGATCCTTTTATTTATTTGATTTTTCTTCTTAGTGCTACACTGAGAAAAAAAATCAATCTAAAATCTAGATTGAAAATCTCGTTTTCGAAAACCTTGCAATCTTATAAAAAAAGATTGAAAAACCTTGAAATGAGCTGAGAAATCTTAAAAACAAGATTTTTCATCTCGCAACTTATCAACCATCCCAGAGTATTCTCTAAAGCTTCAGTTGAAATTTTTTTTGATAAATACAGATTTATTATGCTAAAAAAAAACAATAAATAAACGGTTGCAATGCAACCCACCCCTCCTTGGGACTCGAACCACGACCTCTTCGTTCAATAACGTATTGGCACGGCCGATTAGCCGATTTGGCTGAGAAGGTCAATTGTTGAGCGCAGCCAGTTGCAGTATAAGAACTCAGGCTGCAAAAATCTCTGCTTTTATACTGCAACTGGTTGGGCCTAACAGTTGACGCTCGATGGTAAAGCAGTGGTGTTAGTGCTTCAGTGCGCAGAAGGTACTGAGCTCAAGTCCCAGTATCGGCGCATTAATAAGATACAACTTATATAAATTTTTCAGAGAGAAGAAAATGTTAATAACTAAAATAATTAACTAAACCCACCAATCACACCACCCTTCCCCCCCCCCCCCACCCATCACCTAAAAATAATAAATGCTTAATTTATTTTTGTCTTTTTTTCATATAAAAAAATGAGATTGTTTCATCTTAATGTCGAGTATAAACGATCTTAGTTCAATATGGTTGGATTAAGATTTAGATTGAGAATATAATCTTCGGTTAAGTTTATCTCGTCTCTGTCGAATTCTGACACCGTTTCGTCCCGTTTGAAGATTATAATCTTTTTTTCTCAGTGTAGAAGTTTAGAACTTATTTGGAAGCACTAATGATATTCACAAAGACTACAGTCGGATGGGTTATTAACGTAAACTTAACATTTAACATTGATTATGATGCTTAAAATATAAATAATTTATATAGATTTTTGTTTAAACAAACGAGAAAGGAAATAAAAACAACCTAACTTATTGCTGTAGGTAGCTTTCGACAGATTTTTTAAAAACGGGTGCGCTTCTAATTGTTATAATATCGTTAGGTAGTTGGTTCCTTAGACGAATAGCATAAGGAAAGAAGTACAAATCAGAATGAAATTTTTTGTTCTTTCAGGTGAAGCAAAGTTAAGCCTTTTAAGCAGGTAGAAAGGTTTCCCAGAGTTAATTATTTTGTGCAGAAAAACTAGCACTCGTAGGCTAATCTATGAACTTAGAGGTGTAGTCGGATCTATGTATATACATATATCTGGCAATGTTATTAAATACTACATTTAGCTTATGTTTGCTACTTGCATTGCAATTTCCGAAAACTTCCACCCCATAGCAATCAGATCTCTTATATGTGTGGGGATGTATTGCTTCGTCAGGTTTAACCGTCTAATAAGAGCATATGTTTTCCCAATTGCTTTGTATGGTCGTACCATGACGACCTAAATTTGATGCCCTTTCAGCATATTCGTTAACGGATCCATTAATCTTTAGATGCTGTAAACTACTTGTATCATATTTCTTCTTATAAATAACTAGACATTTTGATTTCTAAACATATTAATGTAATGAACTGGCCTCTGCATGAACTATTCTGAAGAACTCTAATAACAATACCGAACTGTTGTTAATGTTTGAGAGGAAGGTCACACTGGATGGATGATGCGAGCATAGAAGGAAACGTTAGTGGATTGTGGGGTAGTAGGAAGTGGACGCTGACCGAGACGTACGTGTGTATATAAATGGACAGAGACCGTATTGATAATGTGAATTGTAATTGTGTAAATAATGTGTAAAGAAAGACAGATTTCATAAGTTTTTTTGCTGTTTTGGAGAAGTTGTAGAGTTTGTAGAGTATTTTGAGACTAACTATATCAAACGCTTTACTATAGTCCAACAATATACATAAGTTTCGGTACGTACCAGAACCGGAACCATAACCGATAACGATTCCTGTTTCAAACAGATTCGCAAAATTTGCTAGAAATCTGATGACGATAGGTTAGCGATTTTGATATTTCCAAACCAGCATAAGAACTAAATCACAGAGGAAGTTAGCTTAGCCTTCTCGTTTTTAATAACTTGTGCTTTCTTTTCCTCAGTACAACTCAAGGGTACGGAAACTGCTTCATTTGGATAAAACCGAAAAAAATTGAAATTAACTTTCTGTGCTGTTGTTTGCAGTTTGACTTTCGTATCTTTCTCTCTCATTCTCTGTGTGTGTGTGTGTGTATATTGTCGCTTGGCTTTTACATTGGCAGCTTTTCTTGCATAATAAACAAGATCAGCACACAATGTGCAACAACATTAGGCCAACCTGGACGTGCGGCAACGGGGCGCTAAACTGCTAAGAAAACAAAAACAACAACAACAAGAAAATTACCCACCATGGTGGCTACTTTTGCTCTCGTTTTCGACTGCCGCCGCTGCTGCTGCTGCTGCTGCGTGAGGCACATGGATAACTGGATAGCTGGATACTATAGCTGCTGCTCCCTCCAAGTGCAGCGCATGTCGCGATCGTGGTGAACCTGCCACCAAAAAAAAAAACAAAAAACAAAATACATACTAAATAAATGGCCAAGCGCACAACTTTAAACTGTGTCGCTGCCTCCCAGCCACACAAAAGTTGCTCCATTTTCAGGCAAACTGGCAAATATTTCTGGCCTGCCATTTGAATAAGCCGAAAAGGAATTTTTCAACTTAGCCATAAAAATAAGTCAAACATGCAATTTCAAAATATTTTTGTTGATTTTAAGTTGTAAATGTGCAAAAATTTAGATTGAAAACAAAAAAAAAAAACACAAATGTGGCAGATTAAGCGCCCTCGAGAGTTGGTCTAGTAAAATGATGGGAGACTGTATGAACGCTCACATATCAGATATGGTAAGAGCTGGAGGTTCACTTCTAATACCTGCAGGTAGGACACTTTCACAGTTTTGTACCTTTTAGACATATTTAGCAATCAGCATTATTTATTGATCTGCTGAAGAAATGCTAAAGATTGGATGCACAAAAGTCAAGTTATAAGCAAGGAAAGTTCGCTGCAGCAGCGCAACAGCAGCATACTAGTGTTGGGTTGTTCATGAGTGAGTGAACAAAATTGAGTTGTTCCTTAAAAGTGAACAAATGAACATGTTCTTCTTCGACTGTTCATCTTTGTTCAGCGAGTCTTGTTCAGAGTTGTTCTTAAGTTGTTCTAAGGGCTAGTCAGTCTTTTTTGCCCAGAGAGTTGTTCTGTCTGTCTTACTCTGTGAGTTGTTCTGTGTGTCCTCCTATGTGAGCTGTTCTGTATCTCTTGCTCTGTGAATTGTTTTGTCTATATTGCCCTGCGAGCTGTTTCGTCTGTCTTGCTCTGAGAGCTGTTCCGTCTGTCTTGCTCTTGCTGTGTTGTTCTGTGGGCTGGACTATGATACAACTATAACATGTATGGACTAAGTATGAACTAAGCGCTTTTGCTAAGAGCGTGAGAGAGAGAGAGAACGGGAGAGTAAACGACGCACATTCACACAATTTAGGTATGTGTTTAGAACAAAAAAGCCATGCAGCAACAACAAAAACAATAAAGCGATCACTGCTACAAAAACCCACACCTTAGAAATCCCGACGTCAACCTTCCGTCATAGACATAGAAAAAGTGAGCAAGAACAACTGAACAAGTGAACTATTGAACAACTTAACAAGTGAGCAATTTGAGTGAGTTAACTCACTTTGAAAAAAAGAACAAGTGAACTAATTCAGTCAAATAAACAACCTTTAACCAACATTAACTAAAACTAATTTTTCAACCGATCGTTCCTATGGCAGTTATAAGCTATAGTCATCCGATTTGGATCAAACCTATTAGAATTATGTGGAAGCACATTATATTGATAAATATAAAGTTTGGGAGCGATGACATTAAAAACCAAAAAGTTTTTCTTCCTAGGACTTATTTTCAGAACTATCTTTTCAATGGCAGCTATACTATATAGTTGTCCGATTTTCATCAAACTGGGTGGAACTATGAAAAAAACATATAAAATTTATAAATACGAGGTTTGGGCAAAAAGTTTTTCTCACTAGAACTACTTTTTTAACCGATCTTTCCTATGGCAGCTATATGCTATAGTAACCCGATTTAGATAAAAGTTATTAGAATCATGTGGAAGCACAAAATATAAATGAATATCTTGTTTGGGAGCGATAACATTAAAAACAAAAAAGTTTTTCTTACTAGGACTTATTTTCTGACTTATCTCTTCTATGGCAGCTATACTATATAGTTGTCCGATTTTCATCAAACTTGGTGGAACTATGAAAAAGCATAGAAAACTTATAAATACAAGGTTTGGGGCCGTTTGCAAAGACTTTCTCACTCAAACCAGTTTTTCTACGGATATTTCCTATGGCAAATATATGCTATGGTCATCCGATCCGGCCGGTTCCGACACATGTAGAGCTTATTTGTACGTAAAGACTTTGTGCAAAGTTATGTCAAGATTTCTTTAGAACTGACAGAGGAGTAGTCCACGTAGGAGCATAGTTTTTCTTTTATTTAATGTTTTTATTTATTTTTATTTGTCTTTATTTGATACAATCCTTCAATCGATTATTTCTTCACACTCGGAATGTTCAACATAAAATGAATTAACGGACGACTGCTCATTTCTCACAACGACAGTGTTCTGCTCTCAATAACCGTTTGCGCTCTCCTCTCATTAGTTTCTGCACACATACACATCTCCCATGAAAATCGAAACTGTGAGAGCGTGTTCAACGTGTGTTCTCTCAAAGTTTGCTTGCCCTCTCCGCCCCAATACTTCTGCTCTTGCCAATATAAACCAAATTGAGAACGAATTTAGCTCTATTTCAAGAGCGAAATTCTTGAAAATTTAAGAACGAAAAGTTTTTTTTTCGTTCTACTTTTTTCTTAGTGTGGCTGATAAAGTAAAGAGGAATGTTCTATCATTCTTAAACAGTCTTTGTGTGGTAGGTGTGTAACCACTGTGCACCTATGAAAAGGTTCTTTTAACTTTTAACACAACCGTTCAACTTCAGCAGCTATAGCCGTTAGCTATGAAATAAGTAGCCCTAAAAATGCTTCCAAAACTTTCAAAAAATTGAGAGAATCTTGGCGTGGCCCTATAAAACATTCTCTGTACGCTCCATGCCAAGGATGAAACCCTGTCTGGTCTGGTCTGGTCTAGGAATTGTGCAATTACTTTTGTTCACATGAGTTCGCGATGAGTCATAGAAAAATCATTAAACTAGAGCAACAACTTGCAACGCCCACTGGGTGTGGAGTGTCAGATCTGGATTTGCCCTGCCTACGAATTGGCAAACAATTACGAGTTACATTTGAGCTGCTGCTGTTGATGCTGATGACAACAGCAGCAACTCATTGCTCAAGGTACAATGTCAAGACCTCGCGCCACATCGCCACAGGAGGTGGGGGTCACCACAATCGATCTGTGAATTCCTCTAGAAGTGCTGCAACATTTTCTGCACATCTCAAATTGCACACAAAACTAAAGGCATGACTTTCAAATATGCAGACACAGTTGGTCAAGCATTTTTGCCATGGATATGCTCTATTTGGTTTTGTTCCTTTGGTAAGCGATGCCAAGTCAAAATTGTTTTGTTGTGGTTGTTGTAGAGTTCAGTGAATTTTGTTGAACTGCAGAGTTGGAGCTGGCGTTGAGTGAGTGACAGGGCAAGGCTGGTTCAGGGACAAACTGTTTATGGGGGTGTTAGGGTTGGTAATAAAGTTTTGTTACATTTGGAAAATATGTGGAATTTAGCTAATGATCACCTACAACCCAGATTAACTGAGGGCTAAACATCACTGATCACTAATTTCAAGTGGTGAAAGGGAAACCTCTTCGTCGTCATAATATCTTGTATGTGGCAAGAATCATTTGCTTTCATCACTAGACTTTTTCTCTTAATGTCATGATAGCATGCAACTTCAAATACAACATTTAAAGTCATCTGTATATTCTCTTTTTACATGCCCATCCACATTTTGCAGGTTGCCTAATCAGCTGACATCATCTGTTTATGGTTATGATTGCACTTTGTCATCTTGTCGAGGCATTTGCGGTGTGCGCACAAACAGTCGTCGGCTCACACCACACACACTTCTTCTACTTCACACCACTCCAGAAGACACTCTTGGCACCTTTTGCATGTGGGCGATTGCCACCAACTAGGGTTTCATCTCCATGTCCAGACTCACTGCAAAATGTTTGCCACAAAGTTGCAAACTTTTCCTTTTGTTTTTGGTTTCTCTGGGCAGTGTGTGGCAATTATGGATCTCCCAGTCTCGATCTCAATCGCGACTCGTGCCACGCGTCTGCAGGTTACAAGAGCCAGCAAATTATGGTGCACATGGTGGGCAAATAGAAATATTTGTCTATAAAAACGAAAAAAAAAAAAAAAACAGTTTCCCAACACTTGCATATGTGTTCTGGTGCAAGCAGTATTTCAACTAGACGTTTTAATAAACATTTTAATTGGTATTAACTTAATTTACTTTCTAACTGTAATAAACATTTTTAATATTTTTAAATTAAATTTTTATAGTTTTTCTTTCTGTTTGTGGTAAAATGGAAAAAAAAAAAATCTCACTCCTCTATTAATTTAATGAATAGTTCAAAAATTTAAAAGAAACACGATCCACCTCACGTTTTCGATTTCGTACACTGAAAAAAACACATCAATCTAAAGTCTAGATTGAAAAACTCTTACAATCTTATGAAAAGAAGATTGCAAAAACCATGAAATGAGCTTAGAAATCTCAAAAACAAGATTTATCAACCTGGCTTGCCAAATGGTTCGTCCAAGCAAGGTTGAGGTTGCAGAGTCAATAGCACTGGGTATTGTACCCCGAATAGAGACTTAAGTGTGCCACGCGTTTTGGACTTTGTTTGCCACTCGTTGTGGACTTTGTTTACCACTCGCTGTGGACTTTGTTTGCCACTCGTCGTGCACTTTGTGTGGAGATCGAGTCCACTCGTTGTGGACTTTGCTTGCCACTCGTTGTGAACTTTGTTTGCCACTCGTCGTGGACTTTGTGTTGAGATCGAGTAGACTCAGGCTGGCATGAATTGCCAAACAAAGAGCGTCTCGAATTGTAGCAGGTTGCTTGTGGTCGATCAGATATGGGGATTGTTAAGCATGAACACCGGTGATGATGAAAGATGCGATGAAGATTACTATTCAGCTTTATAAAAAGTCTTTATAGCAGATTTGGTGCCTGAAGCTCATGTCATAACTGAGATCTGTGTGTTAATAGAAACATTTGAAAGAAGGGACTGGCCATATTAACTCAACTGCTGATGCTGATCGAGAATATATAGTAGTAGTAGTTTATTATTTGCTATTATGGGCATGGCATAGCGCCGTCAGCATAAGCAGTTTAACATAAGTGATTGTTTTAGATTTTACAGGTTTTTTTTTAACATTAATACATTAGATTATGAACAAATATTTTACATTTAATTTTGGCAGGACCTGACACGTTTAACAAATTACTAAAAGAATTCTGTTAATATTTTAGATCTATATTTTAGAGCATCCGTGAGGAAACTGCGCAGTATCTTCCAATTTGTTCGGTACAAAATGTTCAGGTACTCTTTCACTTGCAGATCTTCCGTTGAATTGGACACCTGGCTACAATATGTTCTGTGTCCTCTCTTTATGTAGTGTTGCAAAGCGGACACTGCTCGCTTTGGGCGGTAGTTCAAATGTAGTAGGGATGTCGAAAATATTATTGATATATCGAAATATCGATATTTTTGGCAAAAATTACAATTATCATTATCGCATATTTTTCTGAGGCAATATATCGAAAATCGAATTTTTTTTGCTGATATTTTTGTTTTAGCGTTCGGTCACACTTGTGCGAATAACTGTTTCTTGTGCTCTGGACATGTAAAGCAAAATGTTTTAAAGTTATTTTATTTAAGTTGATACACAGAAATCGCAGTGCAAATAAAGTTGTAAATACCAGTGGCAACTCAACAAATTCAAAGTCGCACTTAAAAGCAAAGCATAGAAATGCTTGGCTGAAATGTAGCCCATCTTTAGAACACACGGCTTGTATAGTCATTGTAGCAATTTCACGAACAAAAGGCCTAAAATTTGATGACGCTCTGATGTCACACACTGGATTTGGAAGGGAGAACAACATGCTTGCAGCATGTAGCAAATATTTTACATAATTGTTTTCAAACTACTTAACCGATTTTAAAATAGTGTTCTGTGCGATTAGTGATCATTCAATTGCCTTTCGATTCATATCTTGCTTGACTCCATTTGATGATAATGAAGTAAGATTTGGCTTAAAATGTAAGTGCACCTACCGGAAAAATGAAAAAAAATTCATATTTAAAAAACTTAGCCTTGAACAAATTTTTGAAATCGATTTATGAGATCACCAATCCAAACTACACTTAAAAATAGTTTCAGTAGAAATGGGTCTTTTTGGCAGTTAACTAGTGTTATTAGTTCTAGAGGATATGGCAAATCTAAGCTTCTCATACAAGTAAATTGGTTCTCTGCGAGTGATTATTAGGGCCCTAAACTTTATCCATTGGCTAAGGCAGAGATCAAAAATTTTATTTGCAATCCTTCTTCTTCAATCTTACCACCGCTTCCTCTTCTCCCTCTTCCTGTGTAGTTTGTTAAATGTTATAGATGCACCACATACGGAGAAGAAAAATTCCACGGTTTAGCGCCGCAGACGAAAATTAAAAAAAAAACATTTAACGATACTTTATTCTAAATCGTCAAAATTATCGATATAGATATTTTTGAAATATTCGAGAACCCTAAAATGTAGCATTTCTACTCTCGCTTTAAAAATCGCCATGCTATCCTGGAAATAGTTGTTCGATCCTAGCTCGTATGTCAGTCTGTCAGTATGTGGTCCTTGTGCCCGGTAAGAGCTTCGATGCTGGCCAGCATATTTTCAAGCTCAACAATCCATCTACTTTGGTTATCTAAGGTTATCTCCGTGTGGTATCGTGATGCAAGTTCTACCCAATTCTGAAAGAATTGTGCTTTGTGTTGCTGTAAGTAGGTTGCTGCGACTATCTGGCATTCTTAAAGCTTTTTTAATATTATATATTCAAAGTCCAGTTTCGAAATAGATGGCGTAGTTAGGCATGTTAAAGGGCAGGGCAAAGATTGATTTGATAAAGAATATGAGGCTTCGTTCTGGACTCCTCAGACTTGTGCTGCATAGCAGGTTATGGCCCTTGCTGTAACCTGGTACATCCTTTATATCACGCTCCTGCTAACGTTCTTTCCCTGCGTTAAGCTCGACCATGTACTGGTAATGGCTACTCGAGTGTCTTCTTTAAGTATATATACTTTTGGTGCTACCCACGTGAGAGAATCAGTTGATTTGGTGAACAAGTAATAAGAACATTTAAGTTTGTAAGCGTTAAACTGTATATTTAACATTTTAGTTTTCCATTTGCATGCCAATACCTTTCCCTGCCTCACCTGGAGAGTAAATTTTTTGTTTTACATTTTGATTGTCTGACAACGGGGTGCTTTGACACTCACTTTGTCGGTAACCTTGGATGCGTAGCTAAACCCGTTATGACTGGACGGACGCATTTTCCGATACATAATTGAGTTTTAATTGATACGAAAATTCGAAACAACCGACAAATGAAAATTGAAAAAACCAAACTAAAAGCTTTACATGCAAATTCTAGTAAAGGGAAGTGATTAATTTTGAAGTGGAGGTTTGGCCTGGCCTGGTCAGTGTATACACACGTACAAACATATAAATCATATCATATCGAATTACCAAACGGCCTTAACAACACAATTAAGACTCGTTTCGACTGGGCGGCTACCACAAAATCATAAAAGTACACGAAATAAAAAATAAAACCAATTGAATTGGCCTAATGAGTGCAACGAATTTGACAGCCAAACCGGGCCGCTCCACACAAGTGGAGCGCATTCATTATGCAGCTAATCGAGGGGGAATATGTGAAAGGGCCGTTAATCAGAATTTGTCTGTGCAATTCCAGAGCCATCAATATGCCAATTGGATTGCGCCTAATAGAGTTGTTGTAGAGTTGTGCCAGCCCCACCCCCGCCCGAGCAAGTTTGTTTCCTAAGTCTTTCGTTTTGGTGCAGTGTTAAAAATTGCGCAAAAGAAACTCTTACTTTTATTCAAACCAAATCGTGCCACAAGCAGCGAAACACAAACGACAACAACAACAGCAAAACAAGTAAATAATTTTCCAGCCTGAGGATAATTGTTTGCTATCTCAAATATTTTATTTTGTTTTGGTTTTTTGTATTTGTGAGTTAAGTAATAAAAAGCTGCACCACAATTTTTGGTCTAATTTGAAAAGCACAAAAAAAAAACAATCAAATTGCAAAAAAAAAAACTCATAATTATGGAGTAAAAGTGGGCGTGCTTGGCAAGGAGGCAGCCTTAGAATAAGCCAAAAAGAAAGCTACAACAACTACACGAACCCCAAAAACCGGGCCAAGGTTGCCTCAAGTCAAATCACAGCCATAATTAGATCAAAAGTCATAATTTTTTCTCTTGTTGTTGTTGTAGGGCCCCCACCACAAAAGGTTTTTTTTGAACAAATTTGAAGCAAAACACAAAAAAAAAACTCACTTTAATTTGTGAGCATTTCATTTTGTCAAGTCGACTTGGACTTGGCTTTACTTTACTTTTTAAACAAACAACAATGAACATAGCGCACGTTTTATAGGGCGGTCTACACAAAACTTTGTGGCCAATTTAAATGTCATTGCGCCATTTTACAATACTTTTGGTTCGCCTTTGAAGTCGAAAAATCTTATCAATGAATTATCTACAAGAGCTGGAACGATAGCCACAAAAGTAAGGCTGGGTGTGGGTGAAGTGGGAGGTCAGTTCGGTTCACAGAGGCGTCAACTGGCCACTCACAAAGTGATTGTCAGTCCAAATCCGATCGATGTAAACAGATAAAGGTAAACAATTTTGAAAGTGAAAGCCCGCTTAAAACAGAGTTCTTCAGGTATCAAAAAGGGGGGAGGGGGGGGGGGGGGGGCACTTGGGTCATTGAATTACAATAAACTTAAACAATTATTAAGGTTTTTCAATCTAGCAAATAAAAAGCCTTAAAATCACCACAACAAACTGTTTTTTGTACCCTGTACGCATTGAAAATGGGTAAAAGGGGATCATGAAGTTGTGCAAAAGTATGTAACAGGGAGAAGGAAACATATCCCGACCCTATAAAGTATTTATATATTTGATCAGCGTCAACAGCCGAGTCGATTTAGCCATCTCCGTCTGTCTGTACGACCGCTTCGATATCAGAGACTATAAGAGATAGAGACTCAACTTTTTGCATATAGGTGTATACCGTACCCAGATCAAGTTGGTTTAAGATTTCGAAAATTTTCCGCTGTTCAAACTTGAACATGATATTCAACTCGGTCCACACGCAGTGTTTGGAAGTACCTAGGTACAAATACCTAGGTACATACCTAGATACATATTTTGTGTACCTTTAACCTTACCTCGATATTTTAAAATTCGCGTAGCTTTTACCTTCTTCCAGGTCTTAATTTTCATTTACCTTGTCAATAAGTAAGGTACTAGGTACTTTTCGTACTTGATTTTTTCGCTCCGATTACATTATAGCCGAGATGCTGCCGCGCTTTGCCATATTGAAAAGAAAGCATCAGGGACCTGTATGTGGTTTTAACGGGACGTCCGGTAAACATTCCGTGTTCAAAAACTATACGATCCACGCTAGATTAAAGAAAGGCGGACTATCAGCCGTGCTCCCACTATTCAGTGGTACACAGATGGGTCTTTGACACCCCAAGGAGCTGGACTTGGGGTAGCAGGACCTTGAACGAAAAGGTTTGAGTCAATGGGAGAATTTGCAAGCGTATTTCAAGCTGAAGTATGTGGTATCTCCCGATGCGCAGACCTCAATATGGGAAAAAACTACCATAATAGAGAAATTGTTAACCTTTCGGAAAGCCAAGCAGCGCTCAATGGGCTAAGCAGCAACAAGATCACCTCTAAGCTAGTCTTAGAGACAAAGAACAAGAGACACGCAAGGGTGCAGCCACTGCAATGGTAGGACCAGAACCCTATTGTAGCATAGGCCAACACACCATTAGCGAGCTCCTCAGAAAGGAAGAGAATACGCTTAGAACAGCCTCCTGGGTAAACACCAGGGGCATGAGACAAGCAAAAGCATTAATAGTGGACCACACACAACCTGAAAAGGTTCCAGAATTTAATCCAACAAGGAAAGAATGCCCTTATGATTCTAACAGGGCTCTACACAGGTCACTGCAGGCTTCGGGCTCACCTGTACAAGCTGGGAATAGATACTGTGAAGAGAAGGAGGAGAACATACCACTGCACCACTGAACACCCACTGCGATGCTCTAGCGAGGCGCAGTTTCAGCAGATTTGGGGAACACAGCTTACCCCCCAACAAGATAAGTAGCCTAGAACCCACGAAAATCCTGACGTTCGTACAGGCAATAGGGCTGCTAGTAGAGTAGTAAACTAATTTTGGGGGCACAATAGATCAGTATTGGTCACAGTGCGGTATTCCCCAACAACAAACTAACTAGCTAAAGTTCATAGCAAATACCGACTTATAGGTATCCAAATGTTAAACGATTTTCTTTTTTTGAAAACTTGACTTCATGCGAGGCAAAGACCTTTACTATAAATTGCATTCCGAAATTGTAAAGTGTTTTAAAGATTGGCTTGTTAAAGAAATTATGGAAAATTTGGAAACTGATGTCAAGGAGAGTTCAAATACAAAGGATTTCGAAACTTTTACGATACCAGTAATGAAAGATTGGATGAAACTGAGAATTGTTAATAAAATTCTTATATTGAATTGGAAGTCTTAACTTATCTTGTCGATTATAGCCATATAGTTATGTTTAGTTATAGTTAATATTTATTACTAATATAAATTGATGAACCATGGTTTTTAATTTAAAAGTACCTATTTTGTACCTTTACCTAGGAACTGGAAATTCCGGATACCTTTTACCTTACCTAGGTATATTTTTTGACATTTACCTTACCTAGGTAAGAAAATTGGGTACCTTTCCAATCACTGTCCACACGTAGTGTAAATCTTATATTTAGATAACTCAGCCTATGTGATAAACATGTCACTTTTTGTAATAGCATTTAATATTAACATCGGCAAGTGACACGGATCTGGACAGCCGAGATACCACTCATCCGGTGGAAAGCACTTGACATGCATTGTGTGGAAAACCGCCCTTGTGACCAACGCAGATCATTTATATACATCGTTAGTTTAGAGCAGAGTTAAGGAAGAAATTTAGAAATAAAAGCAAAATCGCTCGCCAGAGTGAATCAGTACAAATTCAAACTTACAGCCGTGCTCATTAAAGGTGTACCGCCTTTTAACTGCAAAACACTGTCAGGGCACAATTTTAAAGTTAGAATCTCGTGATTTAATATATATTATCCTAGTCCGTATATCTATCTATTTTGAAAAGCACACAAAACAATTTAGCTCGTGAGTGCGGGGGGAGCACTGTGCCTACTGCAGGTAGAACACAAAGATGCGTAACGGCCATTCAAGTTAATGTCAGGCAAAATTTTAAGCGTGGATTTTCGATGTGGATTTTCGAATTTACATAAGTAGTGCTGTGCGTGTGTATTTTTGATCTCCCGACTTCGTTTCTCTTTAGTTCTGCTTTGACGCAGTCTGCTCAGTTCCACGTTTTCAGAGTGCGCTCGTAATTTCTTGGGGTGCTGTTGGGGCCGGAGAGCAGCATTACTAAGAGCAAGAACGCCTAGCGCTCTCAGTTTGACAAGCAAAAAGAATAGGAATGCAATGAATGGTAGCTAAAACGTCGATATGGGCATTTCCACAGAAAGGTAAACCAAAAACGGAAAAAATCTATTCATTAAATGCATCTAACTTATCCTATGTATTTTTTATTATAATTTATTTTTGACCGAATCAGCTATAAATATATAGTTACAACATTGCAGATCATATTAAGTTAGTTGCATTAAGAAACTCGAATGCATTCCGCAGAGATTTGCTCTTATGTGAAAGCAGACAAAACGCACTTCCGTACTGTGTCACGTTGCGTATGCCATTTTGTCTGCCTGTATCTTGGGACCTTACTGTCTACAACTCTCAGCTTTTACATTAAATAAAGTGCTACTCAAGTGCTATCCAAAAATCAAAATGCGGAAATTTTTGGTAAAATTTTGCTTTGTTTTTCTTTATAATAAGGCAAAAAATTCGTACGATTGTCACGTTCGTAGCTGTGGAAATGCCCATATTGAAATAGTCTTGCAATCGTTATTCAAGAATTGTAATTAAATTGTTGTATTTATATGCAATTTTACTGTATTATTATTACAAATATTATTATAAGCAAGGTTTGCACTTATTCATATTCTAATACATTAACAAATCTTTAAACTTGCCTAAGTCTTCTTAATATATTGAAAAGGATATAGAAGCGACGTAGTGGAAATTGTGTAAGGGATTGTGGAAGGCGCGCGCCCACCATTCGCGTCCGTGTTCGTTAACGAACATCTGACGCACCCATACAAATACAAGTGTATTTGACGCGAAGCGACACAAAAATCGCCACCTTGCGGCATTTTGATATACTGCATTACGCATCTTAGTGAGTTCTAGAAGCTTTTGTGTGAGTGTTTGCGTGCGCGTGTGCGTGTGCGTTTTTGTACATGTGTTTGTTTGTATGTGTTTCCCAATTGTACAGGGTACTTCGGAGTCGGGCCACTCGACTGCAGCGCTCTTACTTGTTTAACCTAGATAAAGGTCTACACAGAAAACAAAAAGATATTTGTTGATCATCCATTCGATAATGTCGGTATCCATTTGGACTGCAAAGTTAAAATTTTGTAAATAGTATAACCGGTGCCATGTAATTATATGATTGCCGCTTTCACACTGTATAATATTTAACCTGGCAGGATCGCCATGTAAATAGTGGGTTGGTTGCCAATATAAATGGTGAGTTAATTGTTCACATAGTTGCCATATAATATTACGTCAATCAGAGGGGCGTCCGCCAAATAACAACACACATCAACTTTACTTTAATTATATTTTTTCTTTTATTCATGTGTTTAAAGTTTGCGGGCAGAGTCACGAACGGACCCTGCCACAAGAATAATTAAAACTCCACTGGTTTATGTATTTAGAAATGTCTTGGCCAAAGGCCTTATTTTGAGACTAAAGCGAAGGCATAAACTGGACTAAGAGTTTGTCTAATCAGCGGTTGTACATGCGCTGTTTCTCAGCCTTTGCTTATGTGATAAACAAGAGATCTCAGGTTTCACATAGAACCAATGTCTTGCGCTTTTGAATTGAAAGTTTTGTTTTTTTTTATATATTATTATTTATTGGATCTTCTCATACAGAGACTTACAATAAGTTTTTAAATCTTAATATTAATATTATGATTTTGTCTTTCGGTTAAAAAGGGATGGTTGGTTGGACGGCCCTTACATTGGTCGCTGGGCTGGTATGTCTTATCTTTTTAGCCGGGTGTGGCTACTGAGTTGGATAAGTGCTCTAGCTCATTGACTGGGATGGGATGATAACTTTGTTGTGAGTTTAGTTTGTCAGCAAGCAATTTGGTCCCTTACGGATGGTATATTGAGATCCTTCTGGATGTTTTCGTACCGTGCGCCGGTTATTGTTCTTAAGATTTTGTTTTGCACTCTTTGGATAATTTCAATGCTGGATAAACATGCGTCTCTCCATAGTTCTACGCCATATAGCTAGGCTGGTTTTATGGTAGTGTTATACAACAGTACCTTTAGCTCTAAGCTGAGTGGGGAGTCTTCTTGGCGTCGATGTGCCTTCTCCAAGTCAGCCTTCTGTCTAGATGCATTCCAAGGTAAGTAAAATTTTTGTCATGCGGAATTGAAATATTGTTGAGCTTCAATGCCGGACAGTCCTTAGTACTTAGTTTAAAGGTAATGTGCTTGTACTTGTTTTCGTTGACTTTAATTCGGCAGTTCGCCTGCCAGACTTCTACTTGTTCAAGATGATTTTTAATGTCTGCGTTGCTTGCACAGGTGCGACATAATAAAGCAGTGTCGTCTGCGAAGGTAGAGGTGGATACGAAATTGCTTGTGGGAAGATCGGCCGTATATAGAACATAAAGGGTGGGGGCAAGTTCGCTTCCTTGAGGTACTCCAGTCTTGATCTCAAACTCTTCTGAGGTGAAATCGTTAGAGCGTACAGAAAACATTCGATTTGTTAGATAAGACCCGAGCAACGCGTGAGTGTCTTGGGGTAGTACAGTATTTAATTTATATTTAAGTCCATCTAGCCAAACTCTGTCGAATGCTTGGGCAACATCAAGGAATACTGCACTACAGTACTGTTTGCATTCAAAGGCGAATCGAATTTCTTGTATGATTCGCCGCACTTGCTCTATTGTACCGTGTTTTTCTTTAAAACCAAATTGATGGGATGGTATTGAGTTGCAATTTTTCAGAAATGGGAAAATTTAAAGTAATAACAGTTTCTCAAATAGTTTAGTTAAACAGGACAGAAGGGCGATTGTTCTAGATGACGATGCCTGGGCTTTGTCTTTTTTAGGTTTTGGAATCATAATGATGACAGACTTCTTCCATCTTTGGGGAAAGTGGCCGCATGATGCTATGGCGTTAAAAAATTTGCAAATGAAATGTAATGCATAATGTGGAATTGAATAATGATCATTTTTGGTGTAATTAGGTCGTGATCCGCAGATTTCCTAGGGTTCAGTTGCTCCTTTATGATCTTGGATATATCTCGCACTCGAAACGTTAGCGGATTTTGTGAAGGTGGGTTTGAGAGCGGTGGAAGAGTGAAATGATTTGTTGCTGGGTTTGGTTGAAATTTGGCATACGGCATGAGTAAGCATGATCTCTGATTGACTTAAGTTGGGGTGTGCTTTCCATAGAGAAAACTTAAAGCTTGTTGGAGAAAGACGTTCAATATAAGTCTTTTGGGGCTTGTACATCGTCTTTGAGGGCTTTTGATAGTTTCCGCGTGGCTGTTTTTAGCATTTGTTTCGCCATTTGTGACTGAAATGTATTTAATGGAATAATAAAAAGTATACTAATAATGTCCATTTAATGGAAAATTTATCTTAAATTTGTATCCAATGTATCTGAAAATCTTGGACGATTTGGACATGTAAAAAAAAGGATCCATCCCAAATGGATCTTAATGCAACTTTTTTCTCTGTGTACAGTTTTTGTTTTAAAAACTTCAAAATATCAATTTATTTTCTAATTTTCGGTTAAGCTACGGCCTTAACGATTCCAAGATTAGAGATTCTTGGAAAAATTTTTAAATGTCTTTTTAGCACGGTCACACTGAACCAATTTTAATTTATTGATCATTGGATGTCATACATTTCCGTGCGGAGATATGTCGTTTCGAACATGGCAGAAATATGACTTCTTAAAACGACACAGAAAAAAAGGCTTAAATCAAGCCCAAAATAAATTTATTTGATCTCGACCTTCGGATTGAAATTTCAAGTACGAGTCGAATTGGATTCTACTTGAATCCAGCACGAAAGGATTGCAACAATCCTAAAATACTTGGATCAATCCGAAAATGCTAATTTCAAGTACGGATCCTACTTGAAAATCAAATGATCCTGACTCGTGAATGAAATAAGTACGGAATTCCACTGTCAAAGCGAAAAGAAACCGAGAGCAAGTTCGAGTTCACAAAATGACAAGATCCGGCAGCACCAACGCAACGTGACCGAATCGGAGTTTTAAAATCTACGTAATGCATTGGCATTTGATATGAAAAATTGATATTATACAATTAAGTATATGGTTATGGTCTTTTTATTTTCTGTGTAGCAACTTAGGCCTTAAACTAAATCTAATTATTATGTATTTTATTGAAAGTTTTACTCCTCCAGAAAGAACTTTGTCTGGTTTTGAACTCTCGCTCTATTGGCACACACAAAATTGATAGGCCTGTACGAGAGGCCGTTGTTCCGTTGCGCCATAGAAATTCTTGCCAAGGTTCATTGAGCGCAACAACAACAACAACAATAACAACCAACTGACTGCGCCTTGGTTTAATTAAAGTTTTTTTTTTTTTTTTTTTTGTTGTACATGTGCACTTTTGTGTTTGCCTCGTGATCTCATCTCGAATTTCTGTCTATCGTTTTGGCGGCCCCTTTTATGAGGTACGCCCTCTCTCCACTGTGTGCCAAACCAAAACAGGACCGAACCATTTTGGGTACGTTGCGACATATGGAAAGATGCTAATTTAGATACCTTTAAATAGAATTTGCAAGTGAAATTGTTGCATTACCAATAAACATGATGACTGAAATTATCTCATTTTATATTTTAAACTGTTTTGTGCAATTAATTGTAAATAATAATATGAGCAATTTGCAATTTTTCACACATATGCCAAATCTGATTATATCCAATCTGAATTTTACATATTTGTGGTTGCGTTTGATGTTGCCAGAGGCAAAACAACAACGAATGCGCGCTATGCGCATAGGCCGTGTGCACTCTAGGTTTTAAATTGGATTTTCAAAGAAATTTAATCTTGGGTTCTTTTTTTCCCCAAAAATCAAACAGTCAACTTTTCCACCAAGGAAGTTAATTAAATGATTATTTTGTACTGTAAATGTTGAAAAATTACAAAAAAAATGTTTTGCCTTGTAAACCCTAAAATTAGTTGCTAAATTTTCATTGTCAATTGCCAAGCATCTACTTATCGCATTTAATTGTGATTATAATTTGTCGGAGCTGTAATTAAGCTCCCCCCCCCTTGCGCATATATAATTGCCATGTGAAACACTTTAAAATGCCATAAAAAGCGACTCATGAGAGACACCGTGGAATGTTTGGCAAGTATGGCAAGTTGGCAGTGACCAAAATTGGTCAAGAAGCGTGGCAATTGTAACAAATTTTATTTTTTATTTTTGGCAGGATGTAATCAATGTCGGCAATTGGCATCGCCATCGATATAATTAACTTTTAAGAGCCTCTCAGTATCGCTGGCCCCAGAATGACAATTGTTTGCCACAGGAAGCGGCACATAAATTGAATCGAATTGCAATTGCAATTTCCAATTGAGAGCACAGAGATAGAATCAATTTCCAAGCTTATGACAAATACACAAAATACCAGCAACTGCCACTGAAACTGCAATTGGTGATCTTATCGATTGACAGAGACACGGGCAGAGACAAGTTGATCGATCGCTGGGACCACCATCGAGTACAGTGGGCCCCACTGTCATGTTCAACACTCGAGACACTTGCACGACTTTTTTTTTCCAATAAGCAATTTGCGCCAAAAGGAAAGAAAAAAAAACTAAATGAAATTATGTTAACATAATTGCAATCTGAAAAACATTTCAAAGAAAATTGAGAAAAAGGCCAGCACCCCCTCGCGAAATAGCTAAACAACACGAGATACATGCATGTGAGGCAACAGTTTTGAAGTTCATTTAAAAAGATAAAATGCAATTTTGTTATTACATTTTCAAATTGATTTTTGTTGCTGTGGAGTAAAGCAAGTAGAATTGTATGCCAAAATCCAACAGAAGGGGGCAGCAACAAAAGGGCAGTGTGTCCAGAGTAAGAAAATCCGCGATAAAAGGGTTCAAATTAGTATACAAATCACAACAAAACTACAATTAAGCATATAATTTCTATTATTTTTAAATATCTATACATCTACTAGCTGACCCGACAAACGTTGTTTTGCCATATAAATTGTTTCTAATTTAATGATTGTGCAATATCCGTACTCCAGATTATTGTTTCTTCTTCGAATCACAAATTTCTCTCGTCGCTGTGCGGTCGCCAACCATTATTCCAGCAACGTCGTCAACAGCAGGCGCATTAAATCAGGATTGATAGCAATTGCGTGATTGTCACTTTGCAATTCATGCATGTTGGATTCAAATGGGAGTTCAGCTCGCCGACGATGCGCCTGGCGTTATCCTACTATATGGTACACTTCACCTTTGATTTTGATGGTTGAAATAAATTGCTGACCATTTACCGCTGTATTGTGCATTATTTCTGTTGGTCCGAACGAAGTCGTTTGAAAGCATGAATTAAATCTACGAATGAACCTAAAAAACAGGTTTGAATCTGGATCCGTGCCGATGAGCAAGCCTTTCAATGGTTCTGGTGGCGTCTCAATTTCCGGTAGTTGCACTTTATTTCATTCGGACTCATTTTTGAATTTGAGCGCATGACAATTGGGACATTCTTTGTCCATAGCACCCATCTGGACTTTCGGATGAGCGGACTGAGATAACTGAGATTATGAGATAACTGGCTTATAATCGAATACGAGACGAAGGAACGAAGCAGATGTAAATGCTCGATGTACTTGTTGGCGTTGTCGGTCAATTGTTTGGCGTGTGTTAACATATGTTGTTGACTTCGGAGAGCTCGCACCTCTTGTGATTGAGAAGAACGCAGTTGCGACATTTTGACACGCGTAATTTAATTTATTTCATGTAATTGTTGATCTGTTCTTGCTGCCTTAACATTTCGTATGTGTGTTGTTGCATTCGTTCGACGTGTTGCTGGCAAAACGATCTTCCAATAACGATAACGATTTTCACTATAATAAAACATAGAGTGACACAGATGAGCAGCCTGCTGCGTCATCAGTTCAAAAGAATGTTCTGCAAAGGGACACCCAAATCAACTAGCGTTACGAAATGAAGTTAAAAACCTATTCTACACCTACCAAATATACACAAAACAAAGCTGTTTCGGAGGAGTTTGCTAACTTACATGTAACACGAGATTTTTATATACATACACTAAGAAACGAGAACGTAAGTTAAAGTCGGCTCTAACCGTCTTCGATATACCCGTTACTCATGGAAACAAATGTTTAATAGCCTTCCTGTGAGCCTGAGGTGGGACGGCCGAA
The DNA here is from genome assembly GCA_037044535.1 of Lordiphosa magnipectinata. Lineage (NCBI taxonomy): Eukaryota > Metazoa > Arthropoda > Insecta > Diptera > Drosophilidae > Lordiphosa > Lordiphosa magnipectinata. Next base: position 1,534,467 of record JBAMBO010004081.1, read on the forward strand.
AAGTATGCAACATTTTTTTACTTGGCTATTTTGATGAAAATTTTAGGGTTTATAGATATTGCGAATATGAATGTACGTTTTAAATTTCAGATCGATATCTTAAAAATTGTGGGAGTTATTCAACATTTTTTATTGTGGGGGCGGGGTGGGCGTGGCAAAAATTTGAAATATACTTGATCTGCGTGCAGACAATAGAAGCCTAGATTTCAAATTTGGTTGCTCTAACTCTTCTAGTCTCTGAGATCTAGGTGTTCATACAGACAGACGGACGGACGGACAGACGGACATGGCTATCAAGAATATATATACTTTATATGGTCGGAAATGATTCCTTCTGCCTGTTACATACATTTGCACGACTTTAGTATACCCTTTTACTCTACGAGTAACGGGTATAAAAAGTCGAATGACTAAATTGAGTATGAACGCTATTGAACAAAAATCTATTCGTTCTTGAATTTTCAAGAAATTCGCTCTTGAAATCGATCTAAATTCGTTCTCAATTTGGTTTTTATAGTCAAGGGGAGTGAGGAGAAGTATGGCGACCGAGAGGGCAAGCAAACTTTGAGAGAATAGCGTTGAACACGCTCTCACAGTTTCGTTTTTCATGGGAGAGGGATGTGTGCAGAAACTACTGAGAGGAGAGCGCAGATGTTATGTGCTTTATTATGCAAAATTCGCTAAAACTTACGAAAACACAGCCTTCCAACCTATTGCAAATGGAATATGCTTGCAAAAAACGAACGATCGTTAATCGTTCGGGTCCCACTTCTCATTTTGGGTTCCAATAGCACGCGTGCTGCATGCGTGCCATTAGAAGGGAAGTTTGCATGAAATGCAGACTTCTTCGCTTCTAACCCACTGCAAAATAGAACGTGCATCCGTTTTCATACAAAAATTGGTAGAGCATTCTTCCTTCTAAAAAGAACAGTGCCAGATGGGATTCTTTTGGGAACCACGTTTCGCCAAGTCCGACTGGGGAGTGAATATTGTTGTTAGTGTTTGTACTCTCTGTTAGTTTTCTACTTCTGACAAATTTCCACTGCTCATTTCTGGACCCCATACAAATTTTTTTTTTTGTCATTTTCACCCATTTTGCGGTGAATTTTTCATAATTTCAAAAAAAAAATTACAACTTCAATTGAAACTACAAATTTTTTTTTAGACATATGTACATGACCCATTCCAAAGTCACATCTTTAGTATGCTCTTTTTCATGCCATCCAAAATGGGTTCCAAAAAAACGTGTTATTCATACATTCTTTGCGCAGCGAACGCCGCATGCATGAAATATTCCCTTACAACGGATGGACTTCTGGAACTGTTCTTTGAGAAAGAGAAATTGGAAAGGAACCCCGAACGATTCACGAAGTTTAAAGCAACAACATAAACCCATGCTAAAATACCAACCCAAAGAAGCATTCTCTGACGGTTTCAAGTGGAACTTTTCAGTTTTGGGAAGTACTTCTTCGGTGAAAAAGAAGTTGTAAGGATGTGCATTTTTCATGGTGTCAGGTTCGACTGGGTAGAGACCAATTAATTAAACATTTGACAGATTCGGACATCTTATCAATCTAAACAGTTTATAGTTATTGCAACAGAATTCTCAGTTGATCAAACTTGTTTTGTATATTGAATACATTGATACATATACATATTCCGATACATATTTCCGATCCTTTGACCAATGTTAAATTTTTGGTTTACAGCCCTCTTACAAATACTGACACTTCTTGTGAATTTGCCCAAGTTAACACAAGTTTTCTTGGCACATAAATTGCATTGACAAAATGTTACAATATTTTTTTTTTGTTATTTTTTGTTGCGGTATGACGCAAAATGCTCTATAATTTGCTTGGTATGCGTGAGCATTCAATGCACAATAATTTTCATTTTCAGTTTTCTTGTTGTTTCTGTCTGTCAATAAAGAGGCCTTTGTCAACATTTGTTGCCGTAATCCAAGTCACACGCAATTTCAAATATTTTCTGTCTGTTTGCCGTCTTCATTTGCATTTAATGCATACTTGTGGCATGGGGCAAGCCGAATGGCCAAATAGTTGAGAGTCTCTTATAATTAAAAACAGAAACAAAAACAGAAAAAAACGCCTTAATTGCCGAACCGACAATTGCGATATAAATAAAAACAAGAAAAACGTTATAGCAATTATGAGAACGTATCCATAAAACCCTCATGGAATCGGAATTGAAATTGAAATTCAAATCGGAATACGGAATGAAAATGCGAGCAGCAACAATTGCGCAAAATAAATTACCAGCCATTTGTCCAAGTTGATTTTGTAGTACGAGTATTTTGCGAATTGAGTTATGCCGACGACGTTGGCATCGATCGATTTGAATGTGAGACAAATTGCAAGGCATTCGTTAACCACATTTACATTTACATACATACGTACAAGTACCACGGGTAGGGATATTAATATACCCATAGCAAAAGATTTATGACCTGATCAAGGATAGGTAGATAAACCAAAAAATAAAAAACTTACTCAATTATTTCAATTTAATTATGCTAGCGATTTTTGATCTTGAAAAGATGTTTTCAACTTTAAGCGTTTTTTGAAATGTATTTTACCTATATTTGAGATGCATCTGCCACTTTAAGAGAAGACGTTCTGGCTTGTGTCTACTAACACCTAATCAAGGCAGCACCAACAAACTTTTACTATAGACAGCACTTGAATCAAGCACGAAAGGATTGGAACAATCCTAAAAGTCTTGGATCAATCCGAAAACGCTCATTTCAAGTACGGATCCTACTTGAAAATCAAATGATCCTGACTCGAGATTGAAATAAGTACGGAATTCCACTATCAAAGCGAAAGAGCGAAAAGAAACTGAGATCAAGTTTGAAACTGAGAGTAAAAAGCTCTCTCAGGCTAAATGGGTACAAACACATATACAAATTTTTCTGTCAGCACAGCAGTTATTGATGGTGTGGGTTTTTTGTGCTAACCGTTGCCTTGGAATTCCCTACCAGTCATAGCACTTCCAGCATGAGAAGGTAGCTGCTGAATTGCAGTTGATGGGTCAAGTCAATTGAAGAGACTTCAATAGCGAAAAGCCTGCATTGTAATGTTGTTTGTGTCCTTTTTTTACAGTTGTATGCAAACCAATGACCTCGGCTACAAATTTCTGGTTTGATAATCAAAAAGGTCGTTAAAAAAGTAGCATGGAGTGCTTGTGAGTTGCTTTTTTGGGGTCAAAATGAGTTTAAGCATCGAGCTAAAGTCAATCTCACGTCATTTTTGATGCAATCCTTTTTCGGATTGGATGTAGTTCGAGTATCGAGCACAATTTAATCTCGGGTAAACTTGCACCAAGCTGACTTCGAGATCAAATCAAATATGAATATCGAGCTTAAATCAATATTGGACCTTCTTGATTGGATCCGACTGAGGGATGAAATCGAGCTCGAATAACAAGATAAAATCAAATCCAGTGTGAGCTTAAGTCGAGATCAAGACAAGAACTCCGGGATTGAAAATTCCGTTCGCAAATCCATCCTTCTCGTACTTGGTTTTAGAAAATCCGGGCTTGATCGACTTCTGACATCGTTTGGGATTGATTTCAGCCCGGATATCTCGTATTTTTATACTCTGTACCGAAGGTACATAGAGTATATTAAGTTTGTGCAAAAGTATGTAACAGGGAGAAGGAATCATTTCCGACCCTATAAAGTATATATATTCTTGATCAGCATCAACAGCCGAGTCGATATTGCCATGTCCGTCTGTCCGTCCGTCCGTCTGTCCGTCCGTCCGTATGAACGAAGAGATCTCAGAGATGGTAAGAGATAGAGGTTTGACATGTATGGGACATACACTTCTTATAGTTGCAGGCAGATTGTTTATTTTTAATTTTTGCCATGCCCCCTCCCGCCACCGCAATTTGAAAACGTCATATCTCCCACAGTTTTGATAATAGATTGTTCATACCTTCTAGAGATATCTAGCAATCAAAATTATTTATCGATTTGCTGAAGGTATGATAAAGATCGGATGAACGATACTCAAGTTATGAGCAAAAAACGGCCAGTAAACACCCACCACCCCCCACCAATCACCACAGCATTCTATTGAACGGCAATCTTAGTGAGAGAGAGAGAGAGTGAAACTCAGAGATGAGCGAGTATACTTCGTAAGCAAATGCGAGCTGTGACGTTAAGGGTACAGAGTATGTTATAGTCGGGCTTGACAGACTTCCTTTTTTGTTTTTTTTATGTAGAGACTGATTATCGAGAACTATCGAAAACTGTAAATTGAGTACTCGATACCTAGTATCGAGTAACGACTGCTGAGTTTCGAGTACCGATTATCAAGTACTGAGTATCGAGTACTATGAATCGAGTATTGACTACGCTAAGGCCCGTTTTCTCATGTTCATGTTTTTGCTCAAATCGAAATCCATCTAGATTTTGCAACTAGATGGTTTTTGTGCAATTGGTTGTCTCATGTAGGTTGATTATAAATTCGGGCATTTGCGCCACGGTCACACCGGGAGGACTGGAATGGTATAATACTAGGTTGGCAGCACCTCTGCATTCGGCTGATTATTGTCTTTTGTATTGAGCGCCAATTTTAAAAATTAAAGCAAGAATTTTACAGAGGAGGAGAAGGTTTTTCTTTTGGAACGACTTGTTACTATGATGGGAGATTAAGCAGTAGGTCGAAAGCTATGTTCACACAGGCAAATAATTTGGACAAATTTTCATGAAAATTGGGCTATATATGCCAAATTGTGGAACTTTCCGGCTATATTTGATCAAATTATTTGCGTATGGAACAACAGTTAAAGTTTTTAGACCTGTTAAATCTTTAATCATGGCTATTTTTATCAAAATTAGTCCAAATTATTTGGTTGTGTGAACTTAGCTTAAGCAATGAACTAGGGGAATCAGAATTTGCATCTGTAATTTCATCAATGTCTGCAGGTGTATTAAAGGCACATCCAATATTGTCCATTTTTGGTTTACTTACTAACAATGCAGACTTTACTGTTTTTAGCCGCAGTTTTCAAATATTTTTCAGTGTGACCATATGCGTGGATACATAAAAATACTTAATTTTCATTAGCATGTAGATGGTTTTGAAATCAATGAGGGTGAATTAGATTGCTACGAAATTCATCTAGATGGTTAGCATTGAACATGAGCAAAGCAAATGCAGCAAATCCACCTAGATTTGCAAAAACACCAACATGAGAAAACGGTCCTAAGTATGCTAAGTATCTAGTACTGAGTATTATGTTTTTAATTCAGATTTCTCTTTGTAGCGAGCTTTACTCGTACCGGACGTTTCAAGACACCCACTCTATATTTTATCATTTTGATCCATAAAATATTGTTTTGATATGCTTGAAAATGTGAGTTTGATATATTCGTACTGGTCAATTTCATCTCAGTATCATATGAAACAGAATAGGCAGAAAAACAGTTTGATTTTGTAACATCGTTCCCAAATACATACATATGTACCAAATTAGGTCAATGGAGTCCCGTTTTGTGGTCTACTTGCAAAAAATGTGGTATAAGCTGTTGCCCACATGCCTCTCTGTACTGTCAGAATTTATGGGTTTCATATTATGGAAGTGAATGCTGTCTGAATAATGAAAAAAAAAAGCAAAAAAATAACTAAGACACGAAAAGCCTAATGATTGAGCTGCAGTTAAAACGAATCAGTGCTGCTGATGCTGATGCTGTTTCTGCTGCTACTGATGATGCGCGTGCCATGCCGTGGCGCCATTTGGTTTGGTTTAGGAGAGACCTCAACCAAAAATGCACAATTTCTGTGCAAATTTGTTTGACGCTTCCGGCCCGAGCCTGGAGTTTGCCCGTTTGCCGCTTACTATTTTCGGGAGATGGATTTAAGTGCTTAGTTTGGACAGAGTTGGCTGCCCACCAGCTGCTGTTACTGTTGCTACTGTACAACAAACCTGCAACCTGCAGTCAGACATTCACTTTGTATTCATCGTCATAATTTCCGCACCGCTTTTCTTAAAAGGAGTTGTTTTTTTTTTTTTTGTCTGCTGGTGAAAGATGAGATTGCACTTTTTTATGGCCATGGTCAAGCAATTATGTCTTCACCTTTTTATATCAATTGAATTTGATTAAAAGCCAACATTCCCCCCATCTGAAGCAATTTGCATGGCAATTAAATGGCCCAAGCGGAAGCCGGGCCCAAAAGATCTAACCGTTAATTATGGCTTAATAAATATTAGCTGCCAAAAGTGCAATAAACCACAACTAACGACAAGCGACAATCACCAGAACACGAAGGAGACATGCAAAGGCGGTAGATATCGATGTGGAGTCTGTGTAGTCTGTGTGTGTGCGATTCTGGTTCTTTGGTCAAATGTCTGGGGCAATTAAATTCCCAGCGATTGGCTGCGGTGTGTGTTTGCAAGCAAAACAAGCACACGCATGGGCACAGTGGCACAAATTATTAGTTATTAAATCATAAAATCATAAAAGTTCGGTTCATAAAACTTCCCTAAATTATCATCTTTAACTGACGGCAGAATTTAAAGCTGATCTCGATAATTTACCACGCTTCGTGCATGCTAGTTCAGTTGTAAGTTCAGCTTTGCAGAATCAATCAAGCACGTTTGCTTATTTCGGGTTGCTGACGTTCTAAAATATATTGGTCAGCCGTCTGCTCATCTTTCAGGCGAATATGTGCGTGCGCCCTAAGAGCAGAGTCATAATAATTATAGGGCACAGGATCAGTGCAACATTTGGTAAAGATGCGAGTCGCAAAAAACTGATTTATTATGTAAACGAGGTTTTTCGGGTATTTAGTTACACACGATATTCTTTTTACAATGTTTGTATACGAGTTTGTCTCTTCACGGTTTATCGATGCGGGCTTTAATTTGTCTAAATATTGATTTATTATGTTAACGAGGGTTTTTTAGGGTTTTTCGAGTTTTTATTTACACACGGTTTTATATGTACAATTTGTTTATACGGGTTTGCCTCTTCACAGTTTGTCGATACAGGTTTCTATTTGTCCAAATATTGATTTATTTTGTAAACGAGGGTTTTATCGATTTTTCGGGTATTAATTTACACACTATTCACACGCGGTTTTCTATTTACAATATTTCTATACGGGTTTGTCTCGTCACGTTATGTCAATACGGGTTTTGATTTGTCTAAATATTGATTTAATAATTAAACGAGTGATTTTTCGGGCTTTAATCTACACACGGTTTTCTATTTACAATGTTTCTATACGTGTTTGTCTCTCGATACGGGCTTTTTTTTGTCTAAATATTGAATTATTATGTAAGCGAGCGTTTTTTTTTTGGGTTTTTTGGGCTACTTATAGACCGTTAATTAATCATAAGCGATGCCGGATCGATGTAGCTTCCCGTACATCTCCTGCTCCCTTTGTTCACTGACCCCTTAATATACACGTCATCGATGCCCTGAACTGAACATACTGAGTTTAGCGTGCAACAGTGCAACAAACCTAGCCGGTGTCTCATTATCAGTCTAATATTTAAACTCCAGTTAAGTACAGATAGAAGTATCGATGAAATTCTCAATAGGCATACAGCTGATTCAAACACTTATCCTGTATATTGTGTTTATGATAATGAACAATCGATTTTTTTAAAATTCACGAAAAGTAAATGGAATTTGAAAAATGTTTGTTTGATGTTCCTCCTAGGTGTTTGAGAATTTTCTTTTGATTCATTGCAAATTTGTTATTGTTTCTAGTAATTTATCGATATTGGGTACACCTGACATTGAGCAAGCCAAAGTACTTAAGTTCCAACTAACTTAAGGAAAAAATTTATCCGTAGTTTAATCTAAAGTAAATGGTGACCCAATAATAATAATATTAATAAAATTGTAGACGAGGGTTTTTGCCGTTTTTTTTTTTATTTACACTCTATTTACACGGTTTTCTATTTACACCCTGTTTTCTGTTTACAATGTCTCTTCACGGTATTTCTTTCTGTCTACCATATACTGCGTTCTACCCTCGTTCTCATCATCGTCTATCTTATATACTGTGTGACCATACTTCGATGTCTTAAAAATACCTTAACACTCAAATATCGAAATATTTACATCTTGGCGGTAATTTTCAAATATATTCCAAAGACTACATAAAAATAAATAACAAATTTAAAAACGACGCCAACTTTGAATTCAAATTGAATAACTTTTTCTAGGTTCTATCAACTTTGACCCACTGTGCTGGGCCTTTGCCCACATAACTGATCATTAAGCTACGTTTAAACAAACGTTTTGCTTCACCTATCCACGCCCCCATCCCCCCCACCCTTCTCGCCACATTGACTCAGCAGCCTTTCCTTTCAGTGGGGCGTGGCTTTTTAAGGCGTAAAATGTGAAAAACGAACCGAGCTTGCATGCAATCCCAAATACCAAAAGATTGTTTGTGTGTGTGTGCGTGTCTTTCGGTTTTTGGCAATTAAAAATTGTTTTTACCAATTAGAACTTTTAGCACCCTGTGTTGTGGAGCGCAAAACATATTTCGTAATAATTTAATAACCATTTTTTTTTTTACAAGACCTGATCGATTCTGGGGGCCAGATTGGAAATTGAATTTAATTAAAGTTGATTATTATGACAAACTCTGATTAATTAAAGTCAATTTGAGACGCCCACTTGTGAACCTACATAGATATAATATGCTTCTATGTATGATCCAGTCCCAAGTGTTGTGGCTAATGATTATTGAAACTGGCGACATGTCTGCCTGTTGCTGTTGCCGTTGCTGCTAAACTGTTGTTAATTCTGAGCCATATATCAATGCAAGCGCCTCATAAACAAACAACTTTGTTAACAGCATTTGGGGGGGATGGAGGAGGGATGGTGCTGAAGTGGGAGGGCTGTCGCTGCTATCAGTTGCAAGTGTTGAAGTCATAAATCTGCATAATGATCATGTCGCAGTGTTCCGTACGGTGCGTAAGTCACCTCCGTGTGGGTTGAAGAAAAATGAAGAAAAAAACAAAAACCAACAGTCGCATTTTGCTTAGATTAATGATCTCCCATTAGTTGATGGTGTTTACCTTTCACAAAATGCTAATTAAGAATGGCCCCAATTGTTGCGCCCAGATGAAGTTAGGTTTTTTTCCGAGAGCAATTTAATGGGGAAAATACTTAAATAATGCTCACTTATTTAATGCATTCTAGAATGCATATGATTCACTTTGAAGGGAAGAAAGACCAGTTTAGTTTTCCATAAAAAAAAGTTTAGTTAGTTTCCTACTCTCTAAAATTTAGAGTTTGTGCTTGACTTAGTCAAAGATGTTCTTCCATATGAATTCCATATCTTTTGAGAACGCAAAAACTGAATTTGAGTTGATTTTGTTCCGTTTTTAAGAACTTGATTTAAGTTAATATTGTTCCGTTTTCAAGAACATTTTATACTCAATTGCGATGAAAATTTGATTTATTTTGGATCGATCAGGTTTGAAGCGGATTCCTCACATTTTGAGGGCGCTTCTCGGAAGAATAGAATAGGGAATGGGACATAACCTCATTGGATTGGAAGGGAAGGGAACCGGCGGCAATTATTATTTTCAAGCGCTGGATAATAAATGAGTTGATGATGCTGCTTTTCTTCACCCAATGAGGGGACATCGCTGTACAACAAACTTCAACGACCCAACTCTATACCCGACTTGTTTCATTTACTTCTTTTTGGAAAACACAGAAAAATTTGTTCGGGCTTGACTGGAAGTTGAACCCGGTACCTTCTGCACTTAACTAACAAAGTATGGGATGATAACAAGAGGTTAAGTTGAAAAAAAATATAAAAAAGGGAGAGATCAAAAAGAGAGCCAACTCGCTTTCACTCTGCCGGAAACCGGGCTTGGTGTTGTTGTATAAAGCAAAAAGTATCCGATTGAGAGCAACTTTACTCATTCTAAGAACATTTGAAACATTTGTTGTCAAAAATTTTGACAACATCTTGTTCTTATTTTGAGTAGAAGGCAACTTAACTTTTTTTTGTTTAAACTTTTTATTTACCCGTGTACTCTAGCCGTCCATAAAATCTAAAATTAAAGAACAATTTAGAAATTTCCCAATATTTTAGAACTTTTATGGAACACCTTTCATTTGCTCGGTCTACAACTTCCATTAAACCGTCTAAATTTGCCATCTATATGTAAAAATGTAAAATTGGCTCAAACAGCACCTCCAAAGGAGGGCCAGGGCCAAGCTTCTCGCTCGCCACACCCGTCGATCTATATTATATATTCTTTATAATAATGAAAGCGTAAAAATGAAAATTTTGCCAAATGTCGCCATACTTATACATTTTTTATACAATTACATATTTTGCATATTTATTGCATATTTTTTGCATGTTTTTATACCCTTGCAAAGGGTATTATAATTTTGCCCAGATTTTGCAACGCATAGAAATATTCATTTCCGACCCCATAAACCATATATGGGCATTTCCAAACTGACGTGACGTTACGTTCGTACGAAAAGATCTTTTTGAAAAATATGAACATCTTGGATTTTTAAAAAGATCGTTCTATATTTGGGAAGCAATTAAGTAGCACTATAATCAGCAAAAACAATGACATCAATCAATCATAAGGAGTTAAAGATATAAGCAATCATATATGCTGGCGTGACGTTACATAAAACGGAAGTATGTTTTGACTTGTTTTAGAAAAATGCAAAATTCTGCGAATTTGGCAAAACTTTTTGTATAAAATTTTTTTTAGTATGATTTGAAATAATCCAAGTTTATTTTCCAGGTTATCTTATTCAAAAAGGTTTGCCCAATTTTTTTTTATTTGCATAAGTATCTGACGTGACGTTACCTGACGTTACGATCATAGCAATCATGATTGCAAAATTTCGTGATTGTGTTAGATGTGAATACATCAAAAAAATAGTTTGTTAGAATTGCTTGATTGTGAGTAGTAAACAAACAAGGAATTTTGTCAAGGCAAATGCAAAATGAATGTGGAAACCTCTTTGTTATTAATAAATGATTTGGCAGAGGACGTGGAGTCGCTCACGGAAATTCGTCAAGGCCCTGAAGTCTTTACTGGTTGTTGCGGAGGAGAAAAACTTGAAAAACCGCCTCTTCAAAAAGATGCAGCCCTCGCGTACTCAATTGTTGTGACAGTACAAAAAAATAGAATGGACAAATTCAAGGATTATTCTATGATGTCCAGTGCATCGTTAAGGACTCTCAGCTCATTGCCCATTAAACACTTTATTAAAATGAACATTTTCAGACCCTTTTTTGCGTTGCCCTGGATGAACTAATAGCGAAAGTAACTCTTAATAAAAGGCAGCGTTATGTAATTTGGCTGCTGGCAAAACACAGGAGTTCTTTATATTACTAAATGACCGTGTTGATATAGGAAAAGGATTTGGCCATCAGATATTCAAGTTTGTTGTGTACATTCTTGCCGGGTTTACAACATATATTAAATGGCTAACAAAGTTTTGAGGAAAATTCAAGGGGATTCTAGAAGCAGTTTATGCTATTGACGACGGTCATATAAATCTAACAGTCTGTTCTAAATTTTATTAAGCTATTAGTAGCTAAAAATTAAAAAATTAGCTCATATTAGTTCATTTTGATTATTTCCTCATGAAAAAAGGATAAAAAATAGTGTTTTTAAGTACTTTTCATTTTTTGGTCTCGGTGGACTTTTCTATGGAAATGCCCATATGTTCTTGATCAGGGCGACGAGCTGAGTCGATTGAGCTTTGTCCGTCCGTCTGTCTGTCTGTTTTTACGCAAACTAGTCTCTCAGTTTTAAGGCTATCAAGCTGAAATTTTGCACAGAGTCTTCTTTTTACTGCACACTGCTAATATGTCGGAACCGACAGGATCAGATGACTATATCTTAGAGCTGCCATTGGAACCATCGGACAAAAAATGGGTCTTAGTGTCCTCAAACTCGTCCATTATTAATATTATATGCTTTCAAACAGATTTGCAAACTTTGGACCGAGCGGTCGGAAAATGGGTCTTAGTGAAAAAAACTTTTTTGTTTTCAAGTAAATCGTTCCTAAGGTCGGTGATTCTTAATATTAAAAGCTTTCAAACTAATTTGAAAAAGTTGATCGATATCGGGTGACTATATCTTATCGACCGATCGGTCGAAAATAGGTCTTAGTAAGAAATTTTTTTGTTTTTAATGTAAGCGTCCTTAAACTCATTGATTACTAATTCTATATGCTTTCAAATACATTTGCAAAATTTGGTCGAAATCGGATGATTATATCTTAAGGCTGCCATAGGACCGATCGTTCGGAAAATGAGTCTTAGTGAATTTGTTGGTTTTAAATTTTATCTTTTTTAAACTCGGCGACTGTTAATTTGATGATCAAAAAGATTCGTGAAATTTGGTCGAAATCAGATGTTTATCTGTCGGAAAATGGGTTTTAGTTACACAAATTTTTGATTTTTATGTAAGCGTTCTTAAACTCTGACATTTCAAAACCAGCATTTGCAAGGGTATAAAAACATCGGCAAATTAAATATATTAAATATTAAATATATTGAAATAAGCATATATTGAATATGTAGTTTTCAATGTAAAGTGGGTTATTTAATTAGTATAATTCTAGATTTTCACCTCAATCTACCTTCATTTGAAAAAGTGCATAAAATCCGATATCTAGTTATAAGGCCCAGAATAGTTTTGAGTTATATCTAAATTTTTCCTATGGGCTTTATGTCATGTCACCATTCAAAAGCATATCGTACATATTCTTTTTCTTTGTATGTGCTGAGACTTTCTAAAAGAAAGTACTGTACTTTTATTGTGGCGTGGTCAGACTTTCAACCCACAACCATCAACTGTATGTCAGCCCTCGTAATTTCAACTTTTACTGCTGCTGCAATGAACAATTTCTCTTGCACCTACTACACCCAAGGTAAGGTACACGTACTTGGGTGCTCCAAATGACACTCAAGAAACAGAAAACTGTGGCACATGTGAAAATGAAAACCTGCCACGCCCACAGTCATTGTTTGACGGGCGTGAAAGTTGGCCCTCCTCTGTCAGTTTATGTTTTGTTTTTGTTTCTGTTTTGCATTGACTTTTGCACTTGTGTAGACATCTTGTTAGTATTGCAGAACAGTGTTGTAAAACTGTCAATCGTTGTCACTTTGCAGTCAGCTGTCAAAATTTTTCTTTCAAAGCGAGAGACTTGCAAATTAAACTAAAATGTTAACTTTAAAGACAAATGAGGGAGACATTACTTTGGTTCCCTTTGAACACATTGAAAGGTCCAAAATGCTGCGTTGGTTCCAAAGCATTGCCTTGGATTGAGACGCAGATCAGCCTTTAGAAGATTTGGTGGTGCCGCTTCGTGGCCTTACCCGAGTGGTGCTACAAAAGATTTTATCCTGGGCCATATATCATTTGGGGCATAAGGAGCCCGCTTGGGTGGGTAATGACGCTATTAGAGAGCTGGATATTGGAGATTGGGACAAGGATTTTCTGGGCGACGATTTGATGCAGCTGATGGAGCTAATGATTGGCGCCGACTATTTGGGTATACCTTGGCTGGCGAAGCTGTGTGCCCAGCAATTGGCCACTATATATTGGTGGACCAGGATGGTATTTTAGGTGCGAAATCATTTGCAAACATATCAAAAGGAAGGCGACGAAAAGTGTGAAAACCCGAACTTTCATCGCATTGGTCCCAGTTCACCAAAAGTTACTCCTACTGTTGACGGAACGTAATATAAACTTTGTTTTTTATGAATTTTGTAATTACACTTAAATTTTTTTTTAACTTTTGTATTAAAAATCAAATATTCAAATGTAACTTTTGTGTTCAGATCATCGTAGATTTTGCCACGCTCATTGGCCTCATCGCTGGTGATTATCTCGCCGATGTACTCGCAAACAAAAGTGCCCTTGCGCATAGCCTGAGGCGTACGCACACCCCAACCCGAGCCATTGTTGGTCTTGAAGAGTCTTGAAGAGTTCATGTTGACGTCCATGCTGTACCAGTCGATTGGAACCGTTAAAGTCGCACGAGCAGCGGCTATTGCACTCATAGATGGCACTGCCGTGTTGAAGTTGCAGTCATGCTTTGGTCTTGCCCGCCGGCTAAGCGGGCACAGCAACGACTGCTCTTGCAAGCCACTATGCTCGTCTCCGCCTTAAGTACTCCCTGGCCCAAAATGTTCTTTTGAATGTAAACGAAATTAGGGTTGATTACATCGAAGTCCACCTGGTTCTCCTCGAACTGTGCCAGGTCGTGCAGCTGTTGACGGCGTATGAAATACAAGTTCCTGATATGCAGGCGTCGTGGAGCACGCTTTCAAATCCTTTCAGGCTCTTTCTGAATGCGACTATTCGCCGCCCGATGTTGAGTCAACAAAATGAGATCCACCTTTAGCTCTAGGGGCTCATAGGCATCGACCTCCTCAATGCCCACACTATTATCATCCAAAGGTTTCTCCTTTAGCTCTGCCTCCAGTTCGCTCGATATCTGGGGCTATTTCGAGCTCAAAAAATAGCATTTTGGTCTACACAAATTCTTTCATTTTTGTACAATCGGCCAAATTGGAGAATGACTCCCAGGTGTTCATATGCTTACTATAAGCCCAGCCATTTGACAAAGAATATATACTCGCCCTTGGGTGGTCTCAGGACCTTAAATTTAGTTCGTGTGACGCCTCATATCCTCTCAGTGTACGGTAAAAACTGGCTTTCATCTAAAAGTGAACAGCGCAGAGTAGTAGAAATTGTGCAGCAATAATCTATTTCACATAAATATATATTTATTAAATATAATTTCATAATGTCTTGGTTATTTAAAAAACAATTTTTTCAATGGTCATGGTACCTTTTTGTCAAAAGTTATGACTTCAAACCAAGTGAACGCCAACTACTTAAAAATAAAATATGTAAGCAGGGGTTACAGTACGTATGAGTGATCCAATTCGCAGACACTAATAGGCTATATACACTGAGCACATCTAACACCCCCCACATCATGAGTTAAAATGCTTAATAACAATTTGCTATGCCAACACTTGTAAATTTTTGTTTTGTCAAAATAATAAGTAGGTTGGTGTCGAAAAGGACCACCCAATAAAGATGACAAATTTTGTCACGGCAAATGTTTATGACTCATGATCAGTGATTGGAAAGGTACCCAATTTTCTTACCTAGGTAAGGTACAAGGTAAATGTAAAAAAATATAACTAGGTAAGGTAGAAGGTATCCTGAATTTCCAGTACTAAGGTAAAGGTAAATGTACAAAAAAAGGTACTTATAAATTAGAAAGCATGTTTCATCCATTTTTATTAGTAATGAATATTAAAAACACAAAAAAACCGAAGTTGAATGCATTATTTGTAACTGTTACACATTTTTGGTTATCTCTTATAGCCTATTTCCACCAAAGAAATGAAGCTTCATTTCTTGCAATGACAAGTCATATCTCCCACAGTTTTGATAATAGATTGTTCATACCTTCTAGAGATATCTAGCAATCAATATCAATATTTATCGATTTGCTGAAGGTATGATAAAGATCGGATGAACGATACTCAAGTTATGAGCAAAAACGGCCAGTTAATTTTGCAATTTAAAACCGATTTTCAGTACAAAATTTGTCCAAATATCGCAAAATGTTTGCGAAAGTAAAAATAGGAGCACGGCTGATAGTCCGCCTTCCTCTTATCTAGCATGGTTCGTATAGTTTTTGAACACGGAATGTTTACCGGACATCCAACACTGCTCATGATATGGGATTTTAGATGTGCTCAGTGTAATTAACCTTTTAAAAATTAAAAATTTACTACAAAACGCATCGTATAAGGTAGAGGTTGCCAAAAAATCGATGTTCAGGGCATCGATTTTTTGTTATCATTTTATGAAAAACATCGATTATAACACTGTGACACATTTTTAAACTCAAACAAGTAAGAGCGCTGTAGTCGAGTTTCCCGACTACAAACTACCCTGTTCAATTGAGAAACACATACAAACACACTCGCATACACACACACACACACGCGTGCGGACACACAGACACACACGCGCTCACACGGGGCCCGCTGACTGCATACCGGCCCCCCTCCCCCTCCCCTTATTTTTCGATTTAAGTCGATTCCCAAAAATTAGATCGATGTATTGATGTTTTTGCCAGCTCTAGTATAAGGGGGTATCACTATGGCCTTACAGCAGGGGCCGGCAAAACACACATGCTCATTTTGGCTTTGCTTGTGTGTGTTTAGCCACGCGAGAGCGCGCTCATTTAGCACTTCTTTGTTTTTGCAAAAGAGTGCAGTTTAAGCTCGTATACTGTCGGCGTGTCGACGTCGCTGCCGCAGAGCACTGTTCAATACACTTTAGACTGGGACGTGCCGGACTCTGCCTTACAGTTCTCCATACATCATATGTACACTCTACTGCTTACAATACTAGTCGGACATACTTACCCAATTGCCTTTGTGCACAACAAAGTGAACACCCTAATTAATAATAAAATGTTCCTTAATTTTGTTCAAAAGAATAAAATTTGGTAATTGTAATTTTCCAAGATTTGTTTTCTCAAGAATTAACTCATTCAATTGTGCCTCAATCGTCATCATTATTTTTCCTCTAGCATTTCCTGGCCATTACCATTTGGTTTCCAAGCCAATCCCTCTCCGGTCATATGGGTTAATACCTTGCTATTTGCGTGCTGCGCTTTGCGTTTTCGTATGCCAAGCACAAACAGAAACAGAAACTAAAACTGAAATTGAAATTCGATAAAAATGATTTAATAAGTTGCTGAACAACGGCCAACAACAGCCAGACAACTGGCCGGGCCACCGGATATCATGAGCGAGTTGGAAAAAAAAAATACATATATATGTATATAAAAGTGTTTTGCAATTTCCCTAAGCAAAAAAAAAATGTTGCAACTTAACAGATGCGTGTGGCATGCCTCAATTGAACGTTGCTCGAATGTTTAAACCGGCAAATTTGCACACCAATTAATTGGGAACGAAATCAAGAGCCGAAAAAATCACTCACTGATATACACAAAGGCAAAGGTGTTGATAATGATGATGAAGATGATGACGACGACGACGACAAGCAACCACTTGATTCACGAGTTCCGCTGCAGCAAGTGCTGCTGCATTCATTCATTCATTCATTCATTAAGCGACTGGCCATAATTGTTATTTTATTGTTTAATCACCGACAACGGCCAACGGCTGTGCGCTCCTCTTGTGGTCTCCTCTTTGATTTCTGCCGTCTGCGTTGTGCAGTGCCTGGCATAATAGACCTGTTGATGTACCTACCATTTGGTGTCTCTACCCTTAGGGTCTGCTCTAAATAATACAATTAATTGCTTTTATTTATTTGGCTTATTATCAAGGCCAGCTTATATTTGTGTTTTTAAATCTTTGGCATAGACAATGGCCAATGTAATCACTGGACGCTCTATGAGTACATCTGACATCTCCACCAAGCTCTTCCATTTTTCAGGCAACTTCTGCTTATACTTCTCAGCGAATAATTCTCCTATCTTATGCATTATTAATCCCTGGGGACGATTCACCAGTTCTCCATGCAGCTTGGCAACGAACTCTTCATCTTGGCACACTGCTAATTCATTGGTAAGCGACTCCATTCCCAGTAAGCGATCCAGTGCGAGCTTCGAGATGGCTTGCTTGGCCATCAACCTATCATTATGTGCATTCGGATATGTACTAAATGTACGACCACACACCTGCACTTTACAGTATATCTCAGTCTCCCAGTGGCATCTGTAATAGGTAATTACCGGGATCGGCTGATTACGAGCCGAACAGAACTGCAACAGTCGAATATAGGCATCGCCCTGCACGGAATGATTCAATGAGAAAATTTTGCAAAATGATACAACTAGCAGTACTTCAACTTACCGAACCAGACGCCACTCTTTGCTCCATATTTTTTAAGAAAATGAATTGGAAAATTAATTTAATTTTGTTGCTTTTTTTCGATACGTATTCGACAAAGAGAATTTTCGTATGAGCCGAAATACAAAATACATTTGACAATAGCAAGGAAAAGTGACAAGGCATGCTTTGATTGAAATTAAAGTATATTATTGATGAAAATTGTGTTTAATAGCAAAAAGTTCCCTATTTTGAACCATTTAGTCAAGTTTCAGCGAAATTTCGTCAAATTACACAGGTTTACAAATAAAGGCCAACTTTTGTACCCTAGAAAATGGATGGAGATTATAGTTTTTGGGCTATAACATTTAAAAGCTTGATGATATCGAAAAACAGAAAATTTAGTAAATTGGAGGAGACAAAGGACTCTCAACTAGTAATTTTTGAGAGTTTTTTTATTATCAGAACATTTTTCAGAATAAGTTAAACTTGGGAAAAAAACCCGAGATTATCAAAAAATTTTCATATTTTCCATTTTAAAATTAAAAAATTTGTATCTTTTGAACAAAATCAAGACTTTGCGTTTGGTTTTCCTGTAACGACATTCAATTCAGCTTCATTCAGCTTCAATTCAGAAAAAGGTTACTTTATGTGGCCACAGGACCTACAAATGTAAGCAATCCTCGCTCATTACACGTTTATGCAAATATCCCTGTAAACCTGACGAGCGGGGGAAAACGGACAATTGATTTGAATTCAGCGACCAAAAATACATATAGAAAGTTGTCTATCTTCTCTGGTGCAAAAGCTTGTAAGCTTTATAAGTTTATAAGTGAGGACGGGACGAGCAGCGATACAGACTCTGCCTGTATTTTGTTATTGCAAACGTCTACTTGTGCGCCAAACGTCTAATCTGTCGAACACACTGAGTTTTTACTTGTTGTTGTTTTGTCGTCTGCTTGTGCGTCAAGCTGGTGCTGGTACGCATGAACTTTGTTGTTGTAACTCACCTTCGAAAAAAAAGATTAATTCTTTCCATTTATGAATATTATTAGTTTGCACACAATTTTGGGGAGTTTGGTCAAAATTTCATAAATATCTAAAAAAAAAACCAAAAATCTCAGCTACAAATGTTCAACTAAAATCATTTAAGACCTTAGTTTATATAAATTGTACAAGCTGCAAGGGTATACGTACCAGACTCTCATGTCTCATTTATCAAACAGTGTGAAGACAGCCTAAGACTCATTTTCCATATCTTGTTCAATGCATTTATTATTATTAATCCTTGAGTTTGGGAACGCTCACATTAAAAACAAAAAAGTTTTTTAAACTAAGCCCCATTTTCAGACCGAATGGCAGTTTTCCGATCCGGTTGGTTTCAGCTCGATAGCTTTAAAACTGAGAGACTAGTTTGCGTAGAAATAGACAGACTGGCAGACGGACGGACAAAGCTTAATCGACTCAGCTCGTTGCCCTGATCAAGAATATATATATCAGCGAGAACAAAACTTTCGCTGCTTATCAAAGACGCCAAGGGCAAAACATGGGATAATGCAATTGACGACACAGTGGAGCAAACACACAAATTTGTTAAGGAAAAGGAATCTAAATTCGGACAAAGGAAATGTCACCGTAGCAATGAAGAAGGACGAATATCAAACCAAGATGGAGCAAATATTAACTAATCTAAATACCTACAGAATTCTTCGACAAGATCCAACCTTACGTTTACAGGTCAAAAATAATTCATATGTGGACAAATTATTTAAGCTAGAAATTATCACAAGCTTTACCTCCGAGAATCTGTGGGCTTCCTAAAATACACAAAGATAGTATGCAATGATAAACTCACTGTCATATCATCTCTGCAAATATCTGACCAACATTTTGAACAACTTGACGACGCATTCTAGATACAACATAAAAATGCAACGGATTTTAAAGCGCGTATTAATGATACCTACATTTATGAAGACGAAAAACTAGTTTCTTTTGACGTAGTCTTACTATTCCCCAGCATTCCTACTCACCTAGCTCTTGAGGTCATACAAAAAAGATGGGACGAAATTGAACGCTATACTGTGATACCTAAAAAAAAAGTATTTATAGTTATTTTGACTTTCTGTATAACAGAGAATTGATATTTCCGATATGAGGATAAATTATATGTGCAATTAAAAGGCCTTCCAATGGGATCACCTGCATCACCAATAATCGCCAAAAAACAAAAAAAAAAACCAAACTACTCACAAAGTATGTTGATGAACTATTTGCTATAGTGAAGTAGGATGAAATCGACAAGACATTAGAAACACTGAACACGTATCACAAGTAGATAAAGTTTACCTTCGAATTGCAAAATAACAACAAACTTTCGTTCACTGACTCCATCGTTATTAGAGTAGACATCAAACTAAAATTAAACTGGTACCAGAAACCAATGGCGTCTGGTAGTTTGATCAATTTCCATTCAAAACACCCAATGAATATGAAAATAAACACATCCAGAGTCCGATCCGATTTTCCATCCCACAAATAAAAGACTCATTTTCAAAATTCTGAAAAATAATGACTTCCCCAGTTCCACGATTTCAAAGAAACAAAGAACGACAAAGCACCTAAACTATACAAGTCAGTGGTGTATATTCCAAAGTTCTCTGATAGACAAGCCCGATCAGATTGCTACAATAAAGACAATACAACTATAGCACACAAGCCCATATATACCACTAAGAGATTTTTCACCAACACTAAGAGCAAGATAGAAATACTTTATACAAACAATGTGGTTTACAAGATACCTTGCGCTGGAGACTAGACTCAAACAAAACCAAAAGCAAGAATTAGTTTTTAACTAAACAGCTGACAAGCCAGATGCTGCGTCTCCTTGTATGTATAAATGTTTTCATGTATATCAAAGTTTCATAAAGTAAAAATTTGTAATTCTCTGTTATTTTGTATAGTCCTGAAGACGATTTCCGAAGGAAATCGTAATATATTGGAGCAAACACACAAAAAAATAGTGGCGTTTTTTATTTTTATAAAAAGGCACCCTTACAAACTTGACCTGGAGCCGGCCAAAATAAAATCATATATGAACCATAAATAAGGTCACCAACCCCACCAACGAATATATATATATGTAGTTTATGTGGTCGGAATTATAATACTCTTTGCAAGGGTTCGAGGTGACTTCCTTGAGGAACACCAAGAAATACCGAGATAGATTTAGAGAATGCTGTTCTAAACACAACACGCCAAGAACGCATATGGAGATGAGAGTAAGTCGTGGCGTACCAGTTGTATGTGTGGCTGCTGGTGCGGGAGGTTGTGGGTTCGTTCCCGCCTCGGACCATCTAATAGAAAACACCCGATCACCTTCACCAGCTACTGGCGCCAGCTGTGAAGTAACTAGCCATGAAAAAGCAAAAATTCTCTAACTATTGCCGTTCGGATTCGGCGTTAAACTGTAGGTCCCTTTCTCTTGTGCGAAAAATAATAAGCACACACGCCAAGAGATTGATAGAAGCTTGGCCCTGGCCCCTCCTGGAGGTGCTGTTTGAGCCAATTTTACTTAAGTAGAGAGAGTTTGTGTAGAAGAAGTTGACGATTGACCGAATCAAATCAATGTATACAACATCCGTTGGATAACCACTAAGAAAACGAGAGCTTACTAAGGATGTGAATTCAAGAAGGTTGGTTGATTGGTTGTTGTCTGACTGACTAACAATTGGCAAGCAGAAATGCTGTAACTGCTTGGTAGGAATTGCAGACAATTCAGATATTCCTCTATAGTTTGCAATGTCGGTGTTAGAAACATTTTTATGAATAGGTATGATGTGGGAGTGCTTGCCAAAACTTGGAAAGCCCCAGTTGCAGGATTACCCAACTTGGAACATTGTCAGGGCCAGGGGATTTTATTATACTCTGTACCAAAAGTACATAAAGTACATTAAGTTTGTGCAAAAGTATGTAACAGGGAAAAGGTATCATTTCCGACCCTATAAAATATATATATTCTTGATCAGCATCAACAGCCGAGTTGATATATCCATGTCCGTCTGTATGCACAAACAGATCTCAGAGATGGTAAGAGATAGAGTTTTGACATGTATGGGACATATATTTCTTATACTTGCAGGCAAATCAAATTTATTTTCAATCTATGCCACGTCCCCTGCCAATTCCGCAACTTGGAAATAACGTCATATTTTCCACAGTTTTGAAGATAGATGGTTTGTGCCTTCTAAACATATTTAGTAATCAAGATTATTTATCGATTTGCCAAAGAAATGATAAAGATCGGATGAACGAAAGTTGAGTTATAAGAAAAACAAGCAATTATGATGGGTAGCACCGGCCGCAATGGCATTGGGCAGCACTTCTCACACTTTATGGCCGTTTTGTCACTTTGTGTGGCTTCTACCTTAAATTGATCTGATATATACAAGCTTTAGAGATAAGATACAAGATACTAGAAAGAGAGTAAGCGGAGCACAGTGTAAGATTTTGGGCTTAAATCAAAAAAAAAAAAAATGCACCAAATTGAATGATTTTTTTTTAAATGTTACAAAAATATCCAGTTATGAAAATACACAAAAATCAGAGTGAAAATATCATTAACAGCTATAAAATACTCATTAAACAGGCCACATTGCAACGCTTGAAAAATTCCATTTGACAGCACGCATCAGGCACAAAATTAAACTGATTAAAATTTAGTCGTGGGTGTCTTGTGTCAAAGAAGAGCTACTTTTTTCTTATTCTTGAATAGTTGAACTGCAAAATTTTCAATACCGGGTTTTAATAGCTTCACTGGAACATTTTATGTAATTTTTTTTATAAACACCAAAAAACTAGGCAAATTGGAAAAAATTTTGTTGCTTTTATGGACTCCAACTTGTAAGTTCCATTGAGTTCGGTGATGCCACCACATGAAGGACAAGCGGATAGATACCCAGAACATATTAAAGTAAAAAACCGTCCGCATTTTTCCGCCATTTTCAGTTTTTTATTTTATTGTAAGACCAATTTTCGAACAAAATCAAGTGTGATTCGCATGTTTTTTGCTACCTACGCCGTCAGTTTTAAAGCCAAACTTTGCACGAAGTCTTGAAATACATGTAGGCTATATATGTGTCGTGTCCGCACTGATCAGATGACTATAGCATACAGCTGCCAAAAGACTGATCGGTCGGAAAACTAGTTTTTGTGAGAAAAACTTCTGTGTTTTCAAAGGTAGCGTCTCCTAACTTAGTATTAATTAAGATGATATGCTTTCACATAATTCTACAAAGTTTTATCAAAATCAGACGACTATATACCTGCCATGGTAACGTTAGGGCCAAAAATTAGTTCTAGTGAGACAATTTTTTTGTTTTTAATGATAGCGTTAATTTTAAATGCTATCACACAATTCTGCAAAATTTGATCAAAATCGGTTGACTATATCGTATAGCCCCCATATAAAAATCGTGTTCTGGCCATAACTGAAAAATGCGATATTGTAAAGAAGGAGGGAGTAGTTTTAGTCCGATGTTGTTTGTCTTAGAAACATATTTCCGTATGGCCATAAAACTCTTACATTTCAAATTTCATGCCGATATCTCTAAAAGTCCCCCTAGATAGGCAAAATCTTACACTGTGCTAAGGTGCAATGTATGGAATTAGGAGAGAACTAAAGAATTATAATAAATGTAATTGAAATCACGTTAGAGAACGAGCTTCTCCACATAATCCCAACATATTTGAATTGTAATCAGTGGTTACTTCTAACAGATATGCCTAAAACAATGATAGTCGGCGATCTAAATGCCCGTTTAGCGCACGAGTAAGTCACAAATTCGCGATTTGCTACCATTCCAAGAGCTGCAAAGGATCCGAACATAGATGCTAATTGCAAAAAAATAGTTGAGCTGTGCGAATCATTTAGCCTAACAAGGTCAAATAGCGATCTAGAAGGCAGTTTTACATTTGTACAAGGACAGGCAACGTCAACTATCGATTACTGCCTCATTAGCGGATCCTGGCATCACTTTGTGAAGGATATGTACATAAGAAATGAGATCTACTACAATGACACAAGCTTAAAGAGAAGAACAGCAATTACCGAAACTAAAGTGGAAGGACAGGGGCGTTAACCGGTATGCAAGGGAGCTAGATCAAAACCTGATCTTGGCTTTTGGACGAGGTACCCCAGCAACGATTGTATCTCTAACTGATTGTATTATTCATGCAGAACTGTGGAAGCACAGCTCAAGTTAGGCCTTAGCCTTGGTTTGGAAATGAATGCGCAGAAGACCATAATCCTTCTCTGGCAGGTGCAAAAAACAGGCACACAAGCAGCAAACTAAGCAGTAGTCCAGAAGTTCAACGAAAATAGCTTTCCGACGAGCTTGAAACTCCAAATCGAACCTTCTGAAGGATTATGGTACCACAAAGCATTAGTAGTCAGTATATATGATATAGAAATGATATCATTACAGTGTTAGTTGTATAGCAATTCGCTGCTTACTCACGGTATAGCAATTCTCTGGTAGGCGGTGTAAGTAAACCTGGCTTTGGTGTAATATTTTGGAATCAGTATCTAATCGTGTGGTCAGTAAGAGTTTGGCTAAAGGAACTTCCAGTTCGATCAATGTCCAGGAAGATGTTGACTACTTTGCACAAGCTAAAAAAATGAAAAAGTTAGAATTAATGGTTATACATATGAATTCCAAAGTTTTATTCTAAAGCCACTCTATGGGTAAGGAGTACAGAAGGCAAGGTTAATAAATCTGAATATTAGTCGTTTAAAAATTCTTTATATATATCGGAGTCTTGAACATCCGGGTAATCATCCACTATACCATTGTCACTAGTTACTATGGGCACAGGGGAACTACCGAAAGCAAATGTCTGGAACAAATCCCATTCCGGCCAGGTTGATGTCTCCACATTGTCCAGTGGAGGTGTCGAAGTATTTGAACTCGGTTCATAGACAGCACAGATTGGGGTTATGTCACCCTGCTTCTCCTGTTCTGCTTTCTTGGCAGCCTCAGCAGCTGCTTGAGCCTTTGGTGATTGGATTGTAGGATTCTCCATTGAAGTCACGTAGCAATTTGAGTTTCAGTCTGCAAAAGCTTAATCTGTTAATATGCGAGTTATTTGCTAAACATTTTAAATATATTTTTACTAAAACTTTGTGCCAGCAAATTTGTAAAAAACTTTTATCTTCCACGTGGCTTGTCGTTTAAGTGTTGGAAAGTGTCATATTTTGAGCACACTACGTTAACGTAAGACTGATAGTTGGTCTGTGGCCACCCTAAAAAGCAACTCGTTATGAGAGTAAGGCCGTCCGCACACTAGTGTTGTGTAAAGGTTGTTCTTTTCTCTGAACATGTTCACTTGTTCTTTTTTTTTCTAAGTGAGTCTATCTATCTTGAATTTCAAGAATTACCAAAACTAATTATAACAAATGTAACTCAATAATTTTATTACAGCTTAATAAACGTATTTGCGATAACATTATAGCCGACATAACATTATAAACGCTCTATGCTAGATAAGAGGAAGGCGGACTATTAGAAAAATGTCGCCAATACTTTGGAAAATACTAATTTTGTCTGTACGACTGCCGATATCTGAAGTTGCAATAACAAAAGTTACTTTGGTTTAACCGGCCACATCGTCATTCTCTTGTGCTCGCACACATGAGGTAATTTCTACTGTATCAGTTGTAGTTCATAGCAAATACGGACTTAGAGATAGCCAAAAATGTGAAACAGTTACAAATAATGCATCCAACTTCTGTTTTGTTATATTTTTAATATTCGTTACTAATAAAAACCGATTGAACCATGCTTCTAAATTTAAAAGTACCTATACCTTTACCTAGGTACTGGAAATTCCGGATATCTTTTACCTTACCTAGGTATATTTTTAGACGTTTACCTTGTACCTTATCTAGGTAAGAAAACCAATCAGGTGAAATCGCTACGATGGCGATACGAGCCGTGTGCGGAGGGCTTAAGGCTGCCTTCACACTGAGATCATGTGCACATGAGACATGATAATGTAGTAGTTTTGCTTGTGGCTATGTTTAAATGTGAATAGTTTGTCAAATTCATAGTTGAATCATGATAAAAATGTAGTAGTATAGAAGAAGCTATAGTTGTGTAACGCTTTGTCGCACAGCTAAATGTAATACATGAAAATTGTTGCAAAATGTATGCTCTTTAATTTATATTATGAGAGAATTGTGCGTAGCTCTTACCGAAAACAAGAAAAATGGGAAAAAAGTGAATAATACATTTTTGATGGTACATAACCTGAAAACTATTGCCCGCACTGAAAATTGTGTTAGGAACAAACAGAAAGGTAATGTTATTATCTATAACTTTGTTTCCGAGATGCAGGCCAATTGTCGTTTTAAAATATGGCGGCCACTCCCAAAATCACAAATGTGAACTTAAGCCTTTTAGACAGTCCCCTACCACATATCAAAAATCTGGCTGGTCAATATTTCATGCATCAAAAAGTTCTAATTTGACTGGACTATATAGTTTTCAATATGAATCGCTTGTCATGCAGGACTACTAAATAGATTATCATGTGTCGAACAGGAACTGGAAATATACCAAAATATGCACAATCTAACAAAGACATTGCTAGGAAAGACTGCAACCCTTATACTTAATATAATCAAGTGCACACATGAGGTTATTTCTACTGTTTTAGCTGAAGTTCATAGCAAATACGTTCATAGCAAGTGCGTTGTCTTCACACACATTTGATCAACGAGCAGAATTATACTATATCATCTCTTAATTGATCTTGAGTTACTGGAAACCACAAACGAAGTCGAAGGCAAAAGCTTGTAATTCCAATAATTTGTCATTTCTAACCAGACCAACACCACCAACACCTGCAATTAATGACTCTTGGCATTGCTCATAAAAAGACACTATTAAAATTTTTAATGAGCGTTTAATTAAGAGATTTATAAGCGGTAGTGTGATCGGTCCAAGCGCTCTGGCAGTTCTTACTGCCAGCTTAAACCCAAATCGAAACGGAATTCCTGCATTTTGCAAGAGGCGAAAGGCGGAAACTGTTTCTTTTTGGTTTTTTTTTTTGGGGCTACAGACACCTGGAGAATGTCACAAAGCATTTGGCTGTGTGTCCAACACATTTTGATGCTCACTTCACGGCTTAATTGCCACACACCAAACACACACACACACACACACACTTCAGTACATCAAAATTACATTAGGCTGCCGTTGGCGTGCAATCGTGGCCAACGGGCGTTAAGTGAACTATATAGACATATGAGTGAACGAGTTGACCCATATACAATATCGAGTGTGCAGTATGGAGTGTTGGAGTGCGCGATGTGTTAATTAGTCAGTGGAAATGTTGGTCAACAATTTGCTTAAGCAAGTCGGTTTTTGCCTCCGCTTACTGAGTACGAGGGAGCTGCTTAGAAAGAAACAATTTTGACATAATTGTTGCAATACAACTTTTAGATTTAGGCAAAGTTTTTGGGCACAATCTGTGTGGTTTTGAGAAAATTGAGAATGTTCACCCTTAAACATTCTAAATGAATAAAGAAAAACAAAATTTCGAATAGTTTTCTCGCAATTAAATGAATTTTCTGGTGGAATAGAAGAATTAGTTTTATTTCTTACAAATCCAATACTTAAATACTAACATCAGTTTAGGTCACAATGCGCCATAAGTAAGGATGAATATAGCAAGAGATGTGCAAACACGCTGAGGTACTTTCCAAGAACAGATGTATCGGCATTCCAAACACTTCTGAATCCCATTCAAATAGCGAATAGCTTAGAATATGCTTCGTTTCTTATTGAGGATACTGAACTAGATGCTCCAGTTACTAAAGATGAGGTTAAGTATGCTTTACGTAAAACGAAACCAAATAAAGCTCCAGAAGCACCTGATACATTCCACGGAATCATTCCAAGAGGAACTTGTTGGTGTATAAAACCGAATGTTAATAATTGGTAAAGTTGATAATGCGTTTGTATAAACTGTGATCTTTGCTATCCAACTATAGAGGAAAAGCTTTCATGAACTGTGTGACCAAATCGCTGATGAGTAAAATTTCCAACAGATTAACAGACTTGGCGCAACGAGAAAAGCTTATTTTGCGAGGATCAAGCAGGATTCTAGTTCGGCGGCAGTACATCTCAAGCGGGCTGAAAATAAAAGTGTGGACTAGGAGTGAGCAGTCACAATCTTTCCGCACACACTCAGGAGCAAAGCAAGGATGTCTACTATCCCCCTTGTTGTTTATATTATGCCTAAGCGATCTTCATGATGAAATTGAAGGAGGACGACGGATCGGTGATATCAACCTTCGAGTACTTACCTTATTTGATTACCAAGAGCATAGATTACCTCTAAAGCTTTCAAAAGAACGTTTTATGGGCAAAATGGTTAAAATTCCTAAAACAACAACTTCATATGTGCCTCTCTTCTCTCTCTCTGCTTTGTCTCTGGCAAAGTCGAACTCAACAACAATGTTGCTGTGATGTTGATGTGAGCGTAGGTTAGCAATAGGCCTCGATCGCCACGCTCGCAGTGGTCGAACACTAACAAAAATCGGGTTTCACTTTCAATTTCTTGTGGTGGTTGTTGCTCCATTCTGGGCTCCCCGGATCTACAAGCTCGAGCAGTACTATAAACAGTGGAATATGGAGGTGAGTACCAGTAAGTCAAATATGATGATATTTAGAAAAGGTAGCCGTCCCAAAACGAAAAATGGACTTACAACTCGGAACCAATACCGATTGTATCAGAGTTCTCATATCTGGGAGTGGTATTTACACCAAACTTATCGTTCACAAAACATGTTGAACATCGAAGCAGTACATGGCAAATTTATCTTTGCAATCAAAGAGTAACCTTAAGTATCAATTGTGTGTATGATTTGAATAGGTAAACCAATTTCAGCGATACTTTATTAAAAGGCTTCTAAGGGTGCCTGACAATACTCCTAATAACGCATTGGCGACTGAAGACAACCACTTTGTTACACTCATGACCCACTTAAACTATATAGGCAAAACCTTATTTCATTACCAAGAGCATAGATTACCTCTAAAGCTTTCAAAAGAACGTTTTATGGGCAAAATGGTTAAAATTCCTAAAAGAAGGCCACGATTTTCAATGGCAATGGGAAAATGGAACTAAAGAGTCATAGAGCTTCAGGTGTAAGGAACTGGTAAACCGATTAAAAACTGAGTCAATCTGAGAGTATTACGAGCAGGCAGCAGCAAGCACTAGTCGCTTCTATACTAAGGGAGAATGAAATTATAAATATATTAAATGGGCCAAATTGGAACAAGAATTCATTAAGATACAGATCATTTCTATTAAATACATATTTTTAATTAAGTAAACACTCATCCTTAGTAATTCAACATCAAAATTGTAATAGATAAAACCAAAGATTTATAGATATTATAGATGACCCATGTGAAAGAAAAAACGATTATTCTTCGGAGCTGACATTGGATCTAAAAAAACCAAACAAATAACAGTTTGTATGAGATGCGGTATCTATGTATGTAGTGTCTTTGATAAAACGCACAACTTATTTACAAACTTTTTGCCGATCAAACTGTAATTTTTTTTTCGAAACAATCTAAATGAAGAACAAATTCAGTTCTTATCCTCCTACTGAGCTTAGCTTCCCTTGCCTCTGCTTTGTAATCTGTGCAGGGGTTGAAATTTGATTGTCTACTTTTAATTGATAATAGAATACATTTGGGAAACTTTGAATTTACCGAAACATGACTTATTTATACTTTTTCAATTATAATTAAATATTTGTATTTTTTGTTTCTTTTTCCGTTTCCAGTTTTGTCGATTGATTCAGGCACAACGCTGCTGCGACATGTGGTTGTTGTCGCTGCCGCTGTCGGAAATGCTTTGTACAACAACAACAACAACAACGACAACAACACCCCTCAAGTTGCCCAACAAGAACAATAAGCCAACCATCAACTGAATATAACTACCGGCTTTACTCGTGTACAACTTGAACTACATTAAGAGTGGCACCAACAACATCAAAAACTTGAAACGCGAATTCGCCAGAAAATTGCTTTGAAATTTTTTAGTTCACATCAAAGAAGAAAAAGCAAGAACAAGTGTCGCCGTTTTTTGCCAAGGCGTGAAAAATTAAAAAAAAAAAAATACAACACCATTCTGTGATATCTTAAGACCCAAAGGTGAGTGGCACAAACAAAACTGCAAGAACGGAAATGCATTAACATTTAACGTTATGCTTGCAAAGGCCTGGGAAAGAAAGAAGAGAAAATAATTTAATGATGCAAGTCAGGAACATAAAGTTGATGGAAGAAGCTTAAAAAAAATGGCATAGAGAATGAGGGTTTGTTCAGTCAGTCAACTAGCAAGAACGAAGCAAAATCTACTATAATCCATGATCAACTAATTTCGATATTTTCAAGTCTGAGAAAATTATCAATTGGTCCCACAAAATATAGAGCAAGACCTTGATTGAATCACTTAGCTTTGAAACTGATTGCGTGGCAAAGCTTTATTTAAGGGCATATTTTTATTTGTTTATAACTTCAAAAATTAATATATTTGAAACTATAAAAGTCTCCATCTTTTTGAAAGTAACCGTAATTTAAGTTATGTTTAGGGCAATGAAATGTATATTTTTAGAACCTATATCATGGTGGTTAACACTGAGAAATAATTATATATAAACTTTAGCAACAATTACTTAATACTATTTAACAATTTTAAATGTTATTGAAATTGGATTTTGATAGATACAGTAAAATACTATTCAGTAATATCAATACGAGACCTGTCCGATAATCCAAACCTGAGAAATCCAAAAACCTTTTTTTCCATTTGTTCATTTTTTACGATTTTAGAAATTGTTAATAAAATTAACCAAACATTTTATTTGCAAAACCGAAAATCACGATTTGGTGGGAGTGTCGAGATCTTATTTCGGATTTTTTTTTGTTTAAGTCAAAAATGGTAAATTTTGAGAACGTTCGGTTTCAAAAAGAATGACCCACGTGACAAATTAATTAGACAGGCCGAGGGACGCCTGTGGCAATGAGATGTCTTAGGTTAAGACGTCGTCTGTCTGTCATGATATCTGCTGGTGTGAATATGATTTGGGCTCATAATGGCAAAACGTCCAAGTCGCGGTATTAAGTGGTGTCCTCACATACAAGGAACCTAACCTAGAAGACTCTAGTTCAGGTGTACCCGCGCCCATTCCGCAAGCCACGCACTCGTTGTTGCTTTGCGCTGCTGGCGCGTGCAGACCTGTGACTCTCTTCTCTCTCTCTCTCTCTCTCCTATGTCTCTGGTAAATTAAAAAGCAACAACAATGTGGCCTTTGTGTAGTCAGCGCTAGCCTCGCGCTCGTGTGCTTGAGACAGCAACGACCACACACACACACAAACAAAAATCGTGTTTCTCCTTTCTATTTCTTGTGGTTGTTATTGCTTGAGATATATTTTGTGCATTTGTATTGGTATTCACTCACCCGTCAGCTCATTCTGGGCGCCCCTGCTCTAGTTTCTTGAGGGTAGTGGAGCATGCCGGACTCCGTAGCTGGATCCCCATGTCCAGGTAATACCTGACCCAAGTCATGGGACTTTTGATCCTAGAAGTCGCACTCGAGCTACTTTACCGGGTCTCATAGCGAACGTCAAAAGTAATTTTTGAACGATTAACGGCTATGTTTCATCGGTTCGCCCATCGACCCAAAGCCATCCAGGAACTGCTGCTTAACAGATGCAATTCTGCGAATATTGCTGGAAGCATCAAGAGCGGTATCGACAGCATTCGTGGCTATAAAGGTGCGGTGAGCGACTGGATACGTCAGATCAGCGGTGAAAAGAGAAATGATGTTTGAAAAAAATTGAATTGAGGATTTCCAGCTAAGCAACTTTAATCAATAGATACATTTTTCTCAGCCATCGGGGTAGCCCGAAAAATTGGGGGATCTTACGTCTATCTCGTCCCGATCCCGACCAACAATTTTCAATTCGATCTCGTCCCACCCGATCCCGCACTTTTTTGGGGGTCCCGCGGGAATACACACAAAAACTATGTTGTTTACACTTCGGCGCAATGACACATACTGAAAAAGAAAGCCGAATGAAGAGGCTTCAACATTGTCCGATTCGATTTAATTCAAAAATCCTTCAAAACTTTTTTTTATTCAGGTAATAGACAAATTGGACCTTTTTTAAAACGTATCTAGTGCTCACTTGCCATCTCCCTTCCCATCAAAGACCTAGCCCCTCAATTATAGCCTTAGAAAAATCTTAACAAAAATTATTTCTCAAATTAAACTAATTCAGCAAAGCTTGAAAAACCTTACGAAAAATAATGATCACATGCCTAACGGTGTGTCTGTGGATTGCATGTTGGTCAGCAGCGGCTTGATTGACACCTTTTAACTACCGTGGCGCAATTGGAGCCGCCGCCGCCGCCGCCACCGCCATTGACAACGACTTTTGTGGCGTGTCTCTTGAAGCCACACTGTGTTGCTATGTTGTTGACACACACACATATATTTGGGTCTCTGGTTGTTTTCTTTCATCTCTGGGTGGGTGGCCTCCAAAAAGGCTTTTCTTTTTTCCTTATAATTATTAACTCAGATTGCGCACTTATGCAACATTTCCAGGAGACCACGCCCCAAACGTGGCCCTCCCGCTGTTAGCATAATTTGCTCTCTAATTGTCACTGACAGTTGAAGAATGTGAACCGAACCGAACTGGTTGTTGTTGTTGTTGTTGTTGGACGGCAACTGTCGGTTGGGCGCATTGTCAACACATATTTTTATTTCTATTTTTTTTTTGCCCGCAGCCAATTGGCATATTAAATGCAAAAACTCAACTCGAATCTGAGTTTGAGTCTCAATCGAAGCTACTCCCACCACATACACTGAGACGCCCCCTGGCGACCATCGAATGCAACATGATCAACTAATTAACGGTTTCTCGATTGATGTTGTCATATGCTAATAACTAGTCTGAAGTCTGAAGTCTGGAAGCCTTCAGGTCTGCGGTGGGAGGCATATATGCACCTATATATGTATGCATTGCCCCCAGATACAAATCGAAGCAGGAAACTAATATTTAATATATGTATGGAGATGGAGATAGACGGGGGGATTGGTCAAATCAAATCCAAGGTAGGGAAGTAATAGAACAAGCAACGCCTTAGGCTAGTTAGCTAATTTAGGCTTGAGACGAAGGCTTTTCGAAACAGATCTTTCTGCGAGCTCAGAGTTTGAAGTATTCTAACGAATTCTATGTATTTCACGTGACCTTAAAAGATGTGAGGTGATTTTTCAATGGTTTGAACTAGAGGTGCGCAAGTGAGCGAATTTTCTAAGCAAAAATCTAGTTACGCACGATTCACGCACATAATTTTTTGAGCATTTCGTGTCACTCACGATTCATGCACGACTTAAGGATTACTTTATTTTATTTTATTTATATAGAGTTGACAAAAAAAGGCTGTCAACAAAAATGTATATACGTTACAAAAAGTTTTTAGGAGCTAATAAAGCCTATCAAAGAAAATCTAATAAAATTACAAAATAAACTAATAACGACTCCGACACGGTGAGGGAATTTTATATGCCCGTCCGGCCAGCTATGCCCCTATTCACAGCCAATTGTAGTCAGAGACGTTATTAGAGCTAACAAAAACTTTAATAATATAAAGATCGAGAAGAGGGAGAGAGAGAGAGAGAGAGAGAAAAAACCAAAACCTATAGTTATGTAGGAACAAGGGAAAAATTAAGATAATGTAATAAATTAAAATAAAACTGGTATAGAGAAAAAAAATTCTAAAAGTAAACATTAACAATAAAAAATTTATACGTAAAACTTAAGACTAAATAACCGGAAAATCTCTGACCCGGTGGGGGAGGATTTTTAAGCCAGTCCGGCAAGCTATGCCCCTACTCACAGCTGGGAGTGGTCAGAGATTTCCCCGGAGATAATTATAGAGAGAAGAGAGAGAGATCTGTTGAGAGCAGGTGATAGAGATCATTGTAATTTTGACATAAGACCCGAAAACGATTGTGCTGGGCATAATCAGTTGTGCATCTGGGCAAGATTAAAGGTAAATAGTTTCTAGTTGGCCTAGAAGGAACGGAAAAGTTAAGGCGACTTAAGAGTTTGGTAGAGTCTACATCACTAATGATTAGCTTATGAAGAAAAGAAACGCCTAGGACCGTTCTATGATTAGCCAACGAAGGAAGATTAATAAGCAAGAGCCTGTTGGAGTACGATGGCAGACGAAGGTTAGGGTCCCAATTTATTCCACGAAGAGCAAAAAGCAAGAATTGCTTTTGTACTGATTCAATACGATCGATATGCTTTTTATATTGCGGACACCAGACAGACGAGCAGTATTCAAGCACAGGACGGACTAGAGCAGTGTACAGGAGCTTTGTGGTGTATGGATCATTAAATTCCTTCGACCAACGTTTAATGAATCCAAGAACACCATTCGCCCTATTAACAATAGAGAAGATATGAGGATTGAAACTCAATTTGGAGTCAAAAAGAATTTCAAGATCAACGACTGTAGATATTCGTTGCAGGGGTTCATTGCCAATCGTATAGGTAGCCAGCGAAGGTTTGCAACGATAGAAAGTCATAAACATGCACTTGGAGCAATTAAGGTGTAAATGATTAACCAAGCACCAAAACTGCAAGGAGTTTAAATCATCTTGCAATCTAATGGATGCGTCGGGTCATTGAAAGTAAGTATCCGAGAATAAGATAGTATTGTGTGTAGGTCATTAATAAAAGGAGTAAAAAACAAAGGACCAAGGTGGGTACTTTGCGGTACACCAGAAGTTACAGAGACGTGCTTTGAAGTGTCGCACGATATTAATGCATCTCCTTAAAAATTGTTAAAAAAAAATTGATAAATTAAATAAAGTGCTTTTTAGCATCAGTTAATTCCGATAAGCGTATTCGGTTTGACCACTTTCGGGTCGCCAATTTCGCCCTCAAACAATTCTCATAGTTTTCCTATACCCGCCTCTGTCTCAGTTCAGCAGCCTGAGCAAAATAATAAAAAACCAAAAAAAAAAAATCACAACACCCGAAATCGATTCCCAAGGCGGATCCGTTTTTTATGGGGCTGGTCTAATTTACTTCAAATTGTGGAGTGAGCGCGAAACGAGCAATAAAAAAATCACTTGATTTTGCCTGAACTTAAATCTGGATAAACTGGGGGAGCTGGGCGTGGGAGCAGCCGCGGCGGCAGCAGCAGCAACAGCAACAACAACTTTATTATGCAAAGTGAAACGATTTTCTTTGTGGTCTCGAACTTCCATCATGATTTTGTTCGTTAATGACAAAGTACTTGTATTTAGTGTTTCTAATGATTTAGTGAGGGTTCAAGCAAAAGGGCGACCACTTAAGAGCTAAAAACACACCCAATATAAGTAGAAGGAATGCTGGGGTTAGAGTTGGGATTGGCTTCAAAATTGTGTAAAAAAGGAAAATTCCAAAATTTACATAATTGGATTCAAGATAAGATTGAATGTTCTTATACTATATAGTTGTTCGATTATAATTAAACTTGGTGGAACTATAACACAAGTATTCAAAACTAATAACTACAAAGTTTGGAGACGTTTCCATTGAAAACAAAAAAGGTTTTATCCACTAGAACTAGTTTTTCGACAGATTGTTCCTATGTCAGCTATATGCTTTAGTCATCCGATATTGATCAAACTTTGTAGAATTGTGAGAAAGCATTTAAAACAAATACATGCCAAATTAAAAGACAATACCATTGATAACAATACAGTTTTTCCTACTAAAACTCTTTTTCAAACCTATATTTTCTATGGCAGCTATACTATATAGTTGTGCGATTTTGCTCAAACTTTAAGAAATTATGAAAAAGCATGTATTAGCCACTAAAACTAGTTTTCCGACCGATCGTACCTATGGCAGCTATACACACACGATGCGGCCGATTCCGACAAATGTGCAGCGACTTTGTACCAAAAGACTTAAAAGACTACACTTAAAAATAGTTTCAGTAGAAATGGGTCATTTAATTTTATTTTTTTGTTAACTAGTGTTAGGACTCCTTAAATCATCATGAAAAGCAACAACGACTGCTGATGAGTGGATTGTGGTAAATTCTGAAACAGCATGGTCAGACTTACCATTGCTATTCCGAAATATTGTGAGTTATTTCTGTTTAAAAATGGTATTGATTTGTATTAAATTATAATCAATCCTAACTGTTGAGCCAGCACAAACAAAAACTTTGACTAAATCAAAATCAGGTCGCAAAAACCCATTATAAATATATATATTTTTTTTTTTTTTTTAATTTTTTTTTTTGTTATTGAACAAAAGAAACATCAAAAACGGAATTCAGTGCCCTAAACGATACCATGCGGTGCTCTTTTGGACTCAATTTTCACTCCTGCTTCGGAGCGCTCCGAAAACGCTCCTCCGAGGAGCTGCTTTGGGAGTCCCTTTTCACTCCTGCTTAGGAGTGCTCCGGAAACGCTCCTTTGAGCTGCTGCTTTGGGAGTTCCCTTTTCACTCCTGCTTCGGAGTGCTCCGGAAACGCTCCTCCGAAATGCTGCTTTGGGAGTCCCTTTTCACTCCTGCTTCGGAGTGCTCCGGAAACGCTGCTTTGAGTTGCTGCTTTGGGAGTCTCTTTTCAGTCGTTCTTCGGAGTGCTCCGGAAACGCTCCTTCGAGGTGCTGCTTTGGGAGTCCCTTTTCCCTCCTGCTTCGGAGCGCTCTGCATATGGCTGGCTCGGACCAGGGGCCGGCAAAATACACATGCTCATTTTGACTTGGCGTGTGTGTGTTTGGCCACGCGAGAGCGCGCTCATTAAGCACTTCTTCTTTGTTGCTTTGTTGCAAAAACTAGCAGTTTAAGCTCTTATACTGTCGGTGTGTCGATGTCGCTGCCGCAGATCGCTGTTGAATACACTTTAGACTGGGACGTGTTCGGTCTCTGCCATACATATATTGCCACATATATTTAGATAAATCTGTTGTAATTCCCATGTATTGTACTCTACGTGAACAGACTGCCAGATAAATGACAACAACAAAATCTGGTAACTTTTCAGTGTGTGTGTGTGTGTGAACCAGTGTTGCAAAATCAGCGCTTTTACGCGTCAGTGACAAAATTTTTTTTTCCTGTTTAGAAACAGCGGGAAGCGGGAATTCTGGCTTTTTCAGCTTTATTTTTATTTAAGAGTCATTTGCAGAACTTATAAGCAAATCGACAGTTTGTCAAACCGCCTTGCTGAAAGATCTTCTGATGGCTATCAAATTCGCTAAAAAAAAAAATGATTATTCCATCAAATACTAATATTAATATAATAATAGGAGACGATTTTGAGAAATTTGTTTTCAAAGATTTATGCTTTATATGGATAGCGAATTGGAGAAATCTATTCGTGTCTGCTGCACAAATTTGTAAGTAGAAGACACCAACGGCTTGGACACGACTAAGAAATAGTTTTGGGTTGTTCATGAGTGAGTGAACAAAATTGAGTTGTTCTTTAAATTGAACAAGTGAACATGGTCTTCTTCAATTGTTCATTTGTGTTCAGCGGGTCTTATTCGGTCTATCTTGTTCAATCCATCTTGTTCTGAGTTGTTCTTGAGCTGTTCTAAGAGCTGTTCGTTCTCTTTTGCTCAGAGAGTTGTTATTATATAACATATACAAAAAAGTCTTGCGGTATTTCCGCAAGCTTGTCTTTGCAAGCGCGTAGTTCTAGTTGGATTCGTCGCATCGGTTCACGCTAGAGCTTTTTGGAAAGCTCTTTTCACGCGCTAACACGTGTTTGATTTATTGTTGTTTGTTTTTAGTCGTTCGTGAGTTTATAGCGTAGCAAACATGGAGCAAAATAAAGAGAAAATACGGCATATTTTACAGTACTACTACGATAAAGGCAAAAATGCATCTCATGCTGCCAATAAAATTTGTGCAGTTTATGGACCCGATACAGTTTCCATTTCCACCGCACAACGATAGTTTCAACGTTTTCGTTCTGGTGCAGATGTGATCGAAGATGGGCCACGGTCCGGAAGGCCTGTCGTCGAAAATTGCGATAAAATCGCAATGAGCTGCTCCCCTATGGCCAAACGCTCAATTCGGACCTGTACTGCCAACAACTGGACCGCTTGAATGCAGCACTCATGCAGAAGAGGCCATCTTTGATCAACAGAGGCCGAATTGTCTTCCATCAGGACAACGCCAGGCCACACACATCTTTGGTGACGCGCCAGAAGCTCCGGGAGCTCGGATGGGAGGTTCTTTTGCATCCACCGTATAGTCCAGATCTCGCACCAAGTGATTACCACCTATTTCTGTCCATGGCGAACGAGCTTGGTAGTCTGAAGTTGGCCACAAGAGAGTCCTGTGAAAATTGGCTCTCCGAGGTTTTTGCCAATAGGGAAGCGAGCTTCTATAAGAGGGGCATTATGAAGTTGGCATCTCGTTGGGAACTCGTCATCGAACAAAACGGCGCATATTTGACTTAAATCGCATTATTATAACCAATTTTATGAACAATTGAAAATTCAATAAAAATACCGCAAGACTTTTTTGACAACCTTATATGTCTGTCTCGCTTTGTGAGCTTGCTCTGTCTTGCTCTAAGTGTTTTTCTGTGGGCTGTACCTAAGATTTATAGATATTATAGATGACGCATGTGACGCAAAAAACGATTGTTCTTGGAAGTTGACATTGGATCCTGAAAACGAAAAATAAAAAAGTTTGTATGAGTTGCAGTATCTACTATATGTAATGTCTTTGGCTGTACTTACAACTATAACCCAGCAAACCAAGTTCGGAGCGCTCCAAATTATTTGTCTGAAAAGAGCCGAGCTTAATAGCGTTTTTGGAGTAAACACATAAATTTGAGGGTTTTCGGAGCATATTCAGCGCTATCTAAGCACGGGCTCATAAAAAGCACTTATGTCTGAGCATTTTCGTATTTGCACTCCAATATGCCTCTGGAAAGAGCCTTTCAGTAGCCCTTCAAGTGCCTAGAAAAGTATTTTTATGTGTATTTTATGAGGTTTTTTCTATGCTTCATTGGGAGGGTGAAAGCACTTATATCTGTGTCAGAAAAGAGTCAGATTGAACTCCGAAATCTATCACATTAAGTGCGACCGGTTTCATAGAAAAAAACGCTCATTCCGGACTCTTTTTTGTGCACATTATGACGGTGAATGCGCATAAAAAAGTGTCAGAAAACGCACATATTGTTTGCTGGGAACAAGTATGGCGCCAACATTTTGTACTAAGCGTGCGAGAGAGAGCGGGAAAGTTAGCGCGAGACTAAAAGACGCACATGCACACAAATTTCGTATGTGTGTACAACAAAAAAGCAATGCTGCAACAACAAAAACAACAACACGGTCAGTGCAACCGAAACCAACCCCTTAGAAATGCCGTCGGCGAAACAAAAATACGTGAGCCCACACAAACTTCCGCCATGGACCTAGAACAGGTGAACAAGAACAACGGAACAAGAAAAACTGAACAAGAACAACTGAACAAGTGAGAAATTTGAGTGAGTTGACACACTTAAAAAAAAAAAGAACACGCTAACATGTTCAGTGAAAAGAAGAACCTTTACTCAACACTAGCTCGATTCCGTTGAACCATATGAACGAACCACTGGGTTCTAGGAACCACTAACTACCAGGGTTGCCAGCTCGTCAGTGCAACTTTTTTTTTACATCTATGTAATTGGAAATCTAAGTAAGCTTATCTCCTCCATTCATTACGCTTCAACTCTAACACAAACATTTTCCCAATCACAAGTTCATTTTCATCTACGGAAAGTCCAAACACAATGCATAAAATGGTTGTTATAAAGACAAAAGATGGCCGTGAAATCAAAGCTGATTTCGCACTTCTTCAACGTTCCAAAGTGGTCAGTTTGATGTCCTGCTTCATTGACGATTCCAAGACGGAGTATGAGTTACCGCTCACTGGCATTACCAGTAAGGTGCTACTCAATATATTACTCTGGGGCGAATTTCACTTGGGCCATGAGGAGCCCGCTTGGGTTCACGATGCTTCTACCAAGCAACGGGATATTGAACTGCAGACAGATGACTGGGATAAAGAGTTCCTCAGGGATGGTATGCATCAGATCTTTGACCTAATGAAGGGCGCCGACTACTTGGATATCTATTGGCTGGGCAAGCTGTGTGCCCAGAAATTGTCAACCAAATACTGCTGGTACAAGATACCGAAGATGATTCACGACTATATGAAGATGTATCTTAAAGGTAACGATGAATGCAAGAAACCAAACTGTATTTGCAATCGCAACACTAGAGATTATTTCTGGGAGATACAGCCAAGTGATACTGTTGAAGATTAGGAAGAGAAGTACCATACCATACCAACTTAACACTACACACAGTTTTGTTTTGTTTTAGTTTGATTTCAATTATATGTAAATTATATTAAAAAAAAAAAAAAATTCCCCTTTCGTTTGTTTTTTTGTTTAATTAATTTGAAATCGATCGCATTTTGAAATTCATCTCATCAAATTTTGGCAACTTGATACGGGGGGGGGGAGAGTTTTGGGCCATCAAAAATGTAACAGTAAGTTACTGGGTTATCTCCGATCTGCCACAACCAACATCAAAGGCGTCACTGTGGGGGCGACCTAGTCCCCATCTCCCCCTCCCCTGCAGGTTTCGATTCGTTTCGGTTTGGCTTAACCACATGCATATTTATTTGCCGCCAAAGAGGCAAACGAATTTTCTGTTAAATATTTGTGCCTGTTGTTTCTCACTTGAAGTTGATACTTTCTGCCGTTTCGAACCGTTGTTGCGGCTGCCGTTGCCGTTGCTGCGGCTATCCGCAATGGTCTGGAATTTTAAATAAATGCGATTTAGTTGTGCAACATTTTTTACCTTACTTTTATTTATTTTGTGTGTGTTTTTTCCCGCTTCTTTTCCCCATTGCCTTTCAGTACCAGGCGAACGCCACTTGCACCGCAAATTTATGGTAAATAATTAAAACAAATAAAAACAAAAGCATAAAAGCAACGAAATGAAGTGAGGAAATGTTTGAAGGAACAAAATTTAGTAACAAATTGTTTGAAGAGAAAGAAAATCAATCATCAATACACAGTAGTGTCTGGATATGGTGAACACCTCGTTAAATTAAAACAAAAAAAAAGTCAAGCTTCCTACATGACATATTCAAATGTGATTTTTAAGCAAATAAGATCACTTGCAAAAGTAAGTTCTCTATATGCAGACACAACTGTACTAGTATTATAAAGAGCTCGCCAACAACTGTCAACACTTTCAGCGTGTCTGCCAAGAACAGCTCTGTTACGGGAGCAAAAAGACACATTCAACCCTGAGCACGTTTTTCGTTTCTCTTTTGCTTATGTCATTCACTGACCGTTTTTGAAGAGAGCAAACTTACGAAGTGACTTTTGCTTATGTATGCGTGGTTGCGAGTGGGCGGCCTATGTGTGCGTCTCAGTCAACGAAATTTGAAATTTATTATTATTTTTATTAACCCTTGGGGGCATGCAGCTCAACATAGTCAATAAGGTCAAGTATCTAAGTGTCATTCTGGACTCTAAACTCTCCTGGAAGCGAAACTTCGAGGAAAGAATGAGGAATGGAGGTAATGCTGAGCC
The DNA here is from genome assembly GCA_037044535.1 of Lordiphosa magnipectinata. NCBI lineage: Eukaryota > Metazoa > Arthropoda > Insecta > Diptera > Drosophilidae > Lordiphosa > Lordiphosa magnipectinata. Next base: position 1,576,073 of record JBAMBO010004081.1, read on the forward strand.
TGGAACCAGTAGACACTTACCTGAAGTATACAGCAGCGAGAAGCGCAGCAAGACTGCAGGGCACAGCAGCATCCTGCTTCAAGTAGGAATAACTGCAGAGGCAAAGGGAAGTGACTACTGTTAACCAGCTCAGAAATGGAACGACAATTTTAAAACCTGGTTCCCGGAGAGAGAGCAATGTGAGCAAGAAATTGCCATCTATATAGACGGTTCGAAAACGGAGGAGGGTACAGGAGCTGGCATCTTCTCCGAAGAACTACCAACACCGCTCTCACTCCGTTTACCGGACTGGTGCAGCGTTTTTCACAGTCAGGCTGCCATTAAAGCTCTGTCATCAAACGCCACAAAAAGCAACCTAGTCCGTAGCACGGTGAAAGCCTTAAACGAAATCCAACAACACTTCATCACTCTCGTTTCGCCAGGCAACGAGCGAGCGGAAAAGTGCGCAAGGAAGGGTAACGGATATACAAATACCCCTGCAGGACATCATGACAGTTGAACATCGGAAATCCAGAACTAGGGCGAAACGACAATGGAACCTCGCACCTGGCTGTCCCATCTCCCGATCACTCTGGCCCAGATACTCACCTTAAAGAACTTCCCAACTCCTACACCTTAGCAAGACAGGATTAGAACTATGTTCGGATTCATAACGGGGCACTGCACTATATGTCACTTGGTTTTCAGCCCACCATGACTTCTGTCGTAGTTGTGGCAATGAGGAACGGGGGACCGACTTTTGCAACCTCTGCTCAGTACTCGATACTAAGTATTCTATACTCAGTACACGATACATACTTGATACTCCATACTCGGTGCTCGGTACTCAAACACACAACTCACCTGCTGCTACAGCAAATGGCAAAAGCGTCTGACTTTACAAAGATAATTTCATACCCAAAAAAAAATCTTTCGCAAAAGACAAAATGTTGCTAGTTTTAGTCGCTCTAAAAACACTTTTCGCAGACACTTATTGTGTTCTGCTCATTTGAAGACAGTTGTTTCGTGAGCGCTCGCTCAAAAGTGACTCTTTCGTGGGAGATACAGAAATCACTAGAGATTTTGGTATAAACGATTGCGTTTGTCGTTTTTTCATTGCTTTCGTTGACACTGATTTGCGAGCTATGATATTAAGACATTAATTCAAAGCTGGGGTCGGCAACGTTAGCATCAATATCTTATGAGCTTTTCTTTCCTCGTGCTGGGTTAATAACTTCCCTTGCAACACTATTTCCTGTACAAATGTCAGAGATTTTGTAGGATCTATGTCAATTTCGAATGGTGTTGTAAATTCTATGATCAGTCCAATAAAGAATCTATATGTATTAAATAATTTAGAAAATAAGTGTTGTTTCAGTACTTAAAACGGCCGCGTGGACACCAATACAAACGAAAAAAATATAAAGCACAATAAATAGAAAGAGAATGCCGATTTTTGTTTGTGTCAACAAAACCTTTGCTCGGAGAGAAAAAGTAGAGAGAACACATATGAAGTTGTTGTTCTAATACGCTTAGCCATAAGGTTTGCGTGAACTGTTTTGTTGACGGACTGTTGAAGTGTTGAAGCTGTTTGTGTGTCACGTGTTTTTTGTGAAATTGACAGCAAATATTTTCCAACTTTTAGTGCTTAAAAAGTTGGAAGCAAAATAATAATTATAAAAATGCAATTTTTTAGTCCAGATATTTAAGATTATAAATTGATAACGCGTTTGTCAATTTTGTTTTCGGTCTTTATTGCAGCTGAATTCGTTCTTAAGTTGAATAGATTACATGAGAAAGAGATAACAAAATTTTTTTGCTTGGTAGCGTTAAACACAAAAAAGTTTTGTGAGTCGTATTTGGAGCTAAAAATAAAAGTACAAACGGAATTTCAGCTCAATAGCAAAAAATACCACAAAGTTGGAGCAAATCGGACAGATCAGTTATAGTAGTAGTAGTATGATATATTTTCTATTTTGAAATTTTTTTGGAATAGATGAACATTTAAAACTAACTCTGAAGTTTAACAATTTAAAAAAATTTTAGTAGACAATAAAACACAGGCTGTGGCAGTTATCCGTTAGCCTAGCAAATGTGACTCGATGCTTTCCTGGTTTCCAGATCACATATCACCGTAGTCCATAAGGAAGCCTCTGCGATATTGCAGGCTCTCCCGCAAGTAGGAAGTAAGGGAGCGCCAACTGCTTCCGTTCAGCAGTGCGTGTGATTCCTGGCGCGACAGGACTGATTTTCCAAAGTGCAGAATCCTGAGTTCGTTCAGTATGGGGCACCGGGCAAGAAAGTGTTTAGTGTCCTCCCTCTCTCCGGTATTGCAGAGTGTGCATTGGCTGGGCGTGGTACTGTACGGGGTATAGTTTAAACTCATTAGTTCGGTTCTTGCTCGGAAAATATCCGATATGGTTGCGGATTCGAGGTCATCTTGAAAGTAATTCCTAGTCGAAAGGTTGTATTGCAGTTGTCTGTAGGTAATGCGGGACTGACTAGCTTGAGCTTCTGCTTCGAAACTGGCTCTCTCTCTGGTGTCAATACTTCGTAGAAGTTGGCCTTGCCAAACGCTCCATGGGTTAAAATCGTTCAGATTGCAACTGATGTTGTGTTTCAGTGCCATGGATTCCCAAGTGCGGAAAAACTGCGTTCTGGTCTCAAGCAGATACGTTGTAACAACTCTTGGGAGACGAGTGGATGGCATTCGCATGGTATTGGCAATGTATTCGAAATGTATTTGCATGGTATATTGTATTGGTGGGAAGTCCTGTTTCTAAATGTATCGCATAGTTGGCGGAGTACTAGGGTAGGTGGAACACACGTTTGACAAAAAAGCAAAGGAGCTTTTCTACGTCTTCAAATTGATCAAAGCCCCACACTTGAGCAGAATAGCACATAATTGCCCTTGAAGTGGCTAAAAATAGGGCGTATTTGGTGCTGTGGCTTACGTTCCTTTTTCTAAGCATTCTAAGCTCTTTCCATGTCGAATTTATGGCAATTTTAGAGTCTCTGAGTTTTTCTTTAAGGTGCTTATGAAACGTCATGCGTGGGGTTAGAGTCACTCCCAGGTATCGATATTCGTTGACCACTTCAAGATTCGTTCCGTTTTTTTTCCATGCATCTGCTGTAGCTCTGCGTCCTCCACTATCTCGAACTATCATAACTTTTGATTTTGCGCAGTTGACTTATAGGTTCCACTTTTTCAGTTCAGTTATATGGCAGCTATATGAAATAGTATGCCGAATCGAACAATTTTCGATAGGTCGCTCAAAAAGCTTAAAGTACATGATCAAACCGAATTTCAGTTCAATATCCTTAAAACCAACTAAGTTGGTGCAAATCGATCAGATCGGTTATATGACAGCTATATGAAATAGTGTGCCGAATTGAACAAAGTTCAATAAGTCGCTTAAAATACATGTTCAAGCTAAAATTCAGTTCAATAGAGTAAAAACCAACAAAGTTAGCTTAGCGGCTAAATGGGAGCTATATAAAGTAATGGTCCAAGCCGAACCCGATTTTTTAAGTCGTATTAGAAGCTAAAAATACGAGTACAATCCAAATTTCAGTTCAGTAGCATAAGAAACAACAAGGTTGGAGCAAATCTGCCAGTTCGTTTATATGGCAGATATATAAAACTTTGGTCTAAATTGAGTAAATCTTTGCAAGTCGAATTTGGGGTCCAAAATACATACGTACAAACCAAATTTGGGGTCAATATGGGCATTTCCACAAAAAAGTCCACCGAGACCAAAAAATGAAAAGTACATAAACACACTATTTTTTATCATTTTTACATGGGGAAATAATCAAAATGAACTTATATCAGCCAATTTTAAATATATTCATAGCCCATTTCGAGATTTTCGAATGCAAAGTCGCGCAAGCGCCATTTTTCTTATTTGGATACGTTTTGATGTCATAAAAATGCCTTTAGATTGCATTGATTTTTGGTCTCTAAACTATTCCTAAGGGTACAAAGAGTTAAAAAAAATGCAGAAGACACTATAAGAAACTATATGATTGCAATCAACTGTTAGTTTCTGCTTTATATTATAACAAAAACAACATAAATATAATGAGGAAATTTAAGTAACGTAACGTCTGGTAACGTCACGTCAGATACTGATGCAAAAAAAAAAAAATTGGGCAAACATTTTAGAATAAGATAACCTGGAAAATAAACTTGTATTATTTCAAATCATCCTAAAAAAAAATGTATACAAAAAGCTTTGCCCAATTCGCAGAATTTTGCAATTTTATAAAACAAGTCAAAACCCACTTCCGTTTTATGTAATGTTTTGTTTTCTATAAGCAACACAAAATGTTTTGAGTAAGGTAACACTTAAACATGATCAACTTTTCAATTAGAATTTCAAAAGATTTCAATTCCAAACATCTTTCTCTTTTTTTAATACACTTGAAAAGTGTGTTATAATTTTGCACAGGAGTTTGCAACGCATAGAAGGAATCATCTCCGACCACATAAAGTATATATATTCTTGATCAGCATGACGAGCTGAGTCTATTGAGCTGTGTCCGTCCGTCTGTCTGTCCGTTTCTACGAAAACTAGTCCCTCAGTTTTGAAGCTATCGACCGGATCGGATGACTTATTCTTGTAGCTGCCATACACTGAGGGAAAAATGCTATGAAATTTCAATATTTACACTATGGCTTTAACGTTTTCACCATTGATTCAGCGTTAAATATGGAATTCGTAAATATTAAGTGTGTACACTTTAATTTAAATATGAAAATATTAAAAATTTTATTATTTTTTTTAAATTACATTTTTAATCCAATTAGTTTGTTCTGAGTCAAGAGTAGGAATCCCCCATTGAAGCCACCAGCAGTTGGACTCTGAAAAACACCGAATTATATTAAATTGTATTTACTTTACTTACTCTGTGGGGATTCGAACTCGGGACCCTTGGTCTGAACACAATTGGAACGTCCTCTCTACCGGTTGCGCTATTGCGCGCGCTGGCGGGAAGGCTTCTAGGATACTAATTGTATTGAATTGAATCGACCATCTACCTAACAACATCAGACCACTTGTAATTCTCAAGTTCGAATTCCCCGAAAAGTTCATATAAATGGCGCACAGAAAATTAGGTGATTAAATATGATTCTAGTTGAATCAAAGTGCATATTAATTGATTTTAATACGAAAATTGCATAATAAAATCAAATATGATTGTTACAGTTTTTACTATGCCATTTTTCCCTGAGTGTAGAAATGTTCGGTCGGAAAATGGGTTTTAGTGAGAAAAACTTTTTTGTTTTCAATATTAGCGCTCTTAAACTCGGTCATTGTTAATATTATATGTTTTTAAGCTGATCTGCAAAGTTTGGTCGAAATCGCTAACCGTTGAAGCGAACTTTTTCAAGTGTATTAAAACTTCGGCAAACGAAGTAAGCTTTGCTTTCTCGTTTTTATCAATTTTTGGCATTAATTTTAAAAGGCAAAGAAAATTCAGTTCTGTTTTGTTATTTTTAAGAGTTGAGTTGTACCAGCATACCCCAATTGCTCCACAGGGTATGCCGAATGCAGTTTGTACCTCTTGCGTTTACAAAATGTTTGTGTATATATTTTTTTTGTTAAATCAAAAGCAGTCCGCACATTGCCTCCAATTGCCTTCCCCTCCACCCATCAGGTTGCTTAGTAGTATTTCGGTGTATTTCATTCTGTGTTCAATCGAAGCTGACGTGAAAGCGAGAGTGTTATGTATGGCTAAAGTTATGCTTGGCGCGTAACTGGGCCAACAAATCAAACAAAATTTGTAGTAACAATTTATTGAACAGAAGTTCTGTTGGCTTAACAATTCAGATTAATAATAACAATAATAATGATTCATTCATCCCCATCAATCTTTTGACCCTTCACTCAATTTGATGGTCCACCGAGTCTTGTTGGTTTTATTACTAATTTATCCATATGATTCGAGTTTCGGGTTTCGGGTTACGCCCCAAAAACAATTAACAAATCAAAAAATTTGATATAGCATTATACAATCCCATGCTCCAAATGCAAAACATAATGAAATGCATGATAATGCTTACATATTTTATTGTTTAATTAATTAGAGCAAATCGCATTCATTGTTGACCAACAAATCTCTAATTTTCCCACAAAATTGAATTCATTTGCTGGCCAAAGTTGGTGACCGAAAGTAATGTTCCTTTTTTATTGTGTCTGGTTTCATAATTGTGAGTAATAATATCAACTGAAAGGAGGGGAACACTTGAGTCAAATTTAATCTATGACACCATCGCCCCGAAAACTGCTTTCAAATAAACTAATTAAATTTAAAGTAAAACAACAAAAAAGGTGCAACAACAACAAAGAATTATTTATTGCCAATAGGCGAAGTAGCGACGTCTAAGCCGGCTGCGCAGTTGGCGTTGCCTTTCATTCAAAATGCTAACGGCAACTCCAAGGCTTGGCCAGAGCCAGAGCCGGGACCTGGAGTCTATGACGAATCTGATGGCAGGGGCAGGCGGCGCACAGCGGCCACTATAAGCACCGTTAGGCAGTGATCGCAGCGGCGCACGCGAACAGTTTTCATTATTTACTGTTTTTATTATACTTGCCGCTACCCTAACTGGGCCCCTTACCGCACAGAAGGGGTATGAGCAGTTGGTCATGTAGCTGGCAACGCATTAAGCCAGGTCCACTATGCGAATCAAAATTAGATTGTAGCACTGTACCAGAGTGTTATATGGCAGCTATACGATTATCCGATTTTGATCAAACTCCCCGAAATTGTGTGGAAACCGCTATTATTCATAGCAGGAAAGTATAAAGACGCTACCATTGAAATCAAGAAAGTTTTTCTCACTAGAACTACTTTTTCAACCGATCGTTCCTATGGCAGCTATATGCTATAGTCTTTTGATTTTCATCATACTTGCTAGAATTGTGTGGTAGCATATAATATTGATCAGTAACAAGTTTTTGAGCAATAGCATTGAGCATTTTTCCTACTAAGACTTTTTCAGAACTATCTTTTCAATATCAGCTATATTATAAAGTTGTCCGATTTTCATTAAACTTGGTGGAATTATGTGAAAGCATAGAAAACTTATAAATACGAGGTTTGGGAACGTTTGCATTGAAAACAAAAAACTTTTTCTCACTAGAACTACTTTTACGACCGATAGTTCCTATGGCAGCTATATGCTATAGTCATCCGATCTTGATCAAACTTGGCAGTATTATGTGGAAGCAACTAACAAGTAATCAATAACAAATTTGAAGGCGATAGAGACGAATTCTCTATTTCGGACACTTCCGAGAGGTTGAGTAGAAAGGTGTGACCAAGAGTTTTGAGCCTCCTTCTACTAAGAGCTGGGCTATGGCAAAGAAGATGTAGTAATGTCTCCTCCTTCTCCTCTTCCTCGCACTTGGAGCTTCTCGTTACCCTCAATGTTATAGTGTCCAGGTACCCAGATGAGATGGATACGAAGATGCTGAGCGATCGCATTTAAGGATCTACGGCATTTCGTGAGCGTCTTGGAGTTATTGGAGCTGCTTGACAATCTGCGTATTTGTATATGTTCTCTTCTTCGATCATTAGTGTGCTGAGGTATTTGGCGGCCTCCTGGATGGTAACCAATTCTGCTCGGTACACACTCGTGTTGGGTAAAGGTTGTTCTTTTCGCTGAACATGTTCACTTGTTCTTTTTTTTAAGTGAGACATCTTCTATCAGCTTCCTAAAATCTGGCTCGTCCATTATCCTCAATGCGTGGTGTGCTTTAGCGATCATTCAAGCCAATTGTCGGTCGATTTGCTGGCTCCGACATGCAGGTGCGCTGGCTTATACGCAAAACTTGTAATCCTTTGTTGGCTTATAAGACCGACTTGCTCGCCATTTTCATCAAGGGCAGAGTAGTCGTTGTTGTCGTTCTGTCGGACTACTGGTTCCACTGCTGCCGGGTGTTTCCATTTGAGGTGACGATTTAGATTGCTTTGTGAGTTGCAACTTAAGATAATGCTGCAATATTTACATTTCTCCTTTTTATTTTCCAATGCGGTGAAATGGTTCCAAATATCGATGTGCTTTCTGTTGAAAGACATTCTGCCATAAATTGACCACAAACAGTCATGGAGAATGAGTATTAGAGAACAAATTTGCGCTGCCTCTCAATTTTGGTGGTGCTAAACGATAGTGCCCAAAAAGATACTTATAGTGCCCAAAAAGATACTTTACAGAGCCAGTAGGAAAACACAGTGGTTAGAGCGAGACGGGCATATTCCCAAATGTATCCAGAGAGCGTAAGTGAGAGCGAACAGCTGACCAATGTATCTAGAGAGCGTAAATGAGAGCGATCAGCTGACTGAGGCAGCGAAAATTTTATCTCTAATACTCATAGCTCCATGAAACAGTGAACTAAACACACACTGAACTAGTTATTGAACTAGATACTGAACACACATCAGCTGTACAGCCCACAGAAGAAGAAGAACAGAGCAAAGAACAGAGAACAACATTTAGAGCAAGACAGAGAATACTCTCAGAGCGAGACAAGATCAATTCGACTAAAAGCTGTATTTTAGGTACTGGATTTACTTTAAAATCTGAGATTGCAGCGTCATATAGTATGTTTTATTCTGAATTAGATTCTTTTTTTTGAATATTTATCAATTAATTTATTTTTTTATGTTAAGTGAAGGCTTTTAATACAAAAACTAACATAACAAAACAAAATAAATAAAAATTGAAACACATATAAAAAAAGTTTAATACAACTTTTTTCTTAGACTTGGTAAAATTGTATGGTAGGGGTGAGAGTGTGAGAGATTAGTCACGCCCATTTAATTAAATCTCATATCTAACGGTATTATAAAGCCGTAAACAAAGTTTCAAGTCGATATATCTACTAAAGTATTTTTGGCCACAGTCTCCATACAAGCTGGCCCACTGTGCAGTGGTTCGATTATATGAACAACTTGAAAGTGTTCGCTCACTCTTTTGCTGTGTTTTGTGATTGGGTTAAGTTGCCAAAAATTTATAATCAAATTTTCGTTATGCCTGGCTGCAAGATGAGGAGTTCAAGCAATGGATTCGCAAGGATTGCGCTGATTCAACGAAATCCACGATATCCGCCATCACGTCGCCTCAAGAAAACATGTGGCTGCGATTGGCGCATTTACCCAAAAAAATAAGTTACCTTTCGACCCAAATTCAACAAAAACGGAGGAACAGGAAGCGGCACTATGCCTACACATTGCCAAACACACGGCGATTGCGACAAGTGATCATATTTATTTTATATTATACATATATTTGTCGATAACGAAAACTTTAATGGCTTAGCAATTTTTTTTTGACAATTTTCACATAATCTTTAGCAATTTTTAGCAACTTACTTTCCCAAATCTAGCAATTTTTGCTTCGGAGATTCTGGCAGCACTGGTTGCCACTTGAAAATATTGAATTACACCAAAAAAATTATTTAAAAAGAGACAACAAAACAACAACAAGTCATTAAAAGTCTGAATAAGTATTGATCTGTAAATCAAAATACTAAAATAACAACTTGATCTTATCAAAATGACTTATACGAGTATACTTAAAGAAATAACTCTTCCTATCTGTAAAAAATTTCCACTTTACGACCACGCACTTTATTAACATATCGATAAGGGCCGATTTCTCATCTCCTATATAGCTGCTATCTGCCAGATAAACTTAGAACTTACTCTGTTACTTGATAGTATATGTGACAGTTAGTGCTTTGTAAAATATGTGAAGTCGGCCCTTAAAGGTAAGAATTGCTTCCTGAAATTATTGCCACAGATTTCATTACCTTATAAAAACTAAACAGTAAATATTTTATTTGACTACATACATAAATCATACTCTAAGATCAGTTACTTCTCCATATTTCTATGTATTTTACAGACCAGGCATAATGTGGCTCTGCACTCGTACTCAGCTCCTTGCAAAGCATTAGATTTGAAACTGAATCAAATTCTAGTTTTGCAACAATTTGCCGAACATGCTCCAAGTAAAACTCACGCACCGTTTTCTGTACTTATAAAATGGTGAATTTCCTTATACACTTGCTATCCATATATTGTGTCTAAATTCCAAATTATATCTATAAGAGTGTGTAACAAAGTTATTGAGAATTACACTATGCAACAATTTCCAGTATATTGAAGGGTTGGTGGTGATTATAGATGATTTTCGTGTGTTGAACACGAATCTGTTTTCGATTAAAGTTGATTAGAATTTTGCATTTTGAAGTTTTTTAGGGGCTTTTTGTAAAGGAGCTTACTTTTGTTTTGACTCTCTTCAATAAAATGGTACGGTACTATTTCTTAGCTTTTAAAATAAATTATGCCAAACAATTGTACGATTTTCTTAAGCGAAGATATACTATTTACCTAATTATAACTGGTTTTACTTTGCAGAATTTTTGGAATTTTTTTAAGAGGAAGTACAACTCCGAACAAGATGGTTTGAACAAGATAGACTGAACAAGACTCGCTGAACAAAAATGAACGATTGAAGAGGAACATGTTCACTTGTTCACTCACTCATGAACAACCCAACACTAGTACACACTGCAATGATTAGGGAGCCGGAATGAGATTTTCCACTTTACTTTGTCATCGAGCTTAGATCCATCTGTGTATACATTGATGGCATTTGCTCTACTGTGGGGCAAGTTATCCCAGTTCGTCTACTAGTGATATTGACGTCATAAAATTTCTGGAATGACGTAGTGGGTATGCAATAGTCTGTAATGGCGGGAACCGCGTTTTGACGAGTTAGTATAGTTGAGTGTCCTGAGATACCCACGTTCCAGGCTTCAGATTCTTTTATATTTGATTGATTTTTCGGCCTTCATTTAAAGGGCATTCCAGCTTCGTCTTTTCACTTTTACTTTTAAATTTTTGTTTTGTTTTAAGTTTATTTTGATTGCCAAACAACAATTTGGCTGCCGTTGTTTTCGCTGGTTCTACGAGCTGCAAAAAAATTGGAGCGCACTGGACAGGCACCGGGCACAACATTCCTCTGCTGCCCAGTCCAGTTTTTCGGCGGTGGCGGTGGTTGTTGGTGGTTTCAGTTTCGAATCACGTTCCATTTGATTGTTTCTATTTCGGTTTCAGTTTTTATTTCTTTTTGCATAATTTTTTGTTTTGCTTTGTTGTTGCTGGGTGCACTTTGCATTGTTGTTGTTGTTGTTGTTGTTTCTGGGTTTGGCAACTGCGCCCCAAAACTACAACAAAATATTCAAAAACTTGGCGCCTGCACTCCAACGCTCTCCAAACTCTTCAACCTGTCGCTGGCTTGAAGTTTTAGGCCCCAATTAGCCACGACGCGCGCGCGCGCTCTTATGAGTAATAGACCAGAAAGCAACAACAACAACAAAAAAATAAAATGTTATTTATGATTTTTTTTGAAAATTTGATTTCTTTAAGCTTTGTCCTTGATTTCGATTTGGTTTTTGGTGCCACTTTTTTTGTTAGATGGCGCTAATGATAATTTCGGGGCGGCAAAAGTGACGGGGCAAAAATGTGGAAGCGAGGTTAGATTCGATTGGCCAAGAACTATATCGATTTGCAGTTAAGAATATGAGAATCGGAGAGGAATAGCTGTTACTTGCTAAAAGTCTTTTTTTGTTTCACTTTAACATTTTCGAAAATTAAAGTATTAGAGTGTAGATTTTCCTATATTTATAAATAATTATTTTTATATTCAGTTTTGAAAATCCCTCATTGTTTAATGCAAGTATTGGCGCCATCTATTGTTCAGCAGCGCTGGTTTCAGCTGCTACTCCAGGTACAGAGTATATTACAGTTGGGGTTTGACCGACTTTCTTACTAAAACATATTAGGAAAATGGTATTTTACATATTTTAGTGTTTGAACCTAATTTTACACCCAGGGATGTGAATTTTATTATTTATATTATTATATTATAGCGCATCGCATCTGTCCGGATGCGATTCGCAACCTGGGTTGGGACCCACAATTGAGACTTCCTCCTTAAAAATCCAGACTTAACCCTTCAGTACGGCTCAGTATCAAAGCTGAATTAACCCTAATTTGGAAGTGCTGATACTGAAATCATGCCTGCCTTTACATTCATTTCAACCATGAATTTAACACTGACAGGGCCTCACAGTGTTTCGTATAAAACAAGCTAGCTGGACAAAATTATTTTTTTGGCTTTTTGCATTAATTAGCTTTAGACTAAAAAAAAATTGTTCTAGGGTTAGGGTCGGAAATGTCCGGTTAAGTCATTATGGGTTAATTTATGGTGACTAAAGATTCTTTCCATTGTTCGACGTATAACTTCTAAAGTACTAAAGCTACAAACTCAAATGAATACATTCTGAAAAGAGAATTCAACGCCAAATAATAAAATATGCAGATTTTTAAATCCTTGGGAAGAATAAAAAAAAATTTACGACTTTTTGATATTTTTTGTACAAATTATATGTTTTTTTCAAAAAATATAAACCAAAAAATGTAAAATTAAGATTAAAACTTTTATTTCATTGTCCAACGTTTTTCACAACGTTTTCACCAGTACTAAACAATTAGGTCATTAAAAAAGTAAAGAAACGTGTTTCGTGTAGAACAAGCTAGCTGCACAAAATTATTTTATAATGCCAATCGAATCTTTGTAGTGTCCTGATCAACATTTGTAAGGAGTGTTCCCCCTGAAAAACACACACTTCATCCCCAGTTGGCTTCTGAAAGTTGTGGTAGTTTCATGCAAAAATAAGCAAAGCTGAGTAGGTGGCCACTGAACCACTTGAGGTAAAAAGATGTTGTGAAAATGTTTTTTTTTGTATTGAAGAGAAAAATTTTTATTTTAATTTACGATTTATAGGTGTGACAGCTTAAAAATGGAAAGAAGAAAAAAAATGTATATAAATAAGAAATACAGTGTGTCAGAAACAAGAAGTATAAAGAAAGTATGATAAAAGTAAAAGTAAAAAAAAGAGTAGTTGAACACTTTTGAACACCACCAAATTTATAACACACAATGCCAACAAACAGCACTAACATATACCCAAAATTTAGCCAGTGCATATGAGTGCATAAAAAGTTATACTCTATCAAAGATTGAAAACACGCAGAATTTGAATTAAAAATTATACACAACTTTAAAATGTCACAAAAAAAAAACTTCACATATTTAATCCCAAATTTGGTCTCCATGAGAAGCACTGACCTTTAACTGAATCACCCATATTCACTTGAAATAAATCTAGTTGTGTTTAGTTCAAATATAATGCTTTATTTAACACGTGCAAATTTTGAATGACAAATGCATTCAGCAGCATTATAACAAGTTTGCACTTTGGAAGGCTATTTCTAGAAATTAACGGTTCTTTTCCATGAAATTTTTTTGTTTTGCTCTTTCCACATATTTGTTTACGATTTTGTATTGTGGGTTTTGCCAATGGCGAGAATCAATTTGGTCCAGCTAGCTTGTACTAGACGAAACACTGTGGGCCTACAACGTCATGACCTTCTCTTCTATCAGGTAGGATTTCAGTACTGAAATTATGCGTTTGTTTCGTGGGTAGTACTGAAATCAGTCATGAACTGAAGCAATTGCTACCCTCAGAAAAAAAGCAAGAACTTTGTACTTGAAAATCTTTGATTCAAGTACAAAAGTGTTATTTATTACCCAAAATACTTTTAAAATTGTTTCGAGATATTTTGAGAACATTTCGAACTATTATAAAATCTTGTTGGTTATAACATTAGTTTGTTATGGTCTTGAGTACATCCCAATTTACTTTCAAAATAAGTGCAAAGTGTTCTTCATCAAAGTATTATGAATTCTAAAGTCAGCCCCAAAACATTCTTGATACAAAATAATGCCTCATAAAATAAGTACAAAATGTTCTTGGTTTAAGCCTATAAAATTCTAAAGCTTTTCCCAATTGGTTCTTGAAACTAGGTCTCTGTATTATATCAAAATCCAAAGGAAATGAATTAACTAAAGGCCAAGATGTTTATACTGTACACAGAGAAACCAAAATAGGCTGCACGGCGCGTGTAAAAACATCCAAGCTAAACGAAACGTATTGCGCCCTGCTAAATTGCACACGTAAAATGTAGAATGCAGAACGCTACACGTGGTGTGCAGAAAAGCTACACGTAACGTGTAGGATTTGAATATCTAAACGCCGCGTGTAGAAAAGCTAAATGCTGCGTGAGCAACGTTGGTGGTCCTCTTGTGCTCTGAGATGATGCGCATAGCGAAATAATTGAGCTTTTAAGATAGCAGCAGCGCGCCCGCATATAAACAAAAATAAGTAACTATAAAGTGCGGAGTTAATTTTTATTTTTTTTGTGTAAGTGAAAATATAGGATTTCTACACGTTTTGACCGGGATTTTCAACCCATAACGTTTGTGTAGCTTTCCTTTCTGGGATTGTCCGGAACGGATGCTGAGCGCTTTCGTCTTCGTCTGCATAGTCCAGATGCCGCAGTGTTGTAGTCATTGACCACTTTATGCTGCTGTTGTTGGGAGCAGGTCGCATTGTAACGAACACGTCTGCAACCACCATTATTATCCCTGCCGAACGCCACTCAGGACTGGAAACGGCTGCGAAAGCATTCCACCGTGAAGCACTCTACACTGGGAACTGTAGTATGTCACTCTGGTGAGGGAAATAAATTTTTCCGGTATCCCTCTCCTTCGCAACCCGTGCCATATGCACTCCCTGCTTACGCTGTCGAAGGCCTTTGCGAAGTCTACAAAGGCCATGTGCAGGTCTGATCTGTACTCGGTGCACAGTGTTTATGTGGTAAGTGCACGACGAGCCCTTTCTGAATCCGGCTTGCTCTTCGCCTATGGTGTCCATAACGGTGTCGCTCAGGCGACCGAGTACTATTTTGGCGATGAGCTTCGAGATGGTTGGCAGCACACAGATTCCACGACAGTTGTCGCGTTCGGGCAGGTCGCCCTTTTTGGGGATTTTCACCAGGATGCCCTCAAACCATGCATACGCCCGTTTTATCACCGGGTACAGTAAATCCACCGCGGTTGCCGGCTGGCATTTGAAGAACTCCGCTGGCTGCTTTGTTGTCGGTTCGAGTTCTGTGGATGCTGAAGTCCTTACCCTGTGGTGGCTTGAAATCTGCTGGGGTCCACATAGAAAATTGCTATTCCAAAATGTTGTAATTAATATCTGTGGATTTGTGTTGTTTATAAAGAATTATACTCAACCATAGACCTTGAGCTAGCCAGATGTAACTTTGACGAAAAACGAAATAGTTAAGAAAATATTCTAGAAATTCTTGAATCTAAAACACGGAAGCATTCGTCCATAATAATAGATTCCAAACCAATAAAATCGAACTGTATCTTACATTTTGGGGCTGCTTAGCCGCAATGACACAATTTAGTAACTTTGGCCATTTGGAAGTGGTAAAACAAAACATTTCTCAGCATTCATTCAACCATTCAACCGTCATCATCATCATCACTTGCAGAGCTCAAAGCACACAGAAAATGTGGTTTCATTACTCAGCGGCAAAACTATCATAAAAATTGCAAACCTTGCGCACGCCTAGCCAAAAAACAAAACAACAAAGTTAACCTGATACCTGAAATCTACGATTATTTGGTGTGGTTTTTTTCTTCTTTTTTGTTGGATGCACTTAAGCGCAACGACTGAGCAAGTTTGGTTGCTTTTCACGATTGCATAATTGAAAACCCGCTCTCTTCTCACTTCTCTCTATTTCTTCTCTTGGCCTGCAGATGACATCGTTAACCTTGCACTTGATTGTGATGGCGCTGCTGCTGGCATTGGGAGCGCTGACAACAACAACAACGGCCACATCCATAACACGAGGCAGAGGATCGTCGTCGACAACATCCACGACCAGCACACAGGCGCCCACCTTAAGAGCGCCACGCCAGCGACGTCCACCCACAACGCAACCCATCGATGTACGCTCCTCCCAGGCAGTGGGTCGAAGTCGCAGCACAACAACAACAACGACAACAGCAACCACCTTACTGCTACCACCTGCAACACGGCAGCAACGTCGTCGCTTCACCACTACAACTAGCACAACTAGCACCACCGCGTTGCCTCCAACGTCGCCACGTGAACGTGGCAACATCAGAGCCGCCCGCCAGCCACGCGACACTCCAACGCTGCTGAGTGATCTGGATGGGAGCAGCAGCAGCAGCGGCAGCAATCGGCGCCAGTCGACACTCCCCCTGCCCAACGAAACGACAGCAACCTCCTCGGTAACGTTTCGCGGTGCAGCTTTAAAAACGTGAGTTGATACCAAAAAGTGATGGCAGCGTGATGGGTAACCCATATTTATTAGCTTCAACCAATTGTGCAAGAAGTTCTAAAAAGTATACAATTAAGTGAGAATCATTCAGACAAAACCCGACCCAAAATTGTAAGAATTTTTCAAAAAGGTTTGTGGGTATTGTTATTTATTTGTTAATTAACCGTGTTGACCTCGAGCCGGCTAAAACAAACTTTGACTAAGATTACGTTAACTGTTCTGCCGTAACTAGTTTAACTAACATTTCATTTAACTTCTGAGCATCTGGGAAAGTGTGTATCTACGAAAAGCTTCAAGGGGTCAAGGCTAGATTCAGCCCAGGTTCCATCAACGCTTTGAAAGAGACCTAGAGAGGTTTACGTTCCCGCCAGACTCTTACAAAGTCGCTAAGATTCAGATGTGGATACAAAGCCACTACAGAAATTGGTTCACACCGATCGGTTAGCCTTCCGTAAGACTTTTTTGTAGACTAACCTCATACCAAAATAAAATAAAATTAAATATCTGTTTAGCTGCATCTGGCAAGTAAATAAATTAAGACATCTTCCTCAAAATGGCTCCGATCAATCTGTAAGAAGACCTAGGAATAGTTTTCTTCTGACGATCCCAAACAAAAAAGTGCAATCGCTACCTATGACTCAAGTGCCATTTGTGTTCGAAATACATACGACACAAAGCGATCATCATTGAAAAATGGCATGATTTGGACACACAAAACTTGGTTCGTCGACGACAACAATTGCAGTAAGATCCTCCATAAGCTCGTTCACAACAAAATATAAAAATAAATTGTTAGTTTATATGACCACCATAACTTCTGCAGAAGTTGCAGATACGAAGAAGATGAGGAAACAGTACAACACCTTCTCTGCCATGGCCCCGCTTTGAGCAGAAGGAGACTTAGGACAGTTGGTCAACCTCTTCTACTCAACCTTTAGGGCTAGAGATCCCAACTCTACTAAAATTCAGCCATCGCAACCTAACCTAGCCTAGTTTATATGATAGAAGATGTGTTCTATGTGTGTTCTTTCTCTAATATTTGTTAGTTTATGTGACAGATAGCTCTTTGTTGAAGATGATATCTTTTACCTCCCTCGAGTTTTGTTTACAAATGTTGACCATCATAGATATCGATTATACATATTCAAGAATTGAGATTTGACCCCTTCTGGCGGTACCTTAAATATGTTGTCGTTCTGTGTTGCATGTACAAAAGTATCTATAGAACGCGGACCAACACAGAGGGAATATACCTGTTCAGAAAATAAAATGACTTCAACTTAAAATTAGACCAAGATGTTGTCAAAACTTTTTACAATAAATGTTGTAAATGTTCTTGGAAATAAGTAAAGTTGTACCTATTAGACCTAGATAGTTCTTGGTTTAAACAAACACCAAAACCGGTGTTCAGCAGAGAGATGGAGAGGAGTGCCACTTTTGATCTCTCTCTTGGTATTTTTCCACCAAGTATAAGTACCCCTCTAGATCTGCAAAAGTGTGTAATAGCTCAATGTGCTAGCGTCAAGTTCAAATAGATTTTAAAACATACTGCAATGTACATAAAATATTCTAAAATTGATATTAAGAGTGATTTGTATGCCATTTTGTACTTTTCAGTTTACATTCGTAACATGTGGCAACACCTAAATTGCTCAGTACGGTTGCCATTTCACCATGAATAGACTAAAAACGAAAATAATTTTGTTATGATATAATTCGTGCCTTAAATAAGTTGAATGAAGATTCTCTATTTTATCGAAAAAAGTGTCTTCAGCGATGAAGCTCATTTTTGGCGGACGTTGACGTACAATGCGTAGTACGTTCAAGTGGCCCATGCGACACCAAGCCGAGGCTTGTTACTCGCGATTCCCAGACAAAATATCAGCCCAACCGACCGAGAGGCGCAGCCACTAACGTGTGACACGAAATCGCGAAGGAAAACATAAAGTAATATTAACTACGGGCTAAATAAGTTAAAATAGTAGTTTTTAAAGAAGGAAGAGAAGTTTCCGAGTTGATTACTTGGTAGAATTTATTTAATCAGCACAGAGGATAGCACAACGGTTGATGCAAGTCATAGTTAGTAGTACAACTATTCAGTGATAAGGGGATATAATAACTAGTCGGTCTAATAGGAACGTTGAGGTTAATTTGGACAACCAACTTCGATGAGTTGATTTCGCCATTAATTAGTCTATGTATACAAATTACTCCAAGCATAACTCTACGTTGAATAAGAGAGGGAAGGTTAATCAAAAGAAGTCTAATAGAATACAATGGTCAATGGACCTTGGGATTCCAGTTTAAAACCACAAAAAGCAAGCAATAAAAACTGCTTTTGCATAGATATGGCGGAGATCGCACACATGATTCGTACTCGAGAATCGAACGGACAAGAGAAGTGTACAACTATTTCGTCGTATAGGGATCATGAATTTCCTTCGACCAGCGTTTAATAAACCCTTTTGGCTTAATGGTTACGTCAACGAATCAGTATTGCCGTATTTGGTCTAAAGTCTGCCAATGCACCCTGAAAAATGCACAGTTGGTTGCTGTTGGTGGGTCGGCGGTATCATTGGACCGTCCTTTTTGAAAAATAATGAAAATGTAGCAAAGTACCGTGCGATGTTTAGCGACTTTTTTTGCCCAAAATGGAAGCATTGCACTTGGTTGACATGTGGTTTCAACAGGATGGTGCCACATGCCACACGGCATGGACCAATTGAGAGGCGAGTTTGGTGAGCAATTAATCTTACGTTTCGGCCACTCAGATCATGTGATTTGACCCCATTAGACCCCCATTTTGTGGGGCTAGTCTCTCGGGTGAAGTCTCAAGCTCGAAACCAATAACTCAAGTTCAAGACAACAAACCTTAAGCTTTACGACAGTTTAGAGTATTCCAGTTTTTGCAGAGTTTAAACTTTGAAGGAGGACAAGAAAACTTTCTAAAAAAGAGGCCTGACAAAATCACGCAAGGAAAGTCTCTTCCAATCAACTGTTTTGTCATGTCGTGTCACGTTGCCCTCACTAACTGCCAGTTGTACAGTCACGCCATTCCCATTCCCCTTTACTTTTTGGCTGTGTGAGATTGCCTGGCGTCTGCCCATTTTTGGGGTGCCGCCACAAATGATTTATGTTCCTTTTTTTTCTTCTGCTTCTTCTCCTTCTCTTGGCAGGCCGCGCATGATCCAGCGTTTAGTGGCGGGACACATACACAATGCACATGGCCATTCCACATACGAAGTGTCGGCAGTCAGCGCCAATAGCTCGTCCTCCGCTTACGTCTCACCAACTACGTCCGCTCCAAACAGCAGCAGCAGACGCAAGGCCAGCAGTAGCTACCGTCTGGCCAAACCAGCGCCAACGTCAACACCAACGCCGATCTCATCCTCCCTTTCCCCGTTCAACGATCACGATGATGACGAAGCCTTGCTGAATGAACCCGATGACTTTGACAATTGGGACAATGGCATCTTGCGATTGAGTGCCGGTTCGGGTAAAGAGCAACAGGCGGAGCCCTCCAAGAAGCAAGGCAAAGAGGAGGCCAAGAAAACGCTGGCGGATCAGGTGAGAGATGGCAAGTATGGGTTGATCGAAAAGGAGCTCTTTCGACGCCTACCCAAGCGACCGGGTGTGCTCAGCTATGCACGCAACTCCGAGGTGCCCGGGGACAATGAGCGAAACTATGGTGGCCTAAGCGAACAGGATATCTGGCTGGCGGAGGATCATTTGCTGGTCATTAAGGGCGGCAGCCTCAACGAGGAGGACAACAATGAGGAATGGCCGGCCATAGATGACTACGATGCGCCGCCGCGTCAAATCAAATTGCCCGCAAATCCGGCGGTGCCGCCACCATTTCCCGTGCAGCTTGAACCGCACGGCCCGCTGCAGCTTATCCGTGATAATCAACTCGAGAGCCAAAATCCGCCAGTTGGCAATACAACGCAATCCGCTGAAGGTCAGCAGCACACGGCGACCCAAGCCTCAGGTGCGGGTAAGGAAGCAAGGTATACTGCTGCCCGGACGGGAGCGTTTACAGCGACTCAGGCAGTTGCACCACCACCACCGCCCACCACCTATGTCTACCCGAAACCCTATGCGCCCTGGCTAAGCTATGCGAACGAGACGCTGCTGGGACCCTGGCTGGTCAATGGTCTGAAGGGGAATGGCAATCTGAGTGACTTTGATGAGGATGATCCCTCGCTGTACTATCCGCCCGCCTATAGTTTTGTGTACAAAAGCAACTACACAAATCCGGTGGCGCCAGGACCTCTGGTGCCGGGTATAGTGCTGCCACCGCCACCCGATCAGTTCAGCAGACTGGAGACAACCACAACGACAACGACGACGACGAGAAGACCCACCACTAGCACCTCCACCAGCACTTCAACGTCGACTACCACCACCAGCACTCCGCGTACTCCTTTGCCGGTGCGAACCTCCTACAAGCCCAAGTACAATGCCATCAGTTATCTGCCGCCCAAGTACATTGAGCGTGTGCCGGTACCAGTGGCCGTACCCATACCCATCTATCCCATTAACTACACACCACGCACAGCTCCTCCTCCCCCGCCACCTCCTCCACCTTCGTTGGTGTACCTACCCAGCTCTACACAGAATCCACCTTTATCCAAATCGAATCCCATTTACTACGAATATTTCGAGGCCAAACGACAACCCTCTCCGGGTTCGATACGTACCAATGTCATTGACGACTTTCTGGCCTCCAAACCACCCAAGCGACATCACTACAAATCGAATGAGGTGGTGGTCAACATCACACCCAAGCCACGGCAGGCCCAACTGGAGGCTCTACATGCCGAATATGATGCGGCTTTGGGTCAACTATTAAGTAGCAATCTCATCAAACCTCCCTCATCCGCCACCAGTGGACGTTTCCAGGCACCCGACTTTGATAAGCAACCCTTCCTGCCCATGGTCAACTACAGTGCAGACGAACAGGATCAGAATGCCTTCAAGGCCATTGTCTATCCGCGTCAACGACAGCTGCGCATTAGCAAGCAGCAGCAACAGCAGGATCTAACGGCGGAACCTCCACAGCAGCAGTCGGCGGATTCGTATCTACCCGAACGTCAGCTAAGAGTGGGTAAGCAGCAGCAGCTGTACGAACCCTCCTATGGTACGCCCACTCCACCGCAGCCACAACAACACTATCTAGAGGATCAGCGGGCCAAGTATCAGTTGCGTCCTCCTCCCCAGTACTGGCAACAGCCGCAACGACCTCCGCCCCAGTTCAAGCGTGTGAGGGCCAAGCATCCACCACCACCACCTCCACCGCCACCCTATTATGTGCCCAGCTATCCCAGTGCACCGGCCAATGAGCCACTCTATCGGCTCCTGCCTATTGCCCAACACAAGCACTGGCGTCCCAAACAGCAATCCATACAAAACTATCCACAACAGCAACCGCAATCCTCGGCCTACTATCCCGACAGAGGTGTCCAAATAGGCCATAGCCTAGCTGGCGATATACTGGTCAACTACAACACCAACAACCAATTCAATCCCCAGGCCGAGCTGGTGCCCCATGCCCAATTGGGTCCACCACCGTTGTCCTATCAGGCACAAAGTGCTCAGGGTCAGGGTGGACCCTTGTGGACGGAGCGGGAACGTACGGTAAGGCAATCCCGTGTACAATTGCCCGAGCTATAGCAGAAGTCAACAAAAATGTGATCTACAACAACAACAACACACCAACCACAATCCAAGACGAGAGGAAGGAAGCTGCGAGATTGAGAGAGAGAGAGAGCAAGTTCTTCTTAGTTAAGTCTAACTGGTCATTTAAGGTAACAAAATATTGAGAGTGGGAGTTACTTCACCTGGGACTAAGGAAAGAAGAATTCATTCCTAACTTACTTACTTCAGTCGCATGTGACGGGCGACCCGAGACTTAGCCGAGACCAAGTCGGGCTAAAGCTCTGGTCGGAACACAAACATATACATATTTATATCATTCTAACGTTAAATACTGTAACTATATCTATATAGCAACCAACTTGTCGTTAGTGTTCCGTAGAAAAGGCGTTAGCATATACTCAATGGATACATATTAGCAACCTTTGTGAGATTTTTCAGAGAGATGAGAAACATTTCTTATTGATGATACTAAAAAGTACCTTACGGCTACTCGGAAGCTTAGAATTCCAGGTGATGAACATTCCTCCTTTGCTGAAGACCTTCTGCTTGTACTAGCCTGTTACATTTTAGTCGTTTATATGGGTTAGGAATCAGAACTCAGCTCTATTCTAAATTCTACAACAAATTAGCTGTCGTTTAAAGGGTTTTATCTGGCTAGAAGACACAAAGTGGAAGATTTATTTATATACTGGCCTGTTCCTGTTTTCGATTTCGATCAAAGCAAGCGGAATCGCTTTCAAAAACCAACTGTGTTTTTTTGGCTTTCAACTTTGAAACCAAATGTATCTTGATTCGACCCTCTTGATGCCAACTAGATTCGGCCAAATTCTTTAATCGTTTCTTAGAAATCACAACTCTTACCAATTCCGATCAATCGAATTCGGAAACGAGAACAGGCCTGACAATCAATTAGAGAGATATCCAGTTCAGCCATCAATATGAGTCACCGGTTAGTGAACTTTCGCTTGCTAAACATGCTAGCATTATAATTTTTTACAACAGTAACTGTTCTGGCCACAACCCAATGGACTTCAACGATTTAAGCTGAGTAGATGAATTATTTTTTTTTCACTTATTAGGAACATTGAAGGGAAATAGTATATAATTGGGTCTAGGCTAGCTCTAGGTTCTTGTGGCAGGTGAGAGACGAATAGTCGTAGTCTTCGAGGATTTTGAAAATTTAACACCCTACATTCATGTTGGTCCTTCGAGCCGGATTTTGGCAATTTAGCCCCCTACATTAATGCTGATACTTAGAGCCCAATGAAAAGCAGGATTTTTTAAAATTCATGTTGGTTCTTCGAGCCGGTTAAGAACCAGTGTTCTGAAAGTTTAACCCCCTACTTTCATGTTGGTCCTTCGAGCCGGATTTTGCTAATTTAGTGCGTTACATTAATATGGATACTTCGAGCTGAATAAAAAACAGGATTTTTTAAGCTTAGCAACCTACATACATGTTGGTCCTTCGAGCCGGATAAGAAATAGTGTTCTGAAAGTTAAGCCCCCTACTTTCATGTTGATCCTTCGAGCCGGATTTCGCTAATTTAGCGCCTTACATTAATGTGGTTACTTCTAGCCGAATAAAAACCAGACTTTTTTAAGCTTAGCAAACTACATACATGTTGGTCCTTCGAGTCGGATAAGAAACAGGGTTCTGGAAGCTTAACCCCCTACAATCAATTTAGTCCTTTCAAGTTGATCCTTTGAGTCGGATTTTCAAAGTTTAGCCCCCCTCATTCAATTTGGTCCTTTAAGCCGGATAAGAACCAGGATTTCGGAAGCTTAGCTTCCTACATTCATATTGGTCCTTATAGACGGATTTAAGCCTGCGACCAATGAGGGAGATTTTTTAAATTGGAAAGCTTTGTATATCAAGCAAAATATTTTTTTTCTCTCTCCACTTAAACCCTATATGGAGTTGTAGATTAATGAGAAGTAAAGTCAACATTTCGATCAAAAAATTTTAAAAATAAGCATTCGTACCACATTTTACTTCTACTTACTTCACAACTCTGTAAAGGGCCTTATATTCAAAAACTGTTTTCTATAAAGTAAAAGGAATGTTTAAGATTTTTATGCAGAAGTTTCGCCTTCTCTGTTCGACGCTAACGATAGTCAATGGGTGATTGATTTAGAAGTAATTTTTTTTTATTTTTATATTTCTTTCTCAAAGTT
The DNA here is from genome assembly GCA_037044535.1 of Lordiphosa magnipectinata. Classification (NCBI taxonomy): domain Eukaryota; kingdom Metazoa; phylum Arthropoda; class Insecta; order Diptera; family Drosophilidae; genus Lordiphosa; species Lordiphosa magnipectinata. Next base: position 1,600,190 of record JBAMBO010004081.1, read on the forward strand.
ACCGTTAATGTTCGACTCAAAATTCTTTAAAAAGTACCTCTATATGAATCACCCAAACATATATTCTATACAATACGTATGTAAATACTTTAATGTGTGAGCCTATGAAAAGAAAAAAAAAACAAATTTATATAACACTTATTTAGATTCTTAGGTTTCCGTTTCCTTTTTCCATAAGCATAATTTTTTAATCCTGTTTAAGAAAGTATATAAAATACACTGAAAAGAGCAAACCTGGTGCAATGTTAAAACGAAATTTTTACAACATTCTTGAAATAAAGAGAGAAACCGCGTACCGAACGATAGTATCTAAATTATAAGGAATATGTAGTATATATACATATGGATTACTTACAAGTCTTAGAATTTTTATTGAATGTGTTTAGTTGGTGGAGTCGACTTGATATTTTAATTGATCAACATTTTAGAGTTTCAAGTTTAAAGGTTTTTTTGAAAATTTTTAATTACACTAAGAAAGTTGGAGAAAAAAAACATGACCAATATCAACGGTTGCTTACTCGTAATGTTAGGTCCTAGAAATGGAACCGCATCCATATCACGATGGTCGGGTGTGGCACACCGGTTGTATGTGTGGCTGCTGTTGCGGGGTCCCGCCTCGGACCATCAAATAAACAAAAAATAAGTTTTTTTCTTTCTTTAGAAAATAGCTTTTACACATCCGGTCACCTTCAACATTTATTGGCGCCAGCTGTGAAGGTAACTAGCCATGAAAAAGCAAAATTCTCAAACTTTGCCGCTCGAATTCGGCCTTAAACTGTAGGTCCCTTTGATTGAGAGAATCTTGGCCTGGCCCTCTTTGGTGCTGTTGAGCCAATTTTAAATTTTGACATTATCACGATGGTTTCGTATTTTATCTTCTTCACCAATTTTGCTAAGAATTGTTCAAGAAAAAAGTTTTTAGAACCTGACAAACATCCGAACTCGAGGTTTTGGCCTTAAAAAACTTTGAATATTTACTTTTTTGTTCATGATTCTCCAGTATTCGCATACGATGTACATTTTTACAGTTCTGTACAAACATGAGCGAAGAATCGAGAAAAATTTTAACATTGTTGTTGTTTGTATCACTCATACGCAGTGTTGCCTACTTTCATTTCACTTTCACTACTTTTATACAAAATATTCCTCTGGTATCCTATAATAAAGTTACCTTTTTGTATTTCCAAATTTCACGATTAAAATGACATCTGCTGATTTTGTTGTTAAAATTTTTTGATCAAATATACATACGTGTCGTATGAGTAATATTCTCCAAAACTTTAGGGCCATTTTTACAACAAAAAAACTTTTTTATTCTATTTCACCTTTTTGAGGTCCAGTCTAATGAGCTTAGGCCAGTGGCAGCTACTAACCAATCAAAATTTAAAAGTTATTTATAATAAATTTATGTTCGATCCGAATTTGAACAAATTTTAGTTTCAATGATTCCTGGGAGAAGGTTTTGGTTTATTTTGAATTTGAATAGAAAAGCTATTTATGTGATTAATATACAAAGTAATATTCAGAATTACTTTACTTTTGACCAGTTTAAACAAATTTTAAGGCTCTAGTAATGATTTCGAGACTTTGAACAGAAAACCACAAATATTCAGAGCTTTATAACTTTTTTTGAACCGAACCGAAAATGTATAGTAAGTTCGGAACAGGTTCATGTTCAACAATTTTCTCACCTTTGGTTTTGAGTTAAGGTTCGTTTAAAAAAGTCGCTATTCCCGCGAAGTAGCCAACATTTTAGAGAACTAAAATTTCACGAAATTGGAAAAAGAGAGAAAAATATGATTTTGAGTTAAAGATTAACAAAAAAACTAAGATAGCTAGGCCCTTGTAATTGCTATATGGACAAGCGCATTGTTATAACTTGTTTGTGTGGAGTTTTATGGTCGGTTCAATGTGGGTTAATTAAACTCTGAATTGCATTCTTTTTCGAACTTCCCTTGACTCAAGCCTAAGTAAGCATTTTAGCTTGTTTTGGATAGTAAAATGATTTAATTAGAGTAGCTATCCGTAGTGTTTGATTAAGTACGGTAGACCTATAAAGTTCCGTTCTATTATGGTAGAGTCTGAGTGTTTTTCTGGTAAACCATTTAGAGTTTGAACAAATAGCTGGATGTGAGCTCAAACAGAGCACTGAACCGAACCGAAACCGCGCTTTAATTAGCTCTAAGAACCAGGATTTGTAATCTCGCGAAATCACAGAACCAAACTAACCATTAGTTTCGAACGGTTTGTGATGTTAAACGAGTTTCTTGTTTCAGTCAGCAAAAAAAAGGGGTAACCCTACCCGATTTTAGTGCGAAAACTGAAACAAATTTGAAAAATTTGATAACATTTATTAACATTGCATCAGTTTTGCGCGTCGTGGTGTCTCTTTTCATATATAAACTATGGGAAAACTTTAAGTTTTAACGACCCTTTTACAGCATATGTACTACAATTAAGGAACTACACTCGCCTGCATAAACTGCAAAACTGTTTATCCAGGTCAAGTGTTGTGCTCATCTCTATTTTATGTAGAATTTAATGTTTATTTTTTTTCTATTTATTGTAATCTTTTTTTCCACAAAAACAAAAATTATTAAAATTAAAAATTTTAAAAAAGTGTTTTGTATGTATAAAAGCCATAACAACTAAGGTCACTATAAAAGTTTTTTTGTTTATTAAGTATGTAAAATGTGTAGATAAACAATTGTATGACTATTGAGAAATAAAGCAAAAAAAGAGTTGTATGAAAATGGTTAATGGTGGCAATCCTAACAGCTGACAGCGATGTAAACAACAGTTAGCGAGCAGGCGCAGTGTCCGAGAGAGAGAGTGGAGGCGCTAAAAATCGATGAACAAGACTAACAGGAAACAGGCACAAGGCACAGAGCACTTGAATTGACTTTGGGCCGTAAAATGATTACAGGATAAAGGCTAAAAAAAAATCCCCAAAAGAGAGTGTGAGAGCCAGGGAGGAAGCATATGTATATATGTGTGTGTGTGTGTGTGTGTGTGCGCGAGAGAGAGAAGCAACAGCAAAACGAAACGTTTTTTTGGAAGGGAAACTCGCCAAAAGAAAAATAAGAGGAAAAACGGTTTTAATTATTAAAATATTGCACATTTTCGGAATCAAATCAGCAAATCTGTGTGTGTGTGTGTGTGTGTGCGGTGTGTGTGTGTGTGTCTTTAATTTAGCTACCAACATACAAGCGGGCGTAGAAAATTTATAATAAAACTCCCCCACACGCACACACACACTCATAGGAAGCAGCAGCAGCAGCAGCTGAAGGAGGAGGAGCAGCAGCAGCAGCAATGACCCCAAGCAGCTGAAATTGGTGTTGAAAAAAAGGATTTCCGCTACCAAATTGATCGTCCTTACTTACGCACAAACGCACACACACACGCACACACTCTCAACGTAGGCGAAAATAGCACTGCTGCGCCCGGCATCCAAGCTCCCACGCTCCCGCTTAAGCGTTTTTTAAAATAGCTTTCAGCTGAAGCTCCGAGAGCCAACGGCTTGGCTACAATGGTAACAATGAACTCCGGAGCGGACAACACACAAGCAGCCACCAATGCAGCACTGGCCATGAGCACAGCCGCCGCAACCAAGGCGCCAACAGCAGAGAGTCCCAGTCCCGTTACCGTTGTTACCGCCCTGGCCAATGGCAACAACAATGCCGCCATGCCCATGCCGCCGCTGGACAATGCCAATTGCGAGTCCAGCGCAAAAGCTGCCACCACTTCACCGCCCACCGCTTCCGTCTCCAGGACGGTGAATGTGCGCGATGCGGCCACAGCCTCCAGCGGCGGCGGCGGCAGTTCGTCGGCCAAATCCAACAGCAGTGGCCTGCTCACGGTGAGCACGCATCATCACAATCACCATCATCATCATTCGGCACAGCAGTCCATGCAGTCGTCACAATCAGCGCAGCAGCAGCAACTGCAACCGCCGCCCAACTCGCAGTCGGCGTCGCAGCAGCAGCAGCGGGGCAATAAAAACGAAGATGCACCCAATATACTGGTCTACAAGAAGGTAAGTAGGTGGTAGCTTTTGGGGATATATTTAAGGCGGCGGCAAAAAATATGCCAATTAAATTTTTATGAAATTCAGAGGTGATCCAACTGTCCCAGCTCTAGGCTAACGACTGTGAAGATGTGTATGTTTGTAAAGAAAGAAAGAAAAGAGAAGAGAAGAGGGTAAATAAGTTAGTGTGATGTAGAGAAACTATTCCCTGTTCAGGTCGAGAAAGGAACCTACCTCTACTGGGTGGGAGCACATAGAGGACTGAGACCACATTTCTTACACGGGGTTGATGCGGGCTAAGTAGCTGTTGAGGTGCCTACTTTTCACCGAGTGAAGTTGGGCCAGTGAAGCTCTGGCGTGTCTTTTAGGCGTCTTCACTGCAGGATCTATGGGTGGTAGTCAGCCTCCTAGAACAACGTTATCTTGGTAGGCCTTGTGTGTGCCTTCTTTTTGGCCTCGGCGCTTTTGGTTGCTGTCACAATGCCATTTCCCAAAGAGCAGTTGAACTTTTGGGAGTTTCGTCCTCTGGTCGAAGCGCACTGCTCCTGTTTCCACTGATGTGGATATCCAGTTGCGTCTTGACCTCTTTGGTCCTGGTCGTTAGGAGGGTAGCTGAGGATTTGTTGGTCGACAGTCTGAGATTTCTACTCGCAAAGCAGTTGGCCAGGCATGGGAGGTACGCATTTATCCTCTGCTCTATCAGCTTCACGTCTCTGTGAGATTAGATCAGTGGTGTCCACAATGCTAAAAGCCTGTCCCATGGGATAGGAACTCATAATTCTGCCGGCTTCGCAGCCGACACACGTATAGGGAGAGAGAATACGTGTGTTCTATAGATCACACGCTCGTCGGCTTGCTCTCTTACGATGCGCGTGTCCGTCTTTTTGTTCTCTCATGAGGCAGAAAGTAGTAAAACGTCTGACTTCGTGACGTTTACTTCATGGTTCGCTGCTACGCACACATGCGCAATGCTTGATTGTGTGAGTTTGAACACCACTGGTTTAGATTATTGAGCAATCGTCAGCATAAGTGACCAGTTTTATCTCAGAGGGAGGCTGTGGGATCCCTGCTATATTGGTGTTAAATAGTAGGGTAGAGAGTACTCCGCCTTGGGGAACTCCCTGTTTTATGATGAGGGTCTCTACTTTGGCCTGCCTGCCGGAGAGGTAGTTAGCTAGCCATCTCTTGATGTGATTTGGCAGGGTGCTTTCTTGCCAAGGTTCAAGAATAACTTTGTTTTTCACTAATTCTGAAAGGATTGTATAAAGGATAAATTGGAACAAACATTTTATTCATATTTGAAAGCTTAGAGCTTAGTTTAAACAAAGAATATCAACACCTAGATCCGACATCTCATACAAACAATTTTGTATGGCGGATCTGGCTGGTGGAAACCCGGCACAAACTGTGCTCAAGCACTCGAGCCGACTAATAAAAATGGCAGCACGAAACGTCACAAAGCGATACACTTTCTAAAAAGAATATCAGCACTTTAACCATCTTCTTTGCTTTTGCCCCCCGCATCATGAAAACCAATAAAAATTCAACATTTTTTGTATAAGATGTCGCATCTAAGTATTCATGTTCTTTGGTGTAAGTTAATCATTAATATATCTTCCAGTAAACTTTCCAGATGACTCTTTGGATCAATTACAAAATTTTAAAAGTACAAATGCGCGCTCGACTGATAGGAACAGCTTATAGAACAAATGCAACATTTTTAAGTTTTTTACAATTAGTCATGTTCTCAATTCCACTTCCACATGAGTGTTGTGATTTAGAGTCCAAATCTAGTACGAAAACCGGTTTTAAATCATAACATTTTTGTGGTAGTGAAATTGAGAACATGGCTGAATGATTGTTTTTCCAAAACTTTAAAACATTTAAATTTCGAGAAAATCTTTAAGTTCCGTCAAATGAAGTCGGTCGCCGATTTAATATTTGTCACTTTACATTGTTACCCTTGCAAAGGGTAGTATAATTTTGCCACGAAGTTTTCAACGCATAAATATATTTATTTCCGACCCCATAAACTATATATATTCTTGATCAGGGCGACAAGCTGAGCCGATTGAGCTGTGTTTGTCCGTCTTTCTGCCTGTCCATCTGTCTGTTTCTACGCAAACTAGTCTCTCAGTTTCTAAGCTATCGAGCTGAACTTTTGCACAGAGTCTTCTTTTTACTGCACGCTGCTAATATGTCGGAACCGACCGGATCGGATGACTATATCTTATAGCTGCCATAGGAACGATCTGTCAGAAAATAGGTCTTAGTGAGAAACATTTTTTTGTTTTCAACGTTACCGTTCCTAAACTCTGCGATTACTAATATTAAGTACTTTAAAACAGATTTGCAAAATTTGGTCGATATCGGATGACTATATCTTATGGCTGTCATAGGACCAATCGGTCGGAAAATGGGTTTTAGTAAGAAAAACCTTATTCGTATCCCATGCTAGCTTTCCTATACTAGGTCATTATTAATATTAAGTGCTTTAAAACAGATTTGCAAAATTTGGTCAAAATCAGATTACTATATCTTATGGCTGTCATGGGACCAATCGGTCGGAAAATGGGATTTAGTAAGAAAAACTTCTTTGTTTCCCATGAAACTCTGCCATTACTAATATTAAGTCGTTAAAAACAAATTTGCAACATTTGGTCAAATTCGGATTACTATATCTTATTGCTGTCATAGGATCATTCGGTCGGAAAAAGGGTCTTTAGTGAAGAAAACTTTATTGTTTTCAATTTTAACGTCCTTCAACTTTATGATTGTTAATTTTATTTGTTTTCGAACAGATTTTCAAAATTAATATAGGTCAAAATCGGAAAATAGCATTGATTTTAATGTGAGCTTACTTAAACTCTGATATTTCAAAAGAAGCACTTGCAAGTGTATAAAAATTTGGGAACAATCAAAGTTAGCTTAATCTTATTGTTATTTATATCATTTAGCTGTCATTCAAGACTTTTATATCTCACTAAAATCTGTGGTAAAACGGAGAATTTATAGACTTTAGAGCTGTCCAGGGCAAAGTTGCATTTCATACAAAATCCCGTTACAGTTCTGAGAAAACACAGAGAAAAAACA